>BMAW01006936.1:5785-65210 GCA_019974015.1 Nephila pilipes
AAGTGACAAAGAAAATTATTAGACATAGAACATCTCATTTTAGAAGTATGAAGATTGATAGAGAAAATGAAAGGACATATATTGGCTGCAGAAATAGCCCAGAAACTGAACTATCTCCGAGAAATATTTTTAAAAATATCCGGCAATTTTTATGGCGTGTTCAGTTCGTGAATGAATCTCCGAATGAAAAGCTGCATACTGATAAAATAATACAGGTAACTAAAATAATTCTCTAAACCTATGGTTATGTATATATATATATATATATATATATATATATATATATATATATATATCTGATTCTATCGACACGACAAAAAATGTCGTCTTTCTTTTTGAATGCGAGCAACGGCGCGATACATTTTAAGATATTGTACCTTTTGTAATACTCTGAGGACATGTCACAAGTTATGTTCGTTCTTAAGTTTTCTTGTTTTTTTACCGCTATGAAAAGCAGCATAACAACAATCCGACGGATTTTCATTTCATTTATGATGTATTGTAACACGATGATAAAACTAGTCTAAATTCCTTTTATAGAGATCCAACGTATAAGTTTCTGTATACGATATTTTTCAAGTAGAATGGTAATAATTTTCTTTTAAATTCATGAGGTTGATGGCGTGATGTCAACATGTGATTTTATGCGTTTCACAATGGGCAATTCCAACAAGAAATGCTATATTACCGAGAATATGAGAAAGCTGTTTTTTTATCAAAAGCAGTCGAGAGAGAAATGAAAGAAATATTAAAATTTTTGTAAAACAAATATGACAAAGAATATATTTGAGGTGACCGAGACGTTAAAATGATTCGAATTTCGTTGTTTAAAACTAAAAAAGTGCATCGCTGATCCCGTAGATGTATTATTTATAAGATGTTCATAAATTGAACGCTAGAAAATTAAATTCTAACATTGTAATCACAAACATAAGTGCATCTCCCTATGGAGAAGGATTGCTATGTTTAGATTTTGCAAAATAATGTGTTTAATTTGGAATTCTGGGATACTTTCTTCCAAATGTACTTAGTTGATGGAGCTGATATTTTCCACAGTATAAAATAAGATTATTTCCTACACCCTGAATATAATTTTTTAATAAACACTCACAAATTGTAGATATTGCAAAATATTTGCATAAAATTTGAGAAAAAGTTAAACCATAAAATTTCAAATTTTCAAATTTTATGAGATTCAAATTACGACATTATAATTATGTTACGTGAAATCATAATTGTGAATTGGATATAATTCAAAATTGCGAGATCCGTCGCCAATAGCCCTCGATTTGCTTCTATTGCGACTCTAATGAAACCAATCATAAAAATCTTCTAAGGTTGCAACCTTATGAAACCGTTAAAAACCTTATGGGTATTTTACGTCCAGAAAAAACTTTTTTCTGAAACAAAACGGTACCGTATAGTCATTCAAGGATTAAGGTTATATCGTAATGATTTCGCTTTCTTACAGGGGTTTCCACTTGAGCAAGGTGCCTTTTTCTTGGGAGATGCCTTCGACGTGTGTGAAAGCTTATAAGCAGGGTCTACTGGCTCCAGTGCAAAAGGCGGCCTGCAAGAGGAATCTGGCCTTGATGCCCGTGCTGGTGTCGGCCTCTCGAAGGGTGTCGGAGGTCTGTCAGGAGACTTTTCAAAGACATAGATGGAATTGCTCCTCTATAGATCTGGCTCCGAGATTCGGACAGGATATCATCAGAGGTAGGCCTGATTTCCCTCCTTGTGTAATTAAGAGTAATCAGAAAGTGTACAAGACGCCCCTTTCTGAATTTTTCGGAAAATTTTTATATTTTGTTACTAAGAATATTCTGACTACTTTGAGAATTTTTACGAATGCCTTTAAACGGAACCGGACCAACTGTAAAATAAACAGTTGATGTTATAAGTTGAGAATAACACTCAGAATTAAAATTTTCTTGAATGCTGCTAGTATTTTTTTTTTTCTTTCCCGAGAGAAAAAAAATTCGCAGTATTCTACATACATTTGATTTTTCAAAGTTATGAGCGAAACAATTCATCACAAACGTACCGCAATTTTAATAAAAGACTACTTATGCGATTAATATAATTTATAAATTAGAATTGCAATAATTTGAATACCGCAAGTTTTTTTTTTTTCTTATATGAAAGTGCTCGAAATTTGCTTCACACAGAGTTATTCAAAATGATATAAAAATAAAATATTCCATATTTTCAAAAATAAACAATACAAAAAATGATAAGAAGCTGCCTCAAATCTGGAACAAAGTGATACAAATAATTATATGGGGGGGAAGCTTATTAGGGTTGTTCAAAATGATTCATCCAATATAAAAATTCCATATTTCCAAGAAATAAACGACACAGGATGATTAGTAATACATGAATGTAAAGAAAAACTACAGAAATTTTTATATTATGAAGAATAGACGGCCTCCGTGCGTTAGTGAAGCTATTTCATGAAAACTGTTTTAGAAGCTTCCACGGAGCTACCTCGCGTTAGATCGGTCGCAGTGGACCAGATGACTTGATGTTAGACAGCTGGCCACCAAAATCACTTGATATGGCTTCATGTGATTTCTTCTTTTGGGGGTTTGTAAAAGATAAAATGTATACACTACCATTACCAACAAATTTATGCAAACTTCAACAACGGATATCTGCTGTTGTGCAACCAATTACCATTGACCTTTCATAACATGTTTGGCAGGCATTTACATATCGAATTTACATTACATATGTCAAAAAAAAGAAGAAGAAAAAGAAAACGTAAGTTATATCAAATACACGCAAAAAAAAACTTCCGTATTTTTCGTTTGCATTTATGTATAATTTATCATTCTGTGTCGTTTATTTTTGAAAATATAGCATTTCGAAATCGGATGACTCATTTTAAATAACCCTGTATAACATACATTTGAATTTTGCACGAATTTTTAATTATAAACCAAATAATTGGTAGTAGTTGTGTGCCGTCCCGGATTCACTACTAACACGTATTTGAGCCATAACAAATTATTTGAATACACACAGTTAGGAGTCTCTATTGAAGATCTCAGTAATATTATTCTATCTTTAAGTGTGATCAGTTATCAAGATGCGTATCCCGACAGTGGAGCAAACCCTCACGCGTCTACTGCAAAGGATAATTGGAAATGAATACTTATCTAACCACTACTAAGATAGGTCCGAGTCCGGGCTAACCTCACATTAATCTCAGGAATAATATATCATAGATTAATCCTTCATCTCTCTCTCTCTCATTACTACCACTCTTCTTTCAATCTTCTAATGTAGCTGAAGTAGTCAAGTGGTCATGATCGCAGATTCACGGCCTGCGTTGTTTTTACCGAGCCGTGGGTTCGAGTCCTGGTGCCTCAAAAGACCCCTGGGTAGTGTGGCTGATGCACCTTAAATCTGGTCAAGGTCTCAAATCCTTCTATTGGAGTAGTGTGGAAGCATGGAGAGGGAGATGTCGGCTCAGGTGTCGTCCTCGTCAATTGACCGAGGTTCCAAATTACGAGCCTATAGCCCCCATGTAACTTCTCATTGCGACATTAATAAACAATCACAATCAATCTGCTGTTCCTGGTATCTTCAACCAATGCAAATTTCCTTTTGTCATCTGCTATTCATTTCTCTTCAATGTATATAATAATGCCAATTTACATAATTCACAAGTCGAGGTTCTTCAGTTAAATAATGTTTTTTTCCTGAAAGTACGTTGAAGAGAAGTGCTCCTGCTATCCGTTACAGTTGTTGCACAACTCTTTTATTTAAAAAAAAAAAGTACTATAATTATGGTAAAAATAATGTATATTACAGAACCACTCAAAGGGTTCGAGAAGTACCACTCCAAAAGTTTATATAAGTTTATTTTCTTGTCTAACTAATTAGTAAAAACAATAAAATCACAATAATCAAAAGAACACAATTTGTTAAAAGTCAAACACACGTAATTAACTTGCGGCGCTCAAGTTAAAACGTCTTAATAACTGGCCCGAGGGGTGATTCATTTTCGTTCAGTTGATAAAAGCTCTGCAAAAGCGATCGGATAACTTTTCTTCGGACTCTAAGTTTAAAAGGGCGAAACAACACTGGCATTCAAGATCAATCGACATTCTCCCCCGATGCGGGGAAAAACATCTAACCACCAAAAACATATTGATATCCATATTTATAAATTCAAATTAGACACCCTTACCTTTAAAACTGGTTTCCGGCAATGTCCTTGCCTTTTCAGCAACATTTACGATTTTAAAATTATATGTCGGTAGATAAATGATTTTTTTAAACATTTCAAAAGAGGAATTTGAACATCTTTTTTTTTTAAATCACTTTCATTGAAAACTATTCCGGTATTCATTTTTCTTTTTAATCTTAAAAAAAAAAGGATTCACAAAAGGGTAATGCAGCATTTTTAACAGATGAATATCATACAGACGGTCATAACTTCAAAACAATAAATATTTAATTCTTATTGTGCCTATATATATATAAATGATCTACCTCATTACATTCAATTCTTCGATTTTTTCCATTTCTTTTTGTTTCCACTTTAAACCTGTTTAGCGATGTATTAAGATAAATTAATTAAATCTCTCTCTCTCTCTCTCTCTTTTTTTTTTTTTTTTTTGTAAATCTATGTAGAATAAACACATGGAGAGCTTTTGTATGACATTCATAAAAATATAAAATGTTGAAATTAGTTTAAAAACTCGACATAATATAACGTTTAGACTGAAATACAAGACATGAGAAAAAATCTGTCAGACTTTAGTTTGAAATGAGATTTTTGAATGCTAAGCATGGACTGCCAAACATTCTCATCTACAGTTTTCACATATAAGTTCTACTTTCAAACAACAATTTCATCCCTTGGAAGTGTTTTAGCTCGGAACAATTTGCTCTTATATTCAAAGTGACATATTCAAGATTTTAACTGATTAATTTTTAGGATGATAACATTTTATTTATTTACATTGTAATCTTTCGTGACTGGTACGAAAAATTAACTCCACAGAAGAATTTTTCAAATTAATACGCCAAAAGAAAAGAAAATGAAATGAATAACCAAAAAATACTAAGCTCATTAAAACAGAAATTTCGCCATATTTTCCCTGCCACTTTTTCAATACTTGAGAAAATTACCAATAAAGACTCAAAAGTTAAGAAAAAAAAACTGTTTAAAATTTCATTAAATAAACATGATCTGTTTCTGTGCATACATGAATCAAACTAAAAACATCAACGCTTGTAATTTAATGTTACGCATAAACGAAAAATCCCCGATCGTCATTAACCACTCTCGTAATTTTTAATTATTTTATTTTACTCTGTTTTACATTTAACCGAACTTAAACAAAACATTCCATTCATAATGCCAAAAAATTTTACAACATCCTTACTCAACGAACTCATTTAAAATCTTTACTGCTTTCCTTGAAAGATACACTTTGATATTAGATACAGTTTCCAAGACCTTGCATCTTCACAAAGGCCATTTAAAACAACTTCCCTACTCATTCATTTCAATTATAAGAAAGGACAGCAGTAGCTCATAAACGTCATTAATCGCACTTGATATCAGTGTAGTTGTCGGGCATTTATTTGTTTTCCGTCACATTTGTAGCCGGAAAAAAAAAATCTAAATTGCATGCGGAGATCACAAAATCTTAACCTTCCAATGCACGCTGCATCAAATACGATGCACATAAATTATTTTCATTCACAGCAGATAGAGCTACAATTTCGTTTCCTTTAGATTGCAACGCTTGAGAGCAATTTTGAAGCATGTGAATTACGGGAAGAGATGCTTGTGAATTATTATTCCCGACTGAAAGGCCATCGTTTTTGCTCTCCGTGCACAAAATGCATTACGTGCAATTCATTCCAAACGTGTCAAATTTGACTCAGATTTAAATGGGTCTTTTTTTTTTTTTTTTTCCTTCAGTTTTGTCCTTATAAGGTTTTATATATTTTTCCATTGACATGAATTACTTGAATTTGTTATTTAAAATCCTGGTTTGGATAGTTTTTGAGTAAAGTTTATTATTTTTTCTGGCACATTTATTGAAGGCATTTTGCAATCATTTTTATGAAATAAATAATTAAATTAGTCAATTTTGAAATTTAAAAATGTTTAAGCACTCTTTTTCAATTCTATTTTTTATTTTAAAATTAAACAGTAAAGAATTTAATTAAAGAAATTTTTGAATAAAAGTTTTTATAACCTTTCTATTTCACTAATTTTTCAAAGGAAAAAAAATGCATGGTGATTTAATATTTGTCTACTGTAACTCTCTTTAGGCGAAATCTGGGATGCATGACCTTGATAGAGAATTGAACAGCTTCAAATATCTTTTATTTCCTTCCTTCCTTTCCTTTTGAGTGAGTGAATGACTTATATGACAAAAATCATTTTATATTAATTTAAGAATGAAAGAACTGTTTAAATATTGCTTTCTCACAGCAATGCCAAAATAGTCAAATTGAAATTATTTCAACTATATCGCAAATTCTGAAGAAAAAATTATCTCATTTGATTTCAGGATAAAAATTAGATATTCTCCCTTCAACCCATTGTTACAACATTTTTTTTTTTTTAAAAAAATCTCGGTTTTATTTATTCTTCACAAATTCAATTAATAATTTTAAACATTTTTTTAGAGTTTATGCTGTGTAATCAATTGAGATCATTTTCAATACATAGTTTTAACTTTAATCATTTTTAAAATTACTTAGAACAAAAACCTACTAAAAGAAAAACCATATAATTAAAGACATAACTAAAAATTAAGCAAAATTACTATCAAATGTAAAAAATTCTTCTGAAAATATGTCAAAAATGTTCTTTGATACAATTTAACACAGCCCTAAACCCTAAATAGTCATTACATACTATTTAAGAATCAAATAAATTTAAATAAAAGCAAAGTAAGAAAAAAAGCTATAATTAAGAACAAAAAAAATGGAGATAATGCAATTCATTTTGTTCCATACATTGGAATATATATATATATATATATATATATATATATATATATATATATATAATATGTGTGTCGAAATGTTAGTATGAAACATTTTAAATGTCTTATATAAACTGTAACAAAAATATCCAAAATTTTGTTTCTAACTTACGATTTGGAACAAAAATTAAACAATGTATTTTACTTAAAATAATTTATTTTGTGAAAGATCTCTCTAAACATTCAAATTTACTTCATATACATTAGGTTCACTGATTTATTTTGATTACCTCGAGGAGTTTAAGTTACTTTTTCGGCGTATCTGCCCTTGCTCTCTAGGTGAAAACTTTAAAATGAATAAAAATAAAATAATCTTCAATTAGGAAAGTTACCTACAAACCTTTTCCTTTTTTTTTTTTTTTTTTTTTGTCAAAATTTGGAATGACGTTTAGGTCCGGAGTCAATGATTTGACCTTGCGTGTCAATATTTTTCGAAATCTCGAAGTCATTTTTAGCCAACGTGTTGGAACAGAGATCTTCTCCGAGATTATTAAGTCACATCTCAAAGATTAATGGTCAGATAGGTGAAGTGTGTATTTTCGTTGAGCTGTGAGGTTTCAAATAAATCATTCTGTAAGAAAATGAAATAAAATCATTCAACAGAAACCAAATGATTGTATATGTTTTTTTCTAAAATGGTGTAAAAAATTGTTAAAAAACAATAACTCGTTGTGTCTTTTTTATCTGTGAAAGCAAACGTAATACAAATGGCTTTAGAATGACCTTAGTTGTTGGATGATCTTCACCTCAAACTTCAATATCAAACAAGACATTTCAAAGAAAACGAAATTTATCAAAACGGCCAATTAACATTACGGTTTTCATTTCATCAACTCATTTGCAAATGTTTACATTGAGTCTTCGTAGTAACAACGATTAAGATAATCTTTGCGATATAATGAAAAAATAAGTTCCAAGATTTCAATTTCAAAACTTCACTTATAATCGTGTATAATTTAAGAGACATCCAAGAAATTTGTTTAAATGTGTAACATAATTATAAAATTTTACGTGCGTCTTAAAATTTTAAATAGTTTTTTGAAATTTTCAATGGTAGTAATTTTTCCAATGAAAATTTCGAAACATTTATCTGATCTTGAGAATTCAAAGATACATTCATTCCGATTTTTTAAGTTTATTACGCATGGAACACAAAATCTAAACTCAAGATACAATTCTTAATAGCGTTTTTATTTTGAAATAGCGTCTTTTTCTGTTTATTGATTCAGCTCTTGTTTATTTAATTGGAGTATATATATATATATATATATATATATATATATATATATATATATATACATTGTATAGTACTTATATAATCTTGCTCTGTACTAAGCTATTATGATATATTTATTATCGTTTAAAAGTTACCATTTATTTGCATTGGTATTTATCTTTATGTGACTTTAGTGGTTAGATTTTACTGTTATATTAGTTCTTTTGTAAATATAAAAGTAATAATTCTTTTGGGTTTCGGGTTATGTTGAATGAATATTTGATTGTGGTTTTGAGTTAGTGTTTTTTCGTTTGATAGAGTTCACTTTTGGAATGTCTGACTATTGTTATTATAGTGTGTATATATATATATTAAGTTTCTTGAGTACTTTTCTGACTATTTTTTGCTTAAGGATTTTTTCGGATTATTTAAATTAATCACTTTAGAATCTTACTTTTTTCTGTGTGTGTGTATTTTATACGAAGATGAAGTGTGGAGAGAGTGGTAAAAAATTAATATTTGCTTGGAAAACAAAAAGGAATCGCACTTTTGAGTCAGTTCATAAGGTTACGAATGTAGTAATAGAAAAGCATGTTATTGTATTGTTAGAACTTAGAAATAAGACTGATACAACTGTAATTTTTTTTGAATAAAAAGGTGTTTCGACTATACTAATTAATATAATAAATCAGGTGAAGATATTAATGATTATAGGAATAATAATGATTATATTCTGCTCAATTCTGATAAGAAGAATATATGTAAAAATAATTATTTATGTTTTAATGTATGTCATAGTTATGGATGCAAAAATTGTAAAAGGATCAATAAAAGTCAGTATAAGAATTATAAATTTATTTTTTGTAAAATTTTTAAGTGTATTAACCTTCTAGATTGCAATATTTGTAAATATAAATACATTGGTCAAACTTCGAATTATATTAATTTTAGAATTAATCAGCATGGGATGAGTACAAAATTTTTTAATGAGTTGCAAAATAATTATAAAATTGAAATCAGGAACTTTCATTTACATGTTGTTGACACTATTGAGTCTGATCAAAATTGTTCCTTATATTGAAAATAGATTGAGGAGAGAAAACTTTATTGAATATTATCAGACATGAGTTGTAGTTAATATTATGCATTTGAATAAAAACAGGTCATATAAATGTAGGATTTTCCATCTGAAATTATTAAGCAATTAATTTTATTTTTTCAATCTACTTTAAAACCAGTTCCTCCGATACTCAATAGATGTCGCCACGAATCAGAGTCATGTGATAA
The DNA here is from genome assembly GCA_019974015.1 of Nephila pilipes. Lineage (NCBI taxonomy): Eukaryota > Metazoa > Arthropoda > Arachnida > Araneae > Nephilidae > Nephila > Nephila pilipes. The sequence continues at coordinate 15,314 of BMAW01006936.1, forward strand.
GCTCATGTAGCGCCACCTATCCCAGAACAAAACTGAGTGACACTCTTTTTCGCGCTCTTTTTCTCTCTTGTCGCCACTTTTTCCGCTTCTTTTCTCCTTCGCTACCCGCGTCGGAAGTAAATTTCAAACGCCCGAGCGCGTTCCAGCGCCCATCGCCAAAATGGGTTAAATGAGGCAGTCATCTATTCGTCTCGGAAGAACTGTTTACTACCTGTATATATATCATAGTGTAAATACTTTTCACTCTTCATCATCTCTCCTAATAAACAAGTAAAGTTACTGCAAGCTTCATCCTTGAATATCATCAACAACATTACATGGAATCCGAAATTACCCCCTAGACAACCAGCCCTATGCGTAAGAGCAAACCATCGCAGATTCGGGATGAACAATCTCCATCACCCCACGGTCTACATAAATACACAACAAAATTTTTAAAAAGTATTAAACAAAAAGTGTTAAACAAATTTTTATAAAGGTTTTTATTATATAATGAGAGAAAAATATGTCAAATGGAAAATAATAGTGTTTTTAAGAAAAAGTATAAGGATAGAAAAGGAAAGAGAAAAATTATGAATAAGGAATATATTAAGAAACTAATTCTAGAGCTTAATGATAATTTTGAGATGGATTTTAATATTAAAAGTATAAGCACTTTATATTTTTCATTAAAAAAGAAAAAAAATATTTAGTTGGAAATTATTTATTGCATGATAATAAAACTGACATTATGTGTTTTCATTTAATTAAGAATATAACAATATCCTCCATAAATACAATATGAAAGATTATAATTTAGAGCTGCAAAAAATAGAATATTATACTATTAAATTAGTAATTTTATACTATTAAATTAATACTATTAAATTAATAAATCTTCTGATAAAATTTATTTTAACTATCTTCTTAATAAATATAAAAATTTAATACTTATTAAAAATTTCAACATTAAAAAAGCTTTTGAATATAATAAAAAAGGGTTGTATTCTTTTTCATTACAATAGTACCTTAGATTTAAAAAATAATGCTATTTGTAAGTGTAATATTTACAATTAGTATAGCAATGAGAAATATTGACGTGTGACTACAGCTATTTTGGATATCGTTGATGATAAAAAGAAATATTATGAATTGTGGTACTAATTTCAGACATAACATTTCGAAAAATAGTTATACTAAAAAACAAATTAGCTTATGTAGTGATAATTTTATTACTAAATTAGCAGTTAACTAATCTTCCTTTAGAAGCTTTTAAATAGCTTAAAGGCTGATTAAATCATGATATTTAAAAAAACATTGATTTTAGGAAAGTAGATCTTTTTCAAAAATTGCAATATTTATGAGGATATTTGCTTGAAATGTTTAAAAAAAGCTAATATTGATCTACAGGGTAGATTTATTTTTAGTTATGTAGACAAAAAACATAATAGTTACGCTATTATATGAACACACAAAAAAAAAATCTACATTAACTTAAACTGATAAGCATCTTAAGAATAATAATTCTTTTAGAATAATGAGCATTAGTCAAAAATAAATTTTCAATAGAATTCTCGCATTGCGAAAGAAAACTCGTGTTAACATTAATAATGTTCAGTTATCTCATATTTCCTAATATTAAAATTCATTAAAATCTTATTAAATTTAGAACAGTAACTTATTGTTCGAATATTACATACTTACTTTTGGTGATAAAAAAATTACGCAAAATACTATAGATTAGATAAATAGCAAATTATTGGAAACAGTGTTAATTTCGTCAAATATATTAATATAAATAGATTTATGCTATTCGTAGCTATGATTTTGAAGATATTTTTTATTCTCTTGATACAGATTTTTCTTATTAAAATTTAAAGAGATTTATAAGAATTTTAAAATTAATAAGGTTACGGCATGTGAAAATTTTAATTAGTTATATTATTCTTGAAAGAAAATTATATATTTTTGAATAATAAAATGTATAAACAGATAAAAGGTATACTACAAAGTGGGCCTGCAAGTAATTGTTTAGCCAATATTTATTTACATTTTTATGAAAATAATTTTTTTAATTATAATAGTTTTAAAATGCTTAGATATATTAATAATGTAATTTTCTTTCAAATTAATTGTAATAAAGATGTTAAATCTTTCTCATCGTTTTATCCAAAATATTTAAATTTATTCCAAACTAATGCTAATTTAAATTAATGGAATATTTTTATACATATTTCTTTTTAAGAAATAACACATGGATCAATAAGTTCCGAGACTAACCCAGAGATGGCGCTCGTAGTAAACCAGTAACCAGGTCTTTCTAGAGTACTAACCTTTGCTTGAAACGTGTCAAAATTTTAAGTCGATCGGACCAGAAACAGTTGAGTTATCGAGGTTGGAGTAAAGTCGTTTTGTAGTTTGTTTAAAAAATGGAAAAAACCGAGTTTCGTGTTCTGATAAAACATTGTTTTTTAATGGGTAAAAACACCGTGCAAGCGAAACAATGGATTGAAAAATGTTACCCGGACTCTTGTCCATCAAAAGCAATGATTTGTCGGTGGTTTGCCGAGTTTAAACGTGGTCGTACCGACACAAATGACGCGGAACGCTCGGGTAGACCTGTGGAAGCCGTTACACCGGAAAATGTGAGTGAAGTGACAAAAATTATAATGAAAGATCGTAAAGTGAAGCTCCGTGAGATTGCTGAGATGACACAGATATCATATGGAAGTGTATTTACTATCCTTCATGAAAAATTGAGCATGAAAAAGGTTTTTTCCAAGTGGGTGCCGCGATTGCTTTCGATGGAACAAAAACAGCAACAAGTCGATGATTCAGAAAGCTGTTTATCGCTATTTACTCGCAACAAAAAAGATTTCTTGCGTCGTTACGTGACCATGGACGAAACATGGATGCATCACTACACTCCAGAGTCGAAGCGGCAGTCATCTGAGTGGCGCACAGCTGGCGAAAGCCGTCCGAAGCGTCCGAAAACGCAGCAGTCAGCTGGCAAAGTCATGGCGTCAGTTTTTTGGGATACGCATGGCGTGATTTTCATTGACTACCTCGAAAAAGGTAAATCGATCAACAGTGATTATTATATTGACTTGCTGGTGCGTTTGAAGGAGGAAATCGCAAAAAAACGACCGCACAGTCTCGGGACTTATTGATCCATGTGTTAGATGATAGTAGAATTTCCAGTGATATATATGATGAAAGGGGTTTATTTTCCTTTGGGATACATGAAGTTTTCTTATGACTCATTAAGCCTGAATATTTTTAGGAACATAATTTATAGTCATATTATACTTAATATTAGACTTGTGATTAAAATACAGGATATTCACATTAACCTAGATAAGTTTAAGAAAATTATCTGGAAGCTTAATTTCCTTTGAATTTTATTAATTTAAAACATGATAATTACACATTTTAGTTTTCTTCTATTTTTAAATTTTGGCCCCCCCCCCCTCGTCTTTTTCCTTATATTGCCTTAATTTTTTTCATCCCAAGTTTATGACAATTTTTCTTGCACTAGTACTATTTTTCTCTGACAGAGGGCATTATGCCTCATTTCCCGTTTAAGCTTAAGCGGGAAAACTGTTATTTGTAAATGGGAGATTTTTAAGGAAGTTGTTTCAATGCAATGCGTCTCATGTAAGTTTTTGTAGTCTTTTTTTTTTCTTTTCTTTTTTTTAAATCTGATTGACTCATTGTTTAGATTATTCTTTTTCTGTTTTCAAAAAGAAACAGATTGTGCATATTTTTTTGTCTACATAAACATTTTATTTAATTTTTTTTTTTTTTTTTTGCGTCTTGTTTTTTGAATATATGGAATTACCATTTTTGCTTAAAATATTTTTTTCTGTTGTGGTTACTTGGTTACAATAATGTTTAACCAGAAAACTGTCAAAAACCAGATTCAGAATTTTAAAATGTTACTTGTCATTTTTTTTTTTTATGGTTTTTCTTTTCTTTGTTTTTCATGCTTCGCTTTGTACTTATTAATGAGTCGAATTTTATTTTTTCTTACCATTATTTTCTGATTAAGTATTTTTTTCAGGTATCATTGATACATTTATTATCTTTCTTTATTATTTTGTTGTATAGTTTTTTTTTCTCTGTTTTTCTTTTGTTCTAGGTCTTTAGTGATTAAAAATATTTTATTAATTTTTTCTTTTTATATTTTTCTGTAATCTAAAAAAAATATTTATTGTAACTTTTAAAAAGTTTCTTTTGTTTTAATTCCTGCCTCTATATTAGTTAATATTTTTGAATTTTTCTTTATATTACTGATAATTACTGCTTTCTTTCCACACACACACACACACACACACACACACACACACATATATATATATACACCTGAGAGGGAAGGGGATCTCCTGCTTTTTTGTCCAGATAGCAATTCAATAGGGCTAGGGATCCTTCTGTGAAACATAACACGCACGATTCTGAAAAAAGAAATTACAATAGTTGAAAGTCAAAATAGGAGTAGCTTGGATTGTAAAAGAATTGGAGTTATTTAGATAAAAAGAAAGAAAAAAAAAGATACATTCTATGTTTCATACATGCATATTTTTATCTTTTGTACACTGGAGAAAAGGAAATCTCAAAAAGAGCCCTTGATGTAGTTGGAGTGAGCAAATGAGTGATATTAATGGCATATGGTGAAAAGCCAAATCTGACTAAGCTGCGCCAAAACATTTGATTAAATTGTATCAAGTCAAACAAAAAAAAAGGGTGAAAATTGGTTGAGGAGGAGAGTCGAAAATAGATAAGGATCGCTAGGGTATCCCGGGGGAGGGGGGGACAATGACAGTAAATCTGATGAGGAAAAAAAAGTTTCTAAGGTACTTCGGGGTCATGATTTCCGTATTTAACTGAAGAAGGTTAGCCCCTGAGTATGATATAGGTGGAACGATGCCAAATATATCTTTATAAAACTTATTTGAAAAGAAATTTCTTCGGGAAAAGTATTATTTCAACACGGAATCAGTCTTATTTTCCCATCTCGAATTGGAATTAAGATTCTACTTTTATACCCAAATGTACATATTTCATTTTAAAATAAGTACAAGGTCTTCCAAGGATTATATTATAAATATAACCTTTCAAATTTCAAAGTATATAAATTTATTTCATTCATACAATAAAACGTTCCCCGGCATAAAAAATACACTTTGTATCCAATAGATCCGGAAGATGGATTGAGAATCAAAACGAAGGAATAAATTAAATGAAAATAATCATTGTTTACTTAGTTACGAAATCGTAACTTGTAAAATATTTCGTATATGTAAACAAGAAGCAGGTGAGATTCTAATCTTGAAGGTTCTTTTTATGTCAAGCTGAAACAAGAAATAAAAGTGAACCATTTCTGCTAATAATAAAAATAATGCTGCTTGTAAATTTTAAATTTACGATCAGCAATAACTGGTACATCTTTATTAAATGAATTTAAATTAATTCTTATTAAAGGCTATTAACATTATTCATATTATTAGACTCACTAGGACAATTGTGTTGCATCTGTCTTTCTGAGATTTTGGCGGTATTTATGATAGTGTTGTATGTTGAAATATTTCATAACTTCGATAATAATTTTAAATCTAACATAAAACTCACCTCAGTCATAAAAATTAATTATAGAAGGAAAAATAACTCTCTCTCCAAAGGGTGTTAAACCAATAGTTCTAGAACTGCTTTATCTAAAAATTACTGCCAACGACAATATTATCGCTAATTACTTTAAAAAATCGTTCATGGCTTTGATATCAGTTCAAAAATGTCAAAAATTGATTTTTAATACACAATTTCGAAAGATATTTTGTATAATTAAATATTTGTAAAAATAAAAATAATTTAAAATTTGGATTATGAATTTTTTGAATAAAATACTATACATATATGAGGTTTTTTTTTAAATAAAATAATAGTATGGAAACATACTTTTAGTTCAAACATCGTGTGCTATTGACTCCTAACGATCCTTGATGATGCATTTTAAAAATCCATTTCGTATTAATTATTCACTGTTTGGATCTACTATAATATCTCATATTGCAGATTTTGATGTTATATAATGTGTTCATAACACTAATTTCAATTGATTTTGCAACTTTTATCATTGATATTATTTCATGAAAATCCTGATCAGATCAATAATATCATTTCGTGAATTTCCTGGAGTGATGTATGACATCATTTCGTGAAATCAATATGTGATTAATGATATCATATCGTGAAAGTTGTGATTTTATGAACTGACTTATTTAATTGTGCAACGACTTTTCTTTGAAAAATAATCAAAAATCAAATATGAATGTTAAACGTAATTCATGGCATGTGGATTTTCATCCATTCATGATTATGTTCTTTCCAGGCACCAGCGAACAGGCATTCGTGAGCAGCCTAGCTGCAGCAGGCTTAGCAATTGGAGTGGGTCGAGCCTGCGCAGAAGGTCGTATCAAAACCTGTGGTTGTGGGCGTGAATCGAGGGAGCCTCCCCCTTCGGATTTCAAATGGGGAGGTTGCGCGGACAACATTGGATATGGTGTGAAAGCAGCCAAGGCCTTTTCATCTGAGCCCTTTGACAGACGAAAATTTAGGGCGAATGTTGATGTCAGGTTACACAGGCATAATAGCAGAGTAGGATGGAGGGTGAGTAAGAACTATTCTTAGTATTCGAGTTCCCCCCCCCCCCCCCTTTTTTTTTTTCATCTCCAACGGAACACTCGTTTTTGGCACGGGCGACTTTTTAAATTAAAACTCAACAATCCAGTTAGCAATGAAATTTCTACTGTGAAATTATTGCTTTTTATCTTCTACAAGCATTAGTTCTACTATAAAGAACAGGAAAAGAAATTAACAACATCATATTATTCCTATTATTTATTTCAGCGGTCATCATGAAGCTTACTTATATAGACAGCAAAATTCATAATTAAGTAAAGAATACATCGAATAATAATCTAGTTCAGTTTATTATTATCTTTCCATGATCCTGCAGGATAACTCTCTTTCTCTTAGTCCAGAGGTCTTCAGCCTGGGTTCCGTGGAACTTTGACAGGGGTTCCGCAAGAGGTCAATATTTATTTAATCAAATCTCTCACCAACATTTTAGTAAAACTTTAATTTTTATAAAAGGTAGAACTATTAAAGGTATTTTGTTTGTAAAAATAAATATAAATAAATATTTTATGGATAAAGTAAAATCTTAAATTTCGTAAGAGACATTAAATACATTAATCGAGACACATTAGGTCATATATTAGTCTCCATTCTTTTGCTCAGGTAAAGAATCGCTCTCTTATTTGGCCATTTATTTCACTATTTTCAAGGTACAAAGTAAAATTGATGCTATTCTTTTAAAATTGAAATTTTGGACAGATTGCATTTTGAAAGATACTATTGAATAATTTCCTAATTTGCATAATATTTTAGAAGGCGGTAACGCTAATGCCGATAAAAATTTAAAAATTAATTTGGTCCAACGCTTATTAGATCTGCAAAAAACATTTCTTGGATATTTCCTTGTTCAAAAAGAAAAATTATCTTGGATCCAAAATCCTTCTCAAGACTGCGACACCTCAAAACTCCCAATAAAAGAAAGAGAACAACAAATTGATATATCGACCGACACTCAATTGAAACTAAATTTTAGTCAAGTTGATATGAATTTTTGGATTGACATTAGAAAAGAATATTCTGAAATTGTCAAAAGAGAAGTGAAACATCTAATGTCATATGTTTCAACTTATGTATGTGAAAAATCTTTCTCTTTGTACGTTGCGACAAAAACAAAACGCAGAAACAGATTGGATGCTGAAGAAAACATTAGTTGCAGATTTCAACAATTATTCCAGACGTAAAAATACTTTACAGTAAAAAACAATCTCAACCAAGTCATCAATTTTTTTTCTTCCTTTTATTAATTTATGATTTAAAATTTTGTTGCTTTTGTTTATTATTCATAGAATACATTTTAACCCCCTCCCCCCCGAAAAAAAAACATTGTAGCTACCTTACAATTCATTATCTTATTAGACGTAAAACAGAGATACAATAATAATTTTGTAAATTTGAGTAGGATAAAGCTTTGGTATCCTATTTTTTTTGTTCCCTCTGATCAAGAGGTCCCTTCAAGAAAATGGTAAGCTCAAAGAATTCTCCAAGGTTTACAAGATTGAATACCCCTGTCTTAGTCTATTGTTCCTCAACGCGTTTCAACATTTTCTGAAAGGATTATCAAAGTTATATCTTACCCACTCGCTCGGGTTCCAGCAAGTTAAATCACAGAGGTTGAAGATTAGAAGAGAGGGCTCCTCAGATTAATAAAGATTATCATTAACTTCTCTTGGTCTTCTAAGATCACATACGATTACTACTACACGTCAAATACCAGCTTCTCTATGCTGACATCTCTACTAAATCATTACTGGCTTGAATATTTGGTTCTTCGTCGCTATTATATGTATTTATTAAAATCCAGTACACTTCTAATGTTAATCTAATTTGCATAATTACGTTTCATTTGGTTGGAAAAGAGACGGAAATTTAAATATAAAATTCAGAAAGTAAACTCAGATGTTAGTTGAGGGAAAGTACGCGAACAGTTCATGTTACAAACCTTCAAAGTCTCTATGTGGAATAAATGCGATTGTTTTTACCAATTATCATAAAACATCTACTCAATGCATTTGTTTCTTTGCTGAACTTTTTCGTCTGCCTATTTGTGCTCGATTCAATAATTTGCATAATACATCCAATAATTTTGTAATTTTAAGCTACTGTCAGGCAACCAGGACAACACCTGAATTGGCATTCTCCTTATCCACACCACACTTATGTGAGCAATTTGAGCGCCTGCATTATAAACATTATTACGAAAGTGGTTCAAAAAGTATCTATTTTTGACGACAGAGGGCGATTCCAATACAACCAATCTGTGCTGCCTTCTGTTAAATGATATCAAAACAGATATGACACTGGTTCAAAAGTTAGTTTTTATTGCTGCCGCTTCGAGTTGTCATCATTTTGCTTTGCGTTGTCAACGTCAACGAAACTTGGATCCATCGTTATTCAACGAAAAACAAAGAACAATCACAACAATGGGCTGCTTCCGAAGAATTTGCTGCAGAAATGATCTCATTGGTCGGAAAAGTTGAAAATAACTGAAATACTAAAATTCTATTTTTATTGTTGGTGTTGTTTGAAAATATAGGGTGTCTCGAATATTTCGTAGATGTATCATTTATGAAAATTTGATTCATAGGAACACGACCGAAAATTGAATATTAAAACAACACATGTGCCACACCACAGAGAAAAGTATTTGCATTTTCGTGTTTTTCAACATGTGCTATTTTAGGATTCTGGTACACTTTCCTCAACATCTACTTCATTCTAATGCTGATATTTTGCACATAACGGAACGAGGATATTTTCTATACAACGAACACATTTTTTTTTTCTTAATAAACAGTCATAAATTTTAAGTAGTATTGGCCTAATATTTGTAGAAAAATTATGAGAAATTCGGATCACATAATTTAAAAAGCCAGAAATATTATTAAATTTAATTTTTTAAATTATAAGCAGGTTTATAGTGTACAGAATGTTATATTTATAAGTGCTCAGCATAATTTTAAAGTTATAAATACAGTAGATTTGATGCGAGATGTACCTGAAGTATGATGTGTATGATTTATAAATGTAAATACAACTGTTGGTTATTAATCCCTCATACATAAATAATTATGCTTGTAATTTTACGCAGATTCATAAATATCTAGATGTCTCAATGTTAAAATATGATTTTTATTGCTTTTAATTTTAAAAAGCAAGGTTTATTCAAACTTGACATAAAAAGCTCCTTTTTCCTTGTCGAAGATATTTCAGTTTTTTTAGTAAAACTTTTATTTAAAGATGGACTAAAAGGTATAGAAATAATTTTTTAATCTAAAATATTATATATAGTTCATGAAAGCTTGAGAAGTTTAACAAAGATACCAAGGTAATTACTGATACATTAAGCACCATAGCTACTTATATTTCAGATCCAAATAAAGTATTAACGCCTCAAACTTTTTTATAAATGATTTTTATATTATATTTTAAAAAATAATTTTTATTTGAAATATTAACAAATCATTTTTATACCTTTTAATCCATCCTTTTTTTGAAACTTATATTTATTAAATTCCTTTTAGTCTTGAAATTTAAGACATAAAAAAAGCAACTAAGTGAGTTGTATGTGTGAGCATAATTTCAAACGAAGTGGACGTTGTTAAGTGTAAGACCCGGGCTCTTCCTAAATCGTCACTAATAACCATAGTATTGTATTGTCATCGGAGTTATACTCGTGTGTAAAATGCCAGCTCGATCGGATCATAGTAAGTGGTTTAAAATTCGAGTAAAATTTTGGATTACAGAAGCATACGTATGAAAATAGCAAGTTAAATAAAAAAAAATTGAAATAAAAAAGGAAAATGGCTTTGCTAATTTCATTTTAATGCGAGCTAGCATTTTCTTTTTTTAATAAGAGACATTCATCTTTGGTAGCTAGCTCATTCGACAATAAAAGTTTCGAGTCTTCATATTGGTTTGGCATCATCTTCCCAATCTATATCACTGATTCCCCATAATTAATATTAATAAGCGTAAAGTAAGTGTACTTCCGAGCCCCAGACTCCACAGAAACAATAACTATGAATATAGAAAATATCTTCTTCCTAATTCCAAATGCATTTTTTTTTTTTTCACAAGCAAAACATTCTGAAGTAAAAAAACGGTGTCGATGTTAACAACAAAAAGAATAAAAACAGACGATTCCGTCAAAAAATCAGTTATTAAATCAAATGTTAAAATAATAGCAAACGATAAATTACTTAAGTGGAGAATGATATTCTGTTCGGATATTAAAATAAAAGCAGACGATATAAAATTAAATTAAAAAATCCTTGCAATGTAAATAGACCTTATATAAGCAAACTAAATGCAATTATTATAATCATAATGCATTATTATGCCATTTTTTTGGAACCAACACCATGTATTCTTTATTTTATGCCCGCGCATTTTAGTTGAGGCCATTTTCTCAAAACAACGACCTATTTGCCCGTGTTAATAAAAAGATCGTGCAATGAGCAATACTACATAGAGTCACCCCATTTCTCATGCCTAACACGGGTGCTTTTTGAATGGTACGAAGAGCTATAGTGTTTGACTCCATAATCCAAAGCACATCATCCATTCCCCACATTGTTCCAGCTTCCCAAAGTTCCAGTGTACTTTAATCTGCCACCGAAATGAACACTGATAACGAAACCGTTCTCACGTCTTTCTTCTCGATTGCTTATGCGTTTCCTTGTTCAACACGATGTAGTCCGTCCATCCAAAACACGTTTGCTGGACTCTAATCTGCCCCAGAGATCAGCCGCTCTCTCTATCGTCGACAGCTGACCTGTCCTCACCCTCACTTCGAACCTCGCTCTCCTTCCTAATCGCCGCGCGTCCGTCAACAAGTGACCACTTATCGCCTTGCAGAGCAACAAAAGATCATTCCGCCCGCAAGAGGTGTGGTGCTCAACAGACCTCAGTTTGATCTGCTTTGATGACAGTTTTATGGAGATACCGCCATCATAAGGACACGTGTTTTTTTAAAAAAAAATTTCTCCTTAAAGAACTGGTTGGGAACGGTTACCAGTATTTTTTCCATATCCCCCCCCCCCTTTCAACAGTGGCAGTGGTAGCCCAGTGGTCACGATCGCAGACTCGTGGCCGGCGTTGCTTTCGTCGAGTCGTGGGTTCGAGTCCTGATGCCACTAAAGACCCATCGCATAATGGGGCTGATGCACATTGAATCTGGTCGAGATCACAAGTCCTCCCATTGCTGTCCTCCCAGCTCAGGTGTCGTCCTCGTTCCTTGACCGAGGTTCAAAATAACGAGGTCCGTCGCCAAAAGCTCTTGTGTTGCTTCTAAGTGTGGTATAAAAAAAGCAATCGATTGCAAATCAAAACACATTCCTGGTACATTTCCAACTGCCATCGTATATGAAATTCAGAACAATATTATTCAATAGATAAATATTATATGTTGTATATCACGATAAGAAATCGGAATATGGATTTCAGACACACGGGAGAAGAAATTTTTTAGGGAAGTAAAATAATAATGTAATTATTACAAATATAACATATACTTCTCTTATGCATCCGTTTCTGTTTTTGCGCGTGTTGATTTAATGCGAATTAAAAAGTAAGCTTATTCTGCGCTTTCAATTTCGGATTTTTAAATTTCGATTCCTATAAGATCTTGCTAATTTTTATAAATGAATCAGAAGGTGGTTTACATTTTTTCAACTCTATATAGTAGTTTTCATATTTGCTAAGATTTGAAACAATGCGCACTCATTTCTCTTTTTAAACAATTTTGATTTAACAATAATTAAAAAACAAATTTTATTCTACGGTTTCGATTTCTGATTTTTTTAAAAATTCAATTTTTTTTAAAAAAAAAATGCTTTACTTAGCAATGTAAACGAATAAAAATGAGTTTTACTCATGTCTGTTTTATAGTTTTCTATTTAGTATGATTTAAAACTCCACACACCTCCTTGTTCTTACATAATTTAACATGAAATGAATGATTCAATATATCCGTGAATAAAATGATTCAACGACGATTTAACAGGAATTGAAAAATAAATTTCATTCTGAGTTTCGTTTTCTGATTTTTTTTTTTTTATTATTTTCTATTCTAAAAGGCATTACTAATTAATATAAATGTGTAAGAAGGAAATTACGATCGGACATCGCTCAGTCTTAAAGAGCCAAATATTAGCTTACTTTTTTTAACGTTAATTATCGAACCACTTCTCACATGTAGCTTTAAAAAAAGGGGGTAAATATTACAATACGTTTGAGTTAAATTATCCAGTATATAGTCCCCTAACGTTTTCCCCCCAGAAATCTATGGAACTAAAGTTCGGATTCGATTAAAATTAGAAACGTAGGCTATATATAGACCATTCCTTACCAAATTCCACTAAAAATCGCATCGATTATTTAAAATTATGTTTTTGGAGTCAATAAACTGTGTAAATTAAGCTAATTCATTAATGAAATTTAAGTTCCTTCTAGCAGTTAGTATTGATACCAATTCTGTCCCCCCTGCGGTGAAAATTCTGGAAGTTATTAAGGGTGTCCCATTTATTTATTATTATTTTGGTGACAGTACTGTAATGCGACATTGTTATCAAACCATAACGTCTCATGTTCTTTTTCCTACAGGCTGTACGTTCTTCGTGGCGGCTTCAGTGCAAGTGCCATGGCGTGTCCGGTTCTTGCGAGGCAAAAACTTGCTGGAAGGCTCTTCCGTCTCTCCAAGATGTAAGCGCGAAGCTGAAACTCAAGCACCGCGATGCTGAGGAAGCTCATCCCGTTCCTGTTGGCAGGAAGACCAAACTTCTACCCACTACAGCGCGCTTCAATAAGGACGACCTGGTGTATAACGTCAAGTCCCCGGATTACTGCGTCTACGATCCCAGTTCTGGATCGGCGGGAACCAAGGGAAGGTGAGTGTTTCAGAATTCGCTGCTTCAAATGCAGCTTGTATATTAGTTAATTTTCCGACAAACTGCAGCAGAGCCAAGTCGATAGCGTGCTTGCTTGCTAGTTCGGTTTCGATCCTGCCTTTGCATAATTTTTTTCTCAACTGCTTAGAAAATTATGAGAATTTTTAAATGAAATTATAGTAACCAAATATATTGTCAGTGAAATCTCAATTAAAATTATTTTCAATCAAAAAACAATTGTTAGAGCTAATGAAACTTCAATTGAAATTGATATATTTTTTTTCAAAATATATTACAATATATTTATGTCATTAATTTTACTTAAACATTCTTATTTTTAAAGCAGTTGAGGAAAAAAGAGGCACAAAAACAAGATCGAACACAGACCAGCCGGCTGGCAAGCAAGCGCGTTACCGACATTGTTGTACCACTGTTGTTCGATCTTAAAAATTAACTAATATATAAGCTGCACCTAAAACTTTAAGCTGGGTTTTTCTAATAATTGGCTGTCTAGTGCGCTTTACTTTTTTTGCAAGTGGTCACCCTTTAAGTACACTACAAACTTACTCAGTTCCATCCCCAACTGAAATTCGTTAGTCGTGCCTTGAAAGTCAAAATTCAACATAAGTGTGTGTGTGTTCACACACATCATCTTCATCATAAATTTTTTTAGTGCCGAAACCCCCGTAAGACTTTCAATGTCAGATTACGCGAATGTTCAATCGCGAAAAATCAGGGTCCGATGCAGCAAGCCTAATTTCATTCCAGCTCGCCCATCAGCTTGACTTCTCTCTTGTTTCATCATACACCACCGGGTCCAACAGAGATGTACACGCTTTCTCTTTCCAACCGGGGATCCATATCAATCCAGTTTTGGAGGAGATTGCTTTTTGCAGATGGTGACGAGGCAGATTCGAACTTTCAGTTTTCGAGAAAACCTAACGGACAAATTTTGTCCAGTAAGTTTTTGCAACGTCATAGACATCCAAAGCGGAAAGGAATTCACCTGTCAAGTCAGTTATTGAGCACTTTTAACTCCTACCATTGTTAGTTGCGACTTGCGGTGAGGGAAGCCACGCATTCTTTCATAGGGAGAAAAGTCTTTTTAACTGTTGAGGGATTTTCTGAACTATTTTTAAAGCAGATTGCTTTTCCAGCCATTACAGTGATTGATACATGTACCTTGTTGTATAGAGTTTTGTTTGGGAAGTTGCAACTTACAGTTCAAATGCGGGTTTACTTGACGTATGTTCTGTAATCAGCTATTTTACTAGTCGCAATTTTTCATTTGAGGTATCTAAGTTAAACCCACTGATGCAAGTTTTCGTTGGAGGTATATGCAACCAGAAGTCTTAGCTGTGTTGCCATCTGGCGTTCAAGTCTTGGGTCACCACTTCTATGGAAAAAATTTCGCTCTTTAATCGGAGGTCGATTGACTTTGGATGACGAGGGCAGGTTCGAACTACCCATCTTCGGGCCCAGACAAATCTTACCCAGTGGGCTTTTAGCAACGTATTAAGTCAATAGCGTCAAACTTATTTCTATCCACGGGTTAATTCAAATTAGGAAAAATTGTGCGAGTCACACTAAATTTAGTTAGGACGGTAATTTTTCTTTTCTTAATTTATCTTCTTAGAATGAGCATTGTTATTTGAGATTTGTATCATAGTGCTTATGGTGTTTATGGAGACGTTTATAACTTAGGTACACTAACAGAATTATTACATATCTATCATATTTCATCTTTTAAGTCAGAACAAAAATACTCCTATTCTTACTTTTCTGGGAACTGTCTATATTTGGCAGCAATTTTTCTATCAGTTTTATAAGCATCCACTTTTGATAAATATATACCGAATGCAAGGGCCTAAAATAGATGCACCACCTTTAACAGACACATTAATGAAAAAAATTGAATAAAAATAAATATTTTTCTTGAACTTTAACTATACGAATATATATCAATTTAAGTGTGTATGAAACATCAATTTAAGTTACTTTATATCCATTCTTTGAATTTTTATCTTCTCAATAATTTCGGAATTTTTTTAAAAATATTTAGATATTATTAGATTTGATTATATATATTCTTATAATTTTTCACTTCATAATTGAATCACAATTCTTACGATACATATTTGTTTATTTAATAAGTTTTATTAGTACTATTGTGTTTTTATTGTAAGAATTGAATTTAGTTTTAAGTATTAGATAATATTTATGTTTCTATTTTTATGATGAGGGAGATAAAAATGTGCCTCGAAGGCGAGTGGTGCGGGTGTTATGCAAATAAAACATATGAATGAAATGCGGTAAATTAAAACTTCTCAATGTCTAAAAATAAATAATTTCTTTCTTTGTACAAAGCTATTAGTTGTTAGAGGTGGAAACTTAAGCTAATCAATGTATCCAAAAATAACTATTTTATTTAATTTCTCTTTAGTGAAGAAACTTAATAATATTGTTCAAAAACATTAAAAAAATATTATTTCAAACAATTTTGTTAAGTGAATCTTTAAATGTTAGATTTTTTTTGTGTGAATGCTTTACAAATGTTGTTTGTCATAGCAGTTAGCTGCCGAAATTTTCGTTGATAACTTGTTAGGGCAGTTCGTTCGAGCAAACTCATTGGAATGCGAATCAGTTAAAACAGACCGATAATTTTTTTTCTTTCTTTTAGATGAAGGGGAAGATAAATAAATATATAGGGAGAAAAACTCTAAATGTCTCCTACTCTAGTTTATTTTTATTGGCCCCTCACAAAGCGTAGCCGAGATCACGTAGCCGAATAAGCTAAGTTAGTAGAAAAGTTAATAATCTAGTAGCATTTTTTTTTTTTTTTTTGCGTGTGCGCGTGGATGAAAATCTCGTTGTATGTCCTACAATAATGGTTACTATGGCCGTTGATAAGGCAATAATCATATTATCGAAAAAAACTTCCTTGAGGAAAAATTCCAAAAATAATGTCATTATCGGGAAAAAAGAAGTGTAATTTGGGGAAATCTTACAATTTTCATCACGTTATACAGTATGCACGGGTCTGCAGCGGCTCTCGTCAACAACAATGTCAGAAGTTAAAAAAGGCTTTACTCAACCAGCCCGATGAGATATCTAGCACCGTCAACTTAGGACCCCTTGGTCCAGGGTTTGAAACAACGCTGCCGCATTAAGGTCATCAACTCTTTCCCCCTCCCCGGGGTCGGAAAAACCACGCGCGGCCGAAGATCTTTCAAAGATTCCTTTCTGAAATGTGGCTTCTAAAGACAGTGTAGCTAGCCACAATATATATATATATATATATGTGTGTGTGTGTGTGTGTGTATATATATATATAAATTATTGCTACATTCTACTATCGTGACGAACGCTTTTGATGTGATGAAGGTCATAAAATATGACATAGATTGCGCGAAGTGCAGTGAGTTATCAGTGAGTTTTCAGAAACCGATGTAACCTTCTCGAATTCCAGTACACAAATTGAATCCTTATTTCTCTTTCTTCTTTCAGACGCTGCAACAGTACGGCGACGGATTCCTTTGGCTGCGAAGCCATGTGTTGTTCCAGAGGCTACCTGACTACGTGGACGGAGTACGAAGAGAGATGTGGCTGCAAATTCCAGAGGTGTTGCTACGTGACTTGCAACACCTGCAAGATTAGCACCCATTTGAACCTTTGCTTGTGACTTTGGTGACTTAGTTCTTTGCGTGATTGCAAACTGAAGCGCCATTGAGTCGGCGAATCGTTTGTCACAGGTGTTCCCTCTCAGGTGAAAGACAGGATTTCAGAAGATTGTGGAAACCCAAGAAATTTATAATCAGGGCCCGAATAGTAATGACCCAATAAATTGACAAAGAAATCAAAGGCAGGGGGCTATAAAATCTTTTTGTGTTATAAGGGCCAGGAAAGTCTACCCTTTTTCGGTTTTGACAACCCTTTTACAAAATCCTCTTCTGATATACATATTTGTACAGTACATGTGTACATACTATTAAATTACGAAGAAAATTAGTATATTCAAAAAGTAACTAACAAAATAAGAAATATGATTCTATAATTTTCATATATTTCTTTCTCATCACATTACATAACACTTAAATAATATTTAATGTTCTAAATAACAATTATGAATAAATGCGTTCACATATAGGAAATTCCGAAGAAAAAAAATTTATCAGACATATAAATGGGAATTTATTGTTTATTTTAAATAAAAACATTCTGAGCAACACGTATAATTTCTATTATGATAATATATATAAAATATTTAAAAGAGAAGAAATAATAGTTCTAATTTTAATGAACTGAGAAAATATTTGCAAATACACAGGTGAAAGTGTTGAGTTTAGCGAGTTTATCCTGTTTAAAAGAATTTACCTCCTGCTCGTAACTACTACATTAAAATTTTACGTAATTGTGAAGTTCCATAAATTAAAAATAAAACTTGGATTCAAAAATTACATCTTAAGATATTACAGACAAAGAATTAAATTTAAAGATTCTAAAGTTAATATGGAGCTTAAGTTTAATTGGAGCCTTTTAACTGTGCCTAAAAATATAGATATAGAACAATCAATATGAGAAGAACTTTGATTCCATCCATGTCATGTGCCTTTCGAACTATTCTCGCAATTTAATTTTTGATAAGCTTGGAATAAGACATTGAATTAATAGATTGCAATATTGTATTAAGCCGTTTCTTCCCCTCTCTTACTACCCCCCAAATACCCTGTATGTATTAGAACAATAAAAGTTACTTTAATTATTTACTTTAATTTAACGATTATTTGTTACTTTAATTAGTTTTCCTTTTAATTCTGTCTGATGAAATGAACTCATTTATCGAGAAAGCGAAGTCAAGGCTTTTCTCGTCCTGGTCGATCTATAACGACTTTAATTGTTTTCCTCATACAAGCTTACAAACACTATTTAACAACCTTCGTTGATACATATTCTAAAAATTTTTAGAAAAAAAGTGATTTTAATATAAAATTACACATAAAAGTCATCTTGTGAAGAATGTGTACCAGAATCCTAAAAAATCACATTCTGAGAAAATTGCAAACAAAGATTTTCTTTTTTTTTTTTTTTTTGTGAGAGGAATATACGATTAGGTTAACAATATTATTATACAATTTTCTAGCGTTCATCATAATAGATAAATGAAATCAACAAATTTTAAGCCTTTTAAATTTTAATTACCTGAAGGTTCCCGTCTATCGACCATTTTTATTTCGTAAACGTAATGTTAATCCTATGGAACTTCTTCAACAATCATCCTCAAATCTTTATTGTTTCATCAATTTGAACGCAAAAAAGTGCATCCGAAAGAGCAAAAAACAATGATGGTCTCCATGGAGTTACATTTTTCTTCGATTTTTAAAAATAAATTAAAGTTTATCTTAATGATTCGTTTGTGGGATCTCTGTTCCTTAAAAAATATTTTCAAAAATTGAAGGGAGAAAATAATTCCGCTTAAACCTTCATTATTTTT
This sequence comes from Nephila pilipes, assembly GCA_019974015.1. Taxonomy (NCBI): domain Eukaryota; kingdom Metazoa; phylum Arthropoda; class Arachnida; order Araneae; family Nephilidae; genus Nephila; species Nephila pilipes. The sequence continues at coordinate 34,364 of BMAW01006936.1, forward strand.
TGCTCTTTCAGATGCACTTTATTACATTCAAATAGATCAAACATTAAATATTTGAGGACGGTAGTAGAAATTCCATAGGATTAACATTACATCCCCAAAATCAAAACGGTCTATAGACGGGAGCCTTAAGGCTGTCTTCATGTAGTATTAAAAAATAAGTCCCGAACTCGGAACATTTTTTCAGATAGAAAAAAGAAAGCCCCAAAAACTAAGATCACTTCCTGTGATTTCACTTCCCTATACAAAGAAGTATGAATAAATCATTTCTCTTTAAGTCAATTCATTTTTCTTTGTGTAAAATGTGCTCCATGTTTCATTTCCTCATAAAGTTTAATATATTTTTAAAAATATATATATTTTTTTTTGCATGAAAACAAAAATTTAGTATTTATTGAATGCTTCTATCTGAATTGTAAAGATACAATATGATAAACGGGTATATTTATTATTTCATTAACTCGTATCAATAATGAGATCTTTTTCTGTTTGAAAATCTGCTTCAAAAATAATGCTTTGCTGTTAGGTTATGATAATAAACGGCAGGACATCAAACTCGGGCCCTGATTGATACAGATGACAGTGCATTCAAAGGCAAATACAGGTAATCTCCATATAACACGGTTCAAGATATAGAATTAAGGAAATCTCCTCACACCTTCAGTTAACTTTCCATAATATAAATACATTTATCTTAATCACATATATAATAGTAAATTCTTAATTTTTGTGGATCCTAACTCCTTTTTCAGCACTGATTTTTCCTCGATATGACACAGATTCGAATCACACGCCATTTTTTTAAAAAAAAACGGAACAATCTCGTTATTCGGGGCTTACCTGTATACAGTTCGATAGTTTTGTTAAAAAAAAAAAACTTTTAAATCTAATCAGCTTTTGAATGGATTGTTAGTTTCCAATGAAAATTTACAACCAAGCCACGCTGTGGTTTTGAAGAAAGTAAGGTTTCTACAAAATCGAGATTGAAGTAACAAAGAAATGCTGTGATATTTTAATTTTTTTAAAATTGAATTTGTATGTCCAAGCTTGTACATTTTATTGACCATCATGAAAATGCTAAGCCAAAACAGAAACTTTTGAATTGCTGTACAAAAACTAAAAAACTCTCTCGGATAGAGAAGAACGACTGGCTTAGAAATGTGTTTTTAATGTATTTATTATTTATGTGTGTAGACGATATAATATTTTTATTTAAGTCATTTTTGATGCATTTTGCAAGTGTCAGCCATCATGGTTTTCAAGTCTTGCTATATTTAATGGAACATTACATTGTCGGTAAAATGTTTTATTTATTGCTCATATGAAAGTAGTATAAAATGCATTGGCTTCTTTCACAAGTTCATTGCATATTGGTAAGGTTATTGAGAGTTGATTTTCTATTTATATGTATATATCATTTTTCGTAAATAAAATATTTTTATTCTAAGTGTCTTGGTTTTTAAAATTCGATTTCTTTACATGATTGTGTCAGTCTTAATGAAAATCGTGGAATTTAAATTTAAATTATTTTTATAAGGCGCGAATAAATTGTTATAACATTGTAACTTCCCGATATCTCTTCTGCTGCCATTATTAATTATTTAAACAGTAACTAATCAATAGTTCCAAAAACAGAAAAGCGCACACAAATGATAACCAAGTAATTTTATTCAGCTCTATGAATAGTCAAAATTCCATCCTTTACCTACCATACAAAAGTCCCTGTGTGTGTCTGATCGGTGAAGTTTAATATAACTTAATACATAGCTTACCGAACCAATTGGGTTCGAGTCCTTTGAAGAATTATGGATGAGAGTTCGAATCTGAGACTCTTTGTAGTTCCTTTATGTAATCACTCTTAGAGCTCCTTACTCAGCGCATATAAAATACAGATATCTCACATAGATAACTTCAGCTCGCTATCTTTACCCTAACACTAATCTACCAACAACTCTCATATTAAACATTTTATTAATTTTAAATGTCTAGCCTCAGCTTTATTCACTATACTTCGATAACTTTAATCTAATCTAACACATGGATCAATAAGTTCCGAGACTAACCCAGAGATGGCGCTCGTAGTGAACCAGTAACCAGGTCTTTCTAGAGTACTAACCTTTGCTTGAAACGTGTCAAAATTTTAAGTCGATCGGACCAGAAACAGTTGAGTTATCGAGGTTGGAGTAAAGTCGTTTTGTAGTTTGTTTAAAAAATGGAAAAAACCGAGTTTCGTGTTCTGATAAAACATTGTTTTTTAATGGGTAAAAACACCGTGCAAGCGAAACAATGGATTGAAAAATGTTACCCGGACTCTTGTCCATCAAAAGCAACGATTTGTCGGTGGTTTGCCGAGTTTAAACGTGGTCGTACCGACACAAATGACGCGGAACGCTCGGGTAGACCTGTGGAAGCCGTTACACCGGAAAATGTGAGTGAAGTGACAAAAATTATAATGAAAGATCGTAAAGTGAAGCTCCGTGAGATTGCTGAGATGACACAGATATCATATGGAAGTGTATTTACTATCCTTCATGAAAAATTGAGCATGAAAAAGGTTTTTTTCCAAGTGGGTGCCGCGATTGCTTTCGATGGAACAAAAACAGCAACGAGTCGATGATTCAGAAAGCTGTTTATCGCTATTTACTCGCAACAAAAAAGATTTCTTGCGTCGTTACGTGACCATGGACGAAACATGGATACATCACTACACTCCAGAGTCGAAGCGGCAGTCATCTGAGTGGCGCACAGCTGGCGAAAGCCGTCCGAAGCGTCCGAAAACGCAGCAGTCAGCTGGCAAAGTCATGGCGTCAGTTTTTTGGGATACCATGGCGTGATTTTCATTGACTACCTCGAAAAAGGTAAATCGATCAACAGTGATTATTATATTGACTTGCTGGTGCGTTTGAAGGAGGAAATCGCAAAAAAACGACCGCACATGCAGAGGAAAAAAATCCTTTTTCACCAAGACAATGCACCCTGCCACAAGTCGATGAAAACAATGGCAAAATTGAACGAATTGGGCTTTGATCTGCTTCCCCACCCCCCATACTCGCCAGATTTAGCCCCAGTGACTACTGGCTCTTTGCTGATCTTATAAAAATGCTCCAGGGGGAAAGATTTGGCTCAAATGAGGAGGTCATCGCTGAAACTGAAGCTTATTTTGAAGCGAAAGATAATTTTTTTTATAAACATGGTACTGAAAAATTGGGAAAGCGTTGGAACGATTGTATCACCCTAAAAGGTGATTATGTTGATGAATAAAAAAAAATTTTGCAAAAAAAATGTTGTTTTCAATGTTAGTCTCGGGACTTATTGATCCATGTGTTATATAAGTCTCATTTCGTCTATTGGGAGATATCTTCTATTAAAATATCATCATTTACAAAACCAGAGTGTTAATTGAAGGGAAATGTGATGATTTTTTAATGAAGCACTGAGAAGCAACACGAGGGCCACTGGCAGAATACCCTAGGGGAACGACTCACCCAAAGGGTTTAGAGCAACAAACTGGCACCCCGGGAGACAATCAACACTGCACTCAACATTTATTGGCAAAAAGAAAACTATTTTTACAATTTTTACTACAATAAAGGGTAAGAACTAACAGTACATGTTGGAGCAAAGAACAAAAGATAATTCATAATTTCGAAATTCAAAAGAAAATAAAAGCCAAAGATGTGTTTACAGAATGTGACGTTATAGTTCTAATATACTTCCAATTTTTCACTTTTCTTTCTTCCTTTTTTAGAATGCATATCAATCTAAATTCCAATGTCACGATTTCCTACTCATAACAGATGCTTATACAATGACCAACGCCCGTAGCTAGTCTGCCAGCGACAGCTTTGGTATAAGTAATACACAAAAAAAGGAAAATTGAAATGTTCAGAAGTGAAGCACTAGACAAAAATATATACATATTTTCTGGGTATACAATGTAAGCCTAATAAGGAAAATTGAAAATTTAGAAATGTAACCGTATATTGAAAAAATTATGAAATTTGTTGGGTAATTTTACGAGTCGTAAGAATACAGGATTTAAGCTTGAAATGCAAATTAGGATTTTTACATTTGGACTTCAGGCAAATAGGTTTCGCTTCAACAACAGAACATTTTAAATGAAAACTTTTGTTAAAAGGACAAGAGAAAGCGTAGTGGTCTTCATCCCTAACAAAGCTACAGGAACATAAATTTGATTTTTTTTTAAATTGAAAAGATTTAAATAACAAACGAAAGGACCCTGACCAGCTAAGAAACGAGTAATAAAATATGAATTGGAATAAAAATTCAAATTTGGTGATGGAATATAGGACTGAATGGAATTTCTAGCTGACCACCAGAACTCCCAACCAGAAAGCTATAAAAAAAAAAAAAATCTTAACTATATGAGAAAGAGGGCAGGGACATTCATTCCCTCACCATCAATGACCGCCAGTTTTGCAAATGAATCAGCAGTTTCATTGTAATAATTTCCGACGTGAGCCCAAACTCAGTACAAGTTGTAAAAATCATAATAGGTTGCTAACAAATGATAATAATATAATATAGTAATATCATTTTCATGAATGATATTAATATAGGGCAATTTATTTCTGATGTTCTGCAGTAGCAATATTGAGGATAAACTGTCACTATAAACAGTAACTTTGCAGTTATGAGAACAGGCCCACAATACGACAAATCCGAATGCTTGCGGCTTGGAAAACTAAATTATAAGAATTCAGTTTAAGCATGTAAACCCTATTTAAGTCAACCAGGTGAAAGACACATGGCGAATCCAATCCTTGATCCGTCGGTGTAAATCTCCCACTCCGGGGGTCCCGAAAATCTATTAAGGGGGAAAAAATTGCTTTGCTCTCAATGAAATATTTGAGTCGAATAGGATATTAATTAAGTGAAAAAAGTTTGAATTGTGCTGCTTCGAAATTTGATGTTTAAGAAAATGAGATTTTAGGGTAAAGTAAATAGGGAGTGGGAACCCCAGCAATTACCTGCAAAGTGAAGGCGGCCTAGATACATAGGTAATTTTTAAAAAGTAAATTCTCTGAACGGAGTTTAACTTGGTAATTTGAGAGGAGGTCAAATCACCCCCCCCCACCGCACCATAGGTTCCATAACAGATATGTACAATAATTAATAATTTTTAGAATTAAATTCTCCGAAGGAAACCCTATTAAATTTAATGAGAGGTTATAATTTTTTTTCCCTTTAATATAGATAATATGGGAGTGTCAGGAGAGCCGGCAGTCAATCAGGATACCTAAATATTTATAAAATTCACACATTTTAAAAGCAGGAATTGTTTAGTTTAAAAATTGGGTTTCGACTAAACACGTTCCAACCACGAACTCCTTTGTTATGGATTGATGGGCTTCTAAATACAATAGAAGCGGTTTTCTCAATTGAAATCTCCAACTCTAGCCGTGCCAGATACTCAGCAATAAGATTAATTAAAATATTGGAGTTATGTTCTAGGTCTCTTCTAGGATTTACGGAGAAAATAGCCACTAGATCATCCGCAAAAGCTTGAATAAAAAAAGGTTTCGCAATTAATATCCAAAATAGAATTAAACTCTATGGTCAGTCTTGAGTAATTGGATGCTTTAATGTAAAATTAGAGTAAGAAAAATAATATATTGATTTATTAAGTAGGAAAAAATAAACTTTTGGAAACAGATTGGAAAATCAAGATTTCTAAGAATTTTAAACAGAAAATGGACCAATTTCCATTGTCGAATGTGCCCTTGATATCTATAAAAGTAACAGCAATGTTTTGTAGATCTTTTGTGTTTGATATGCGAAACCAAATGAAAAATTTCGTCATCTCAGCTGAAATTTTCTTTGAATCCAAATTTTCGTGGATGAATAATAATGTTTCGCGATGAACCCAGAAATATAATCTATTGACAGAAACAAGCTCAATAATTTTCCCAAATATTGGTAACAGATTGGTCTATACGATTTAACGGATGAAGGATCCTTACCAGGTTTAAGGAGGAGCTTCAATGTTGTATCCTTTTAAATTATTTGGAAATAGGAAAATTGTAAAAAAGATTGATAAATTTCACTAAAAGGTTAGGAAAATTTGAAAAAGTATGTTTCCAAATCCCATAGTCCAAAAATCAAGGCTGGAAGTCTTCCCACCAGGGAGATTTTAAAGGCCAAGGATATCTCTTCAGTGGAAATCACCGGATTAGGTGTAGATTCTTCAAAAGCCAAATTAAAGGTTTCATTGAACTTTCGGAAAAGAGAATGTATTAAAAATTCATATTTCTGCTCGGGAGAACTATCTGACGAACCAGGAATTATGACCTCAATGGGCCGAGAGTTCGGGGATTTGCAAAGCAACCCTAAACTTCAGGCTAAAGTTTTTGTTATTGGTGGTGAAGAAGTGCTCCCAGGTCTCGTGTTAAGCCTCAACATTTTTCCTTATATGTAAAGTTTTTTTTTTTTTTATTTTGTAATTGTAAGTTATCTATCTCTCTAGGTGTAAAATTATTTATAAAAATATATATTATTTCTCTTTTAAGAGAATTTAGTTTATTTCTAAAAAATTTTTAAATGTTGTTCCACCAGGAGAAAACTGGAGAAGCAAGAACCCGTCGTTTACGAAAAGATATGAAAACGGATGATCGGACGGCTGAAATCAATAAATTAGCAGATTCCTCTAGCTGCGATTAGAATTCCAAATTAATTCAATTGTTTGAATAAGTTTGGGATACGATTTCTTAAAATTTTTCAGAAACTTACTGATACCGTATTTAGTTTTAAAATAAAATTTGGAATTATTTAAATCACATCGCAGATGCACACCCACAAACCGGTGATTGCTCAGAGATTCCAGGTCCGAAAACTCTAATCTATCCACCAAATAAATAATGCTGTTAGATATCAAAGAAATATCTGGATTGTCCTTACCTGAATGAGCCACAAAAGTAGGACCCAATTTTGGTATATTTAAGAAATTTAGATTATGTTGTAGGGCGAAATCGACCAGAAGATACCCCGGGTATCAGTCAAGTCATATCACTAGATGGGAGCTATTGGTAGCGGATCTTATAATTTTGAATCTCGGTCAAGTTACGAGGATGACATCTCAGCTTGCACTTCCATCTCCTAACTTCCACGCCAATGAGAGGTTTAGTTTAGTTTTTATTAACGTCGCACTAGAAGCAACACGAGGGCTATTGGCAGAGTACCCAAGGGGACCGAGCTCACCCAAAGGGTTTAGAGCTGCAGACCGGACCCCCGGGAAACAATCACCCCCGCACTCAGCATTTATTGACAAAATAACATAAGATTACATAATTTTGAAATAAAGGTTAAGCAAAATGTACAAGGTATTTGCACAACAAAAAATATACATGACATAAACACAAGAAACAGTTGAAATTTTCTCACAGAAATAAGATACACAACAGGTTAAATAGCACAATACAAAAACGTTCACAAACTCGTAAACAAAAATTAAGTATTAGGCAAAGGTGGGAACACATATACAAGACATACAATTATAGCTACATGGTAAGGGATGATAAAAATATTGAGAAATATAATAAAAGTTTGAAAAAATTAATAAATTTGTTGGGTAATTTTACGAGCCGTAAGTATACAGGATTTAAGCTTAGAATGTAAGTAGGGATTTTCACACACGGACCTCAGCCAAATAGGTTTCGCTTCAATAACAGGACATTTTAAATGAAAATCTCTGGTAAAAGGGCAAGAGAAAACGTAGTGGTCAGCATCTCCAACAGAGCCACAGAGACATAAATTTGTACTTTTTAAATTAAAACGATTTAAATAAGAAATGAAGGGACCATGACCGGTTAAGAAGCGGGTAATAAAACTAGAATTTGTATAAAAACTCAAATTTGGTCTAGGAATATAGGACTGAACCCGAGTACCAGTATTACAAGTTGACCACCAGACCTCCCAGTCAGAAAGAAGCTTATTTTTTAAGGTCATAACTATGAGACTGAGGGGCAGGGACATTCATTTTCTCACCATAAGTGATAGCGAGCTTTGCAAAGAAATCGGCAATTTCGTTACAATAATCTCCGACGTGGGCCCGAACCCAGTGTAAGTTGTAAAAATCAGAATAAGTTGTTAATTTTTCTCTAATGGTATTGATAAAAGCCGATTTATTTCTAGTACTCTGCAGTAGCAATATAGAGGATAAACTGTCGGAGTAAACAGAAACTTTAAAGTTATGAGAGACGGCCCACAAAACGGCAAATCCGATTGCTGAAAGCTCGGCCTGAAAAACTGAATTATAAAAATTCAGTTTGAACATGTAGACTCTGTTTAGGACACCCCGGTGGAAGACACACACGGCGAACCCAGTTTCGGACCCGATCCTTGATCCGTCGGTGTAAATCTCCCACTCGGAGGGTCCCGAAAATTTGTTAAGAAAAAGAATTCGTTTTTCAGGACGAACAGTTCTCAATGAGGTATTTGAATCAAATGGAATATTATTAATTAGGTGAAAAAAGTTTGGATTATGCCGCCTCCAAATTTGATACTTAAGACGGACTTCGTAATTTTGAACCACGGTCAAGTCACGACACCTCAGCTGGCACCCCCTCTCCTAACATCCACACCACACTAACACGCCAATGAGAGGATGGCCCCCGAACAGATTTAACGTGCATCAGCCCCGACTACACGGCGGGTCTTTGGCGGCCAAGGATCGAACCCGTGACTGAACGAAAACCGCCAGCCGCGAGTCCACGACCTTGACCACTAGGCTACCGCGGCCACTAAGCTGCGTTAAAGGGAACTAAATAGTGATGTTAATGGAAAGCTTATTTAATTAAAGTTTGAAACACTTCCCCCCATTAAAGAATCTGACTTTTTCGTGTCACAAAATTACGAATCTTAATTTTCGTAAGATTCTGTTTGAAAACTTTCTAGTTTGAAAAATGTACCAATTAATGTGTTAAATGAGTGTCTCAGACATTTGATGATAATAATAATTAAAAAAAAAACTTCTCAACACTTATCGAACCGTTTTGCAAAAACAGATAGGGAACCCCCCCCCCCCTTATTAACATTAAGCAAATTGAAAAAAAAATAACAGTTTAGAAAATATGAATTACTAAATACAGTTACCAGAGAGAGAAGTTATTCTTACATACCAAAAAAAAAAAAAAATATGTGCCTCGAAATGGTCATAAAATATTTGAAAAAGTAATCATTCCCGATGTTCCTTTGTGGGTGAGTGATAGTGAAGTTTATTGGCGCAAGAGCCAGATGTGGCCATACTGCGCAAAACAAGGTAAATCTGTGATCTAGACGTTAAAACTATGAAAATAGATTGGTCGACAAGAAGTGTCAAGTGAAAAAGTAAAGTTTATTGGCGCAAGAGTCAGATATGACTATGTTGCGCCAAATAAGATTTAACTGTGGTCTAGACGTGAAAAAAATGGAAGAAAAGACAAATTGTTTGACAAGAGTTTAGTTTAGTTTTTATTAACGTTGCACTAGAAGCAACACGAGGGCTATTGGCGACGGACCTCGTAATTTTGAACCACGGTCAAGTGACGAGGACGACACCTGAGCTTTCACCCCCTCTCCTAACATTCCCACCACACCAACGGGAGGACTTTGGGCCTCGAACAGATTTAACGTGCATCAGCCCCGGCTACACGGTGGGTCTTTGGCGGCCAAGGATCGAACCCGCGACTGGACGAAAACCGCCGGCAACTAGTCAGCGACCTTGACCACTAGGCTACCGCGGCCCATATTGTTTGACAAGGAGGGTCGAAAATAGAGAAGGATCGCTAGGGTATCCCGGGGGTGCGTCACCCGTGTTTACCAAAGACAGTAAACCTCATAGGAAAGAAAAAGATCACTAGGGTGCCTCGGGGTCATGATGCCCATACTTACCTAAAGAAGGCAAGTTCTTGAGGTCCCCTGATATAATCCCCAGGGGCAGGGTGCCCGACTATATTTCCAGACGCTGGGCACCCATTTTAGTTGCATCTTACGACATGCATGAGCTACAGTGAGACTAATTATTCTGTCATTTCCGGTCACCCCATTCCTTTATGGGAGGTTGATCACTAGTTTATATTTAATTACCAATTCACTAATGTTGTGTTGCTCCAGAAGGGAGAAAATATGAATCGTCTGCGTGATGTAATGCAGTATATGGTCCCTTAGAGTTTTCCCTTGAATATCTGATAGCATTCAAATTCATTCTGATGATAACATTCAAAAGAAAATTGGAAGATAAGAGTATTTAGACTATTCTCTCTACATAATTCTTCCAAAAAAATAATAAAAAGAAGGCATCGGTATTATAAAAATCTTGTTTAAAAAATTATATTAATCCATAATGATCACAATGTAGCTCCATTTGAAACATTGAAAGAATGATACAAATTTTGTGCACTTGCGATAGTTATTAGTGAGTGATGGTGGAGTTTAAAGGGTCACAAAAGTTAGATGTGGTTCGGCGCCAAAATATAAGTGTTCTAGACTCCAGAAAAATAATTTTTTTTAAGTAATAAATATAAGTAAATTTTTTTCAAAAAATTAAACCTTTATTTAGAGGCATAAAAATAATTTCCTTCAAACGTAAAATAAATAACTTATGAAAGCTAGATAAGATACCTAGTTTATTAATTAAGTGCCATAGCTACTTGAGAACAAAAGTATACACGCATCAAGCTTTTATAAAATATACATTAAAATTTATTTAATTCCTTTTACTCTGGAAATTTAAGATAAAAGAATGATTGTCAATTAAAGTCGCACACAGGAGTAACACGAGTGCTATTGGCGAAGGACCTCTTAATTCTGAATTTCTGACAGCTGGCATCTCACACCCCACCTATAAGATGACTTGGAGCGTCGACAGATTTAATGAGTATCAGCCCCACAACATATTGGAGAGGAATCGAACTCTCGGCTCGACGGAAGAACGCCGGTCGCGACCACTAGACTACCATGGCCACGATTAAATGCAATTACATGATCAAGACGTGTGTGCAAAATTTCCAACTTGATTGGACGTTGTAAGCAAAGCCTTTCTTTAAGTCCGTCACTGCTCGGGCGTATCATAATATTGGATTGAGTCAACGAACGAGGACGACACCTGAGTTGGTACTCCCTCTCCTAACTTTCACATCTCGCCAACGGAAAGATTTTGAGCTCCGACAGATTTAACGCTCATCAGTCCCGGCAACACAGCGGATCTTTAGTAGCATAAAGGCTCGAACCTACGACTCGAAGACCCCCCCCCCCCCGATGGTTAAGAAAAAGATCACTAAGGTATCTTGTGGTCTTGATATCCGTACTTATCTAAAGAAAGTAAGTCCCTGATGAGCCAGACCATATCTAATATAAAACTGAAAGGTCAGTTGGTGGTTTGTTGCTTCTTTATACAAATCCCACCCCCTCCTCCAAAAAAATGTTGGGGATGTTTTCACGACTTTAAAAGAATACTGATAAGGTAATATATAAATTTCATTTGCACATTTAGTGAGCGAGTTTTAGGATTTTTCGTGTTTCCCCCCTCCTCTAAGGAAATTACCGTTCCACTACTCATAATTCTTGTGCGGATTACGTCGCATATATATGACCTCATGATCTATCTTTGTTTCTGATAATTTATTCATCATGGTTTCATTTTAATCATTCGAAGTTGCCAGCAGTACAGTCAATCATTGGCTTGATCTCGGCCAACAATTGCGCCGCCTGTGCTATTAACGTATGCGTGATAGAGCTCGATGATTTGTTGGAGCATTACCAAAAGTTTTGGGCATTTGTAAATTGGCCATTCATACGAGAAGTGTAAGATTTTCATGTTGAATTATTAAGATGGAACAAAACGCTGTAATTAAACTTGACGCAAAACTCAATAAAAGAGCCGCCTCAGAAATATAAAAATTGATAAAACAAGCATATTTTAAGTACCATAAAATGCTTTTCTGTGGCACAAACGTTTTATAGACGGGAGAGATGAATCAGACCTAGTTCATCCGATATTATTGAAAGAATCCGCAATTTCGAGTAAAAACAATCGCTGTGCGTCTGAGAATAACGGAAGAGTCTTTGCACATCAAAGAAACTATTCAAACTCTCTTGCTTGAAGATTTGGGCAAATCAAAAGTTTGAACTTAATTTATTCCACACGCTTTAACCAATCAGCAGAGATCTATGAGACGTAAGCAGTGCAGAGACATCACTTCAACCGCTGAAAATCATTTAAACTTCTTGAAATCAATGGGTACAGGTGATAAAATATTTAGTGTAATCAATAAGATCCTAAACACAAATAGCGAATTGTTAGTCGAAAAACTCCACACGAGCAATGTTCTATTTTTAATAATAATAAACAATACTCATATTATTTGTGGAAAGTGTATTTATTATTCACAAACAATTTATTCAAAACAGACAACTAATTATTGACGAGGATTATTTAAATGTTTTGGAGTGTTTGATGGCCAGAATTTCGAAATGAAAACAAATATGTTGTTTGTTAATGCATCCAGTCACAACTACACGCATTGTTCGTAGATTTTTAGTGTACGCAATACCTGTCCACCGTAATCGCCTAATTTAACACCCCGCTTATTTTCACAACTTAAACTGAAATTAAAAGCGTGTATTTTTGACGACATTTCGACCATTGTAAAGAAAAAGGAACTCCAACGCATGTTTCGGAGGCAATACTGCAAAGTGAACTGGACCTGACATTCCAATAATTATTACATCGCTATAACAAATGTATAGAAACCAGAGCGGCTTATTGTGAATAATAAATAAATAATAATAGTTTCTTGTCATTCTTTTTTTACGTATCCAGTTCAAGAATTATTTGATCCATGGCGTACATAAAGATACTATCCTAATTCCTGTGCTAAGTTCAAGAACAGGAGTGTTGTAGGAGAGCTATATGTAACAGAGATATTGCCGTTTTCTGATGTTAATTTCACCCCCCCCCCAGCATTGTATCAGTTATACAAGAACAAATAAGTTTTTCGCCTATTCTTTGAATTTTTACTAAAATATTTTAATTTTTTCACAGTTAATAATATAAAACTTATGAAAACTCCCAAGTATAATTTACTCCATACAGACGGATGTTAAAGTGTTTCTTTTTTTTATGAAAGGAATTTCAGACTCCAGATTAAATTGTAAAAAATATAACTTTAATGTGTATCAATCAGCAAATAAAAAGTATTTCTGTACATAATCTCTAAAATAAATCAAGAAAATAGGAGGGGGTCTTAAATAAAAAGTGGAAGGGGGAAAAACTTTGGTACTAAAATGATTGAAAAATAATCATTTAAAGAAAATTAAGTTAAAAGATAATGGAAATGTGAAACTTAACAATGACATGTTACGGCATAATAAATATTGATAAATAACAATATATTGCATACAATAACTCTCAAAACAATATACACTGTTTAACACATTTATAATTCCCCCCTTCTCATTTACACAAAAATATACATATTTAGATTACACTTTAAGTTCAGCCAAAGGAGAAACATGGTTTAGCACTAAGCCAGAAAATTTGGATTAAAAGAAAGCATATAGGGAAAAGATAATTGGAATATTACGATTATGGAAGGAGGGGGAGAGAAAACAACTAGTTACCATATTTTTATGAAATAAATCCACTCACAAGGTCACCCATCTTTTTCCATTGGCTGAGCCAAACTCAGAATTTTTTAACAAAATGATAAGTTTTTGCAAGCATTTATTGATTTAATCTGAAATTCAGAATTGAAATGAGACTTTTGTAATTTTCTTCGAGAAAAAAAAATAACACAATAGAACTTTTCACACAGCACTCTTCATACATGCAACTAATGATACTTGATTTATAAATATAATCCCACTACATGGGTCAAATGGAAGGAAAGTGATCATGTCATGAAAATTAAAAAAAAAAAAGGTTAGAAAGTATAATTTATGTAGTAGTAGTTTCTTTGAACTTCACTTTTAACTTAAAAAAATTATTGGTTTTTTAAAACTAAACCCTTTGAAGTATAATTTGGTAAGAAAAATGCTAGAGCCTTTGACTAACAACAATTACTTTCTAGTAAACTTACACCAACTATAAATTTGTTGTAGAACTTATTACCATCTATATGTAGTATATTAAGAATTATTTCATTTTTAGATAATATACTTATTTTAATATTTCATTATTTATTTTGAATAATAATATAAAAAAAAGTATATAAAAATATTTCATAAATGAAAGTGATGTATATAAATTCTATATAATAATAATCAAATTCATAGTAATTCAATAAGAATTACTTTGAATCTGGAAGAAAAATTGTTCATTATAAATGATCAGTGAATCTGGAGGAAAAATTGTTCATTATAAATGATCAGATCTTATACTTATAAACAAATTTACAACTATTTTACTGGCTGTTCCTTATTTCCTTTTTATTTATCCAGACATAGTTTAATATACACATTCAGATATTTAAAAAGTTTAAAATTTAATAGCCTTTTCATATGTTAAAAGAAAGATGTTAAGTTATTAATACCAATATATTGAATTACATAAGCATATAGGTTTACTCTTACAAATATTCATATTGCTTACAAATACTAAGCCTTTATTTTCTCAAGGTATAAAAATATTGCCAATTAATGTTTATTTTATTTCTTTTCTAAATTCCATGCCTGATAAGCATACTTTTGCTGAACAAAACATGACAAAATATGCAAATTTATACAGGTTAAAAATAGTAAACTTTATAAAAACTGGTTTATTTAAACAACAAAATTTGAGACAAAATTTTTGAAAGGAAGATAATTTTATATAATTAACCAACAATAAGGAAACATGAAGTAATAATTACTTAAAAAAGTGTACATATCCTTGATGGAAAAAGTAAGGATTAAAAGCTTTTACCTTTTGAATTAGCAAATGAAAAATAATTTGATTTTTTTTATCTTATACACATGGCATATATTAAATTAACACTTCATAAGAGCAATTTTTACCACAAATACTTAAATGAATCGCAAAATTATGACACTATTTTATATCATGAAATGAATTTCTTGTGATAAATAAATAATGTATTACTTTAATAATTTGTATCACTTACCCCAACTTCAAAAGTTATATTTTATTAATAATTTACCACTCTATATCACAGAGAATTTCAGGGGAAAATTCATAAAATAATTATATGAAGCAGAATTATTGATAATGATAGTACAAATTAGTGTACTAAGATATAAGGATGAAAGCTTTAGATTAATATTTTAACCACACTTCTGTTTTAAACTAAATGTCATATTTATACAATATGATTATTTCAAACAGATAAGTAAACTTTTTCAAGTAACTATGCAAATATATATAAAAAAAAATCACAATTGTACTGCCAAATATTTCAAAAGACCATATGCATACATAATGCACGAAAATGTATTTATAAAATTTTTATAATCATTTATTACTAAGATAGGTCTAAAAATGCAACTTTTTTTTTGTGTTAAGTCGTAAAAAAAATGTTAATGTTTAAAAAGACAAACTTCCAACTTAAAGCAGAACAATTTTTAAATTTGACAATAACAGAGAAAACGTGATACAAATCTGGGAAGAAAGAAATCCAAGTATTATTTGCCATAAAACACACAAAAGTTTGACACACAAGTGACTTTTAATAAGTCATAGTTATTAATGAGTTCCTGTTTTCAGAAGGAAAAATAATCAATGACTTATAGACACATATAAAAAATGGAAGTCTATTCGCTCACTCAAAAATTAAATAATACTAGGTGTATCGTTACTCCAGTCCTAGAATGTAATTGACAAATTGAACACCTGAAAATATAACAGGTTGCCATGCAACCAAGTATCGAATAAAATCTAAAAGACTTCCATAAAAAACATGAGGTTTTTCCCATCTGAAAATAAGTTAAGGAAAATTTTTTGAAAACATGAAAACTTTTGTAAGTTGTCCATTCAAAGGACTACACAAATTGGCCAACATGAAATCATGAATATTGCCTTCACACAAACACTTTATTTTCACTTAAACTCTACTTAGCATTCATAACAAAATTGAAGTAGAATCACATATATAATTTTATTTAAAATTAGTAAGCATTCATATTTCATAAACATTCATATAAAACATTCATTATTCTTATTACAAAAGCAAGTGGAAAATTTTCAAAATTATAGCTGTACCATTGTTTGTGGAAAGTTGTCTATTATTTATTTTAGAAAGTACATAAAATTAAATGAATTAGACATTTTCATTCAAGTTGAAAACCATTGAATAATATATAATTCTCACTCTGTCAATTTTTTAACCACACTAATTTTAAATATATGTAGTATTATTTATTTGACATTCACTATTCAACAAATTTAGTTAATTTATACATGAAATCTGGTATACAAATATCTTTTAATTATGAAAGAAAATCGCCATTATGGAAAATAATGCTTCTCCTAATGACTCGCATCAAAATCGAAACTTAAAAAGAAAAAAAAAAAAAAAAGATTTATGAAGAAAAATAAAATTAAAGAACAAAGCTCACATTTTCTTCATGCTGATTTACGATAATGATTTGAAAAGTACCTGCAATTTGAAGACAGATGGAATTACTAAGGTAAGCTGCTGCTACCAATGTATGCTGCCACCTGTTAAAAATTGTACCGAAGCAAATTTAATGCTGATTCACAAACCATTTTTGATTTAACAGTATTTGCAGCTAGATCAAAATGTAATTGGTGCTGCATTGAGTTGTCACTGTTGATGAGATTTATATTTATCATTCTACATTGGAAACCAAACTAACAAAACAATGAGTTGCTTCTGAGAATCTACTCAAAAGAAGGTAAAACCATCTCATCCACCAGAAAAATAATGGTAACAATTTTTTGGGATGAGAAGGGCGTTATACTCATGGTCATATTAGAAAAAGGTAAAACAATCCATGGACACTATTACAATCATTCCTAACACAGGTACTTTATGAGATCCTTTCAGAGTTAATTAAATAAATCACCTTAGAGGTTAAAAAAATAAATGATAAGTTAAAATATCATATGTTGACATTTAACATGAAAAATTACACTTCTATTGAATATAATGCATGACGCACATTAGTTCTAAGAAAAATATAAATCTACTTATGTGAGTTGATTAACTTAGAAGTTCTACTACATAAAACCAAAATAAATAAAATTTGATTTGACCTGCTTGAAGTACAATTTCTAAATCAATGGCTTACTAAAATTAAATAAAAATTTCTTTAGGGATTTACAAAATATAACCAGCGAAACTTTCTTTTGTTAATTTATTTCTGAAACTGGGAACAATAGTTTTTAATTTCCAAAAATCATAATTTTCTAGCCTATAATATAAGGCTCACAAAAAACAATTCACTGGAACATAAAACAGTTACTTTAAATTCAGGGGGGGGGGGGGCCCCGTTTTTTTAAATAGAACTTGACATTACAGAGTTTCAATCAGTTCACCATTTAATGGATTGAAATAAAGTAATGAACACACAAAACTAAGTCTATTTTATTGATTTATATTATATTATATGATTTACTACCCAGAGTGCATCTTTAGTAAGAAATCATACATGATGATAACACTATGAAATCATGTGTATGATAATATTAAAAATCAAATTTTCTCAGAACACTGCCCTACAACCTTGGCAACAAAAAACTTGATGGCGATAAATCGAAATTGAGTCAACTCTATATTTTCAGGTTAAGCATGGCCTCTACATATGACAAGCCTAAATTTTCTCATTATCAAGCCTACTTTGTGTTAGTCATTGTTTTTGGGGTAGTTGTGCATACTAAGAATTAAAATTGGTTTTTTTTCTTTCTTGGCCATCAGATGAGTATTATTTGTGCCTGCTTCTAATGTCTGTTTGAAACTTAGCCAGTCAGAAAAATAGCTTTGACACCTTTATTTGATATGAATATTTCTTATGATATTTTTAATCAGTGATCTCATCTCAAAGGTGTTGAAATAAGAAAGGAAGTAACTTTCGAAAGAGAGATTTGTTTGATAATAGTTAGTGACTTGGAATATTTGTGGAAGTGGGTGAATCTAAATTCATGAATAAGATGAAAATTTTAAACATCTATGAAATCCTCGAGCAAAATAGATTAGTAAAGATTTTTTCATATTCTTTCATTTAGAAATCTGCAGAGTTTATGCAATTTTAAAAATCATACCAAGGATGTGGGCTAAACAGCATTTTCACTCATTTCCTCTTTTACTTAAACACTTCTTCAGGAAAAAAAAATCATCTATTTATTGTTGCAAAATAAATACATTACAGATTAAAGAAACACTTCAAATTCTGGAAATATTACCTGCCATGGCTTTGATTTTAGTTATATTACTGCATTCTAAACCAATCTAAACTTTAATAAATAATTATAAAGATACATATTTTTAAAGATATATATTTATATATAATAATAATTTTAACGGTATATATTTTTAACATATGTCTTCAATAACAGTTAGTTAAATTTACAATTCCTGCAACTTTTTCACATATAAAAATGCTTCAGTTCATGCTAAACAATAAGATATTATGACTTATAAAATAAGTCATAATGAAAGCTTTATTATTAAGGACACACTTAGAAGCAACATGAGGACTAGTGGTGACATATGTCAGTTTTGAGTATTGGTCAAATGGTAAGCATAATACTGAAGCTGGCTCTCCATAATGCTCTAACATTCACACCACCTCAATGAGAGGACTTAAGTGGTTATTTATTTGCAAATAGAACAAAATGCAAAAAAAAAGTTGATTCAAATTTTTTTCACTGGACTATTTTTCCAAAAAAATCAGAATACTCTTAAATAAATGCAATTGGATAAAGATATTTAAAAAAAAAAAGAAGAAAAAACCTGGGCTTATTTTTGTCAATAGTTGCTATGAATTATAAGCAGTATTTATGTTTATCAATAATATCTTATTAAAGACTACCATGTATGCATATATTATTCTGCTTTTTGAAAATTTTCATTATTTTCACTAAGTTAATAAATTACAAACAAACAATATACTCAAACTTCAAAAATTGCATTTTGAAACAATCACTTAACAATAAAGCTTCACTTGATAAATTACTGCTTTTTAAATAAATCTTAACTTCTCAAAAATGAGTTTAATTTTCTTATAAGTATATATATAGCACACATAAAAATAAATATAATACAAGAAACTGTTACTTAAAAATCAGTTCAAATAAAGGATACGGATTCCGGAACATTCTCTTAAGGTCCACTTTTTCTTTACAATAAGGACACGTTTGTTTTTTCCCAACTATACACCAGCCTCGTATACAAAATTCATGAAATCTTAGAAATATGTAAGAAAAACTGATAAACATATGTATAGATATCAAAAATTAAAATAATCCCAAAACAAAATTTAACTGCCAAAACATTTTACACAACCTTAAATTATTAGTTCAAAATTTAATAAATATACTTCAGTTATTAAATATATTAGATAGTATTTGCCTGCATATAATTGTTATGAGACAAAACAAAATAATTAAATATTTGCAATTAAAAAGAAGCCAAATAACATTTAAAATTTACAGTAATAAAACAAAAGTAATTGCAAAGAAATGAAAAAGAACACACAAAAGCTTGTTCTCATGGTTAGAAATAGTTATACATATTTTGAGAAGACAAACTGTAACTCTATAAAAATGTAATTAAGACATCAAAGTTAAATATATTATCATTTTTTTTAAAAAAATGTAAATAAATCAATTTTTATTACATACACTATTAAATAATAGAATTTTGAATATTTTTACAACTTATATTAGGGAGAGAATATACTGTTGTGTAACTATAATATAAATTTCATACACATATTTTAATGAAACATATTACATCTAGCTCATCTGTAATTAATTAAAAAGTAAACTCTTTCACAACAATATTTACTAAAATAAAATTTATTCAAATAACTTGATGCAAAAAAAAAAAAAACCTTAACAACAGTTTTTTTTTAAACTTAAACCTTATTAAACATTTTTTTAAAAAAGTATTTAGCTGGTTGGTAGAACTATCATTTACATTTCCTTCTAATTTTAATAAGTGAAAAGTCAAATTACTCTAGAAAAGATTTTAATAGCATATTCGCTAACAGTTTTCATTGATAGAAATGAATCTCTTACATTTTGACAGATTATTTGTTCACATATTTTGATAATCCAATTATTTTCATTAATGTCTTTCAATAAATTTAATTAAATAGTGGATGAGGAAAATACTGCCTTAGATGTACATAAAATTTTAAACTGCATTTTTTTTTTAAAAAAAAAAAAGCTGACACTTTAATACAATTTAATAGACTATAAATTACATTTTGCTCACAAAGTTTCAGAATTTATAAATATTTTGTATTTTAAATTTTTTTTCAAGCTCATTAAAATGCATTCAACAGAAACGACAGATTAATGATTAATTGCTAAAATAATAATGAAAAGAAAAAATGTACAAAGATGCTGTGACTATCATTAATATAATTTCAAAGGTGCTCATTTAAAATGGTTTTTAATGAATGTTCTTACATTTACTTTTTTAAACAATGCAGTTAACAGCTGAAAATCACGTCTTGTAAAGAATATGTGAGCAATGAATATTGACAACAATGGTAACAATATTGAACCATTGTTGAACCATCTTCTATTGTTTTAACAGCTAGGTGGCTGCCATTACTGCTTTCTTTCCACACATCCCTGGTTGGTAACTGCAGTTTTAGTTAGTTATCTAGTTTTACCTCCTTCTGTTAAAATTCACACACTTAAAATATTAACACCTTCTTATATATACTTAACTGACACAAATTGAAATTACACAATATATCATATTATAATAAAAACACAATGGTATAATATTAAATTTATAAGATAATTTTTAAGAGAAAACATCCACTTCTGTTGGAAAAACTAAGCAAGATATAACAAAAATATGGAGGGAAAAAAAAGAAAAATTGAGTTTTTGAATAAGTATTTTAAAAAAGTATATATAAATATACTATACAATCACATTTTGATGAGGAGTAAATTAAGCAAATCAACATAATTAAAGGATACGTATGACCACAAGTTAAATTATATGTTTTTTCAACAATGGCATTTGAATTATCTTGGACTAGAATAGGATTACCACAAACAGCACATATATTAGGTTCTAACTGCCGCACAGGAATACCAGTAGCAGTATAATACTGGGAAGAATAAATATGTTTATTGAAATAGATGAAAATAAAATGACAAGGATTAATGAAATGTACAAACAACTTTACGACACAAATAATAATATAAAACTTATGCAATTTTGGTGCACAATCTGGAACAGCTTTGGTGGGCCTTGTCTGCTTCCATACTTATTAATAATATAACTATTTATTAAAAATGTGATTAAAATTCATTTTTCAGTTGAACTTTTTAGTTCTTATCAACAAAAGCAAACATTTTGGACCAGAACAGTTTTTAAAAGGTTAAATAAATCTTTTTTTTTTACAAACTCAGTAATTTCTTTCTTTTTTCATGGAATATTAAGAATTATTTTGTGTAAAACTTGGTCATAAATGATAAATGTATACATATAAAAGTAAATAATAAACATTTATATACCATAAGTAAAGATTTAAACCTTTAAAATATAGATTAATAAGCAATAGATTCTAACTCACAAGAGCATATGAGTTGTGATAGTTTATTAAGATCACACTGAGAAGCAATATGAGGGCTATTTGCAGCAAACCTAGTAATTTTGAACCTTGGTCAAGTGATGAGGGCAACACCAGGAGTTGGCACCTCCCTTTCCAAATTTCCACACCAAGTCAATTGGAGGACTTTGAGCCTTGGTTGATTTAAAGTGCATCAGCCCCAGATATACAGCAGGTCTTTAGTGGCATCAGGGTTCAAACTCATCACTCGATATGAAACATTGGCTGCAAATCTGCAACCCTGACCACTAAACTACTGTGGCCACAACTCTATCACTAGGGTAACTTAAATCTTTCATAAACTTTTCAATTTCAGATATTTCATTTCTTTTAAAGATACAGAATCAATTTATGATGACCTTTTATTTACAGATAAGAGACTTAAATGATTTTTATAGTGTGTATAAATATAAAATCATGAAATTGAAATGTATAAATATTTTCTAGTAATTATAATATTCTTATACATTTAATGAAACTTAACACCTATTAATTAAGTAGCATTGCCTTTAAACTTATTCAGGTTTAATGCTAATTAGAACCCTTTAGGAATGTCTTGTAGGTCCAAGTAGAAGAGTAGTCAAAATACCCCAACTGTTCATCTTATCTACCAGGTTCTATACTGCACTTATTTTTAAAAAGAGACTTTAACCTTCATTACTAATATTTTGCTCATTCCTAGCTATGTTGAGAACAGATTAGTATTACAAAAAAGATTTTTGAATATTAAAAACATTTTCTAATTTTTAATGTAATTTATTTAAAAGGTGTTCTACTATGACTAATGTTTTCTTTTCCTTCATCAACAACTATCCTCTTATACCATGTTTAATTATTTTTAACATGTCTCTGCATGACAATGATTGCAGCATTAATTTTCAGGTAAGTTTAGGCTTGCCTTTGTTCAAAATTTTCTTTCTTTTTTTTTTTTTTTTAAAGGATTATGTGATGCTCAGTTAAGTAATAGAAGTGGTGTTATAAGATAACTTTCTTTTGTTTTAGCTAATGAAGCCAAATCAGTACAAACCCTTTATTATTGATTTTGGCAGGAATGCCCAGTTAATTCAAGTCTCTTATTCTACATCATCAGTCTTGGTACATAATGCACTCTCTAGTACTTGGCTGCTCTGGTCCTCTAATTTCGATAGCAAATTAATTTTAAATTCTAGAAAATTATTCTAATTTTTAAATTATGATGTGAGGATAAATGCTCTTAACACCATAGGTGCCTTATAATTTTACTCCATTGCTCAAATAGAAAATCCATGAACAACAAAATTACAATAAGAATTTTAATTTCAAAGAATAGAATTCAACAATTTTCATAGAAAATAAGTGTGTTAATGAAATTGAATATGCAATTACAGTAAGAAACTGTTGTACTTGAGGATATGGGTAACATCAATAACATTATCCATCAGTTTAATTTCATTCAAAATCACTACAATAAAACATGCATTAATACCACAATTCTGGACAAGCATATACACACAATCAGCTCAAAAAAAAAAAAAAAAAAAAAACATTAATTAAAAAAAAAAAAAAATTTAAAAAAAAAAAAAAAAAAACCCAAAAAAAAAAAAAAAAAAAAAAACCTTTCTGTACAGAAACATAAGATTTTACTAAAATCAACTCAAACTGCCAACTTAATTTTTATTTACACATGCTTATTTTTACAATGTTACACAGTTCTAATTATACTTACAGAAAACTTGGAACAAATCTAAAATTATCTCATGAGCACACATTAAATAGCTTAAAATTAAAGATTGGAGATATCAAAACTTTTTTGAACTAAAATAACACATCAATCAATAACTCCTGAGACTAACATTGAAAACATTTTTTTTTGCAAATTTTTTTTTTATTCATCAACATAACACCTTTTGTTAATCACCTTTTAGGGTGATACAATCGTTCCAACGCTTTTCCAAATATTTTTTTTTTTCGCAAGAAATCTTTTTTGTTGCGAGTAAATAGCGATAAACAGCTTTCTGAATCATCGACTCGTTGCTGGTTTTGTTCCATCGAAAGCAATCGCAGCACCCACTTGGAAAAAACCTTTTTCATGCTCAATTTTCCTTGAAGGATAGTAAATACACTTCCATATGATATCTGTGTCATCTCAGCAATCTCACGGAGCTTCACTTTACGATCTTTCATTATAATTTTTGTCACTTCACTCACATTTTCCGGTGTAACGGCTTCCACAGGTCTACCCGAGCGTTCCGCGTCATTTGTGTCGGTACGACCACGTTTAAACTCGGCAAACCACCGACAAATCGTTGCTTTTGATGGACAAGAGTCCGGGTAACATTTTTCAATCCATTGTTTCGCTTGCACGGTGTTTTTACCCATTAAAAAACAATGTTTTATCAGAACACGAAACTCGGTTTTTTCCATTTGTTAAACAAACTACAAAACGACTTTACTCCAACCTCGATAACTCAGCTGTTTCTGGTCCGATCAACTTAAAAATTTGACACGTTTCAAGCAAAGGTTAGTACTCTAGAAAGACCTGGTTACTGGTTTACTACGAGCGCCATCTCTGGGTTAGTCTCGGGAGTTATTGATTGATGTGTTACATGTACAATTCTCCACATATGAAAGACAGGTTAAAGTACTTGGTGATTTTATGTTACACTCTCAGGAAAATTAAAAACAACATTTCATAAAAAAAATTAATATAAATTGCAAATTTAAATCTATTTTAAAAGCAAAATAAATTTACTTTAATTTACAGAAACAATACCAATAAACAAGGACTCTAAATAATTTTTTAAAAAGAGAACATAATACAAGATTAAAATCTCATAAGCATTTTGAAAAGAATATCCAACTTTTAATGTTTATGTATCACATAAAAACTCTTTGAGGTAATATTTTACAGATAATTTTTGGAAAGTTCATTTTAAAAATTTGAGAAACATGCAACTGTAATAGAAGCAATAAATAAACAGGAATAATAAAGATGTTCCAGATTGAAAGGTTCAATGTTTATGATGATTAACAAACATATAGCACATAAATATAAATTGCAAAAAGGAT
Organism: Nephila pilipes; assembly: GCA_019974015.1. Lineage (NCBI taxonomy): Eukaryota > Metazoa > Arthropoda > Arachnida > Araneae > Nephilidae > Nephila > Nephila pilipes. The sequence continues at coordinate 59,162 of BMAW01006936.1, forward strand.
AAAAAGGATCACTCACAAATCCATTTATTATTCTTTAAAATTTAATAAGCAAATAACTCATGATAAGAGGGCAGGAAAAGAAAAACCACAAAGTCATTAAAATAAATGTGTTTTTTTTAATACAATCCCAGTATTAACTTTATCACTTGTAACATACTCACAATTAAAGGCAGTGTTGTTAAGTTCAAGAAGATCTGGATAAAAGTGCAAAGAAATTCTAACATAATTTGACAAATTAATCACTTTTACTGCCTGATTGTGCAAGGTATTTTACAAACAAACACACATATATATACATATACATATATACAAGCATTTTGATTATATTTATGCATTTCACTTTATTTAGGACACGTATGTATACCTCATAGAATTTTCATTTCAATGAATTTTTTCACAGTAATGGTTTACATTATTTTTGATTTCATTGCTATTTCTTTCAAATATTATGAATGATAATCTTTTATTCTTTTTAATTATAGTGCTCTTTTGTACTTAGGATATTTCTAATTTAGCTTAGTAAGTTGCAAAGGGAGTAGGTTGATATAATCAAATTAGTTTAACCTCACATATTTGATACTCAAACTGAAATTGCTTTTGAATTGCTGGGTTCAATTCTTTTTGTATCATTTATTTTTATATTTTGATTTACTATTTTTTTTTAAAATTTTTTACTAACTTATGTTTTACATCCCCCCCCCCTTGTATAAATGTCTTTTTTTTTTCTAGTATGTAGTAGAGTATTGTATGATAAATCAAAGTACATAGTTTTACTCTGAATATTTTTAGCAAGAGTTAAAAAAATATTTGTATTAAAATATAAACAAAGCATTTTTTGGATCACTGTTTCAAATACACAATTCCATATACATACCCCTATTTTGGCTGCCATTTTATCTGTAATTATTTCTGAAATATCTCTACCTAAGACACCATAATAAAGTCCATAGAAAAGACACAAGAGACCACAATCCATCCAGGGTTGGGGTAAGCTTCTGAACATCAGGTTAACTCCAAGAAGGGTTAAAAGAACAATTATGTAACCTACAACACCAAGTGCATAGCTTATCATATAGATAAGGTAAAACCACTTGTAAACTAACCTAAAAGTAAAAAAAGAAATAAAACATTTCAAAAATTTTCTAGTAAAAAATGAGAAATTGGGAGGTGGAGAGGGAATAATTTGCATTTTTCTTTGTATGTGTTACATATGATTTTTCCTAACATATTACAATGAAAAAGAAATACTCACAGATTAAAATACTTGAAGAATCAGTTAAGGATATATTTTTTTTGAAAAAACTTTTTGTACTTATTAGTTTCTAAAATAGATTTTCCTCTACAATCAATCAATGAATCAAGAATTATTTGTTATTATGCAGCATGTATTTCCAGCAAAGATCTAATTCTTTTAACACTATTCTTATACTAAAATTAAGTCTGGATGCAAATTAGTAAAACTTATCTTAAGCTATGTTTCACAGTTTTACTTTACATTCTTTTTACAGAAATGTTTTAAAAATGTAGCTTCCAATAACAGAAGTAATTGCATAAAAGTGTTAATACATTAAGATAATGATTTTCAGGAAAAGTAGCATAATTGTATTAAAAATAAACATTTTCAAAAAAAGAAACTATTAATTTTTGCAGTTTTTATCTGGAACAATTTATTCTTCCAAAATTTTTGCTTTAATATTACAAAGAATTTATAACACAGGTTATTTACAAAAGTATAGCACAACTTAAATGAGCTACAATACAAACCTAAAGAATTTATATCTGGATAAATTAAATAAAAATTTCTTTAAAAGTTATAAATGTTCAATTTGACCACCACTAGAAAAGCGAATGATCCAGTCAATAAAACTCATCCTACACTTTATGAGCATGCTAGGTGTTTCAATTTGAATAACTATAGTTATTCACATCATATTTTCTCCCTGGAGTTATTTATAGTTTTTTTCCTGCTACTAACAGAAAACATTGACAAACAGAAAATGTGAACAAACATCCATTCAAACTGTAACACCAAAAATGCTGAGAAAAATGTGCAATGACTTCTACAGTTAACTGGATATCATTCATGTTACTGGTGGTGATCACATTGAACATTAATAATCTTAAAAGCAGTTATTTTTAATTTAATTTGCTCAAAAATGTAACTTTTTAGTTCTGTAATAGTAGCTCTTCAAAGTGGAGGTATTCTTTTGTAAACACCTTGTATAATAATTTTTTCCCTTACTTTTAACATGAATTTCTGATGAATAAAGCACAAGTAACATTTTTATAACTGATTAAGTGCCACAAGAATAAATTTTTAAAATATACTACTATTACTAATAATTAAATAAAATTTAGAATTACAAAAAATAATTAAATAAAATTTACAACTACAAACAGAAACATGCACACACACACATATGGACAACCCTAAAATTTATTAATACAAAATTTTTAAATAGATTAGTACAATTTTTGTTTTCTTGCACATTATGCATGTGTTTACATATATCACTGCCTTCTACATTTATTTAAATATGAAATTTAACTATGAGCAATATTTTACAGCCAGTTAAAAAAATATACCAGGAAAATCTTAATCATGTGCAAATTTTATTCCTTTTTTTGTAGAGCATCTGTAAATTAGCATTATGAGTCAATTTACAAAAATACTTTTATTATATAGCTTGAATATACAAAATTATTATAACCAAAATGCAGTGTGTGTACACACACAAACACATATATAATTCAAAATTAATTTATTTCCCTTTCATTGCTTAGTAATTTTTAGAGCAAAAATTCATATTGGTTTTTTGATCTCATTACAAAATGGAAAATGATCTTTCAATGTTTTGGTCACACTATTCTCTAATTATGTTCATATAAATAATTTTAAGTCATTCAATTTTTTATTTCTTGAATATACAGATTTTCAGATGATGTTCTTACACAATTTGGGAAAATAAATTATGGGGGGGGGGGGGTATGTGGTTTAATTGCAGGAGGTGTCAATAATAAAACACAAGAAAAGAATTAAAAAACAAAAGAGTACAATAAAACTATGAAGGAATACTCACAATATTTTGACATAAAAGGACCCAGTCAGCAAAATTATAGGCAGTTAAATTAATAATAAATCAATATTGTTTATCTCAGTCTTGGGGGATAAGCATAAACTTACAGAAATTGATAATTTAAAGATGGTTTTGCATTGAAAATTATATGGTAGGACTAAGATAATCAAGTCATCTTTAGAACTCCATTGATTATATTTCATAATGTAATTATTTCAGAAAAACTCAAAAAGTATTCTTCTTGAAAGAACTGTATTTTTTTCTTCATTTAAATTTATCATAATCATGTTTATTCATTATTTTCTTTCTTTCTTTATAAGATTTGATAATTATAGTTAAACAAATACCTACAGCATTTTCCCTACCATATAGTAACTTGTTCTAAGGAACTTATTTCATAGTTTTTAAAAATATATAATTTTTCTTATTTGGTAGATGAGAAATTTTCTAAAAAGATATGGATGGTTGCAACAATAAAAAATCTCACAATTCTCAAAAACCAAATAAACATTTTTTTTTATTGTTTCATTTATAATATGAATGAAAATAAAAATCAAATTTAGATAATAATTTAAAAAAATATTTACCAAACATGAAAAGACAGATAGGTTTAATAAAATAATTTTCTAAATCTTAAAAACTGAACTACAAAACTTATCACAACAGATGAATAAGCAGCATTTTTAGTGAGAAAATAAACCACTCAAACTGAAACAATATAGTGATGATAGTTGAACAATTCAATTTTTTGAAAACATCCATTGGAATGATTCACATCCATTGGAATGATCCAGATGGTAATATTATAGAATCATGACAAATATCAATCAAATATGACAAGACAAATAAATGATGGCAAAAAATCAAATGGGATTTCAAAACCTAACAAGTAACTGCTATCCTGAGATTTTTCACTTTGTCATAGACCTACTTATTTTAGCATAAATTTTTACAAAATTATACATTGTTACAAAACAAATGTAAGCTAATGGATAGAATAATGCAAGAAAAATATTAGTTTTTTTTAAAATCAGAAATTGAAATTCCGCTTCTTTACACAATGGAATTACAAACTGAACCAATTTGGAATTATAAATATAAATGAAAAAGTTAATATGCAGAAACAAATACACATATATATTTTTCTTCTATAAATTTTCGATCACAGATAAAAAAATAAAACATTTAATAAAAAATACTATATCCTAACATTTTAAGACATGTATATTGATATATTATGAGTATCAAAGAGATTAAAAATTACCAATGAATAAGCAATGAACTGAATTAACATTGGAATAGAAGAACTAACTGATATAAACTTATTTCATTGAAATTAAAGAAAATGTAAATAAAATAACAAACAAGATTTAATATTTGAATATTTTTCTCATAATATTTAAATTATTTCAAACAATGTTATATTTCAGTATACATGACCTTAACATACAATGAAGCTTAAAAAAGTATCTAACTTAAAAAATATAATTTTATTTGATGAGTAGCCTTTGGTATTATCTATATAAATGTATTTTAAAAACTTAGATAATTTACCTAGGAGTCATGCCAGCAATGGGTTTCTGCAGTGCTCGACTTATAACAATTGCAGTAAGAATAGTGAAGATGACCCATGTTACAATGAAACGAATCCACATGTGATTGATAGAAATTAGTAGTGGTATAATCCACATTGCAACCAACGATACTCGCTGGAAAAAAAATATGTTAAGATTCTTACTTTTGCAATATCATAATAATCTTAAATGCTAAATTATTGTTATATCAAAAGAAATCATACTTTTTAAAAAGTATCACTAATTTATTACATATTAAATAGTATCAATATAAATTTGAAATTAAATATAAACTAAGATGTACTATAGTCATTTTTACAGCTTTAACAAGTTTTTGCACATGCTTCCTTTAAACGAACCACTGAGACAACTCTATTACAATGTTTTATATGAGAACCTCACCTTGCAAAAAAAAAAAAAAAAAACTACACAATATATGTAAATGAACCTTACTATTTAAGAAGTGCAGCAAAAAGGTATACGGAGATCAGGTATGAAAAAAATATTAATAAGGCATAGAAATGCTGTAGAGGTTCAAAAAAAGAACTTTTTAATTGTGTTGCAAATACTATTTTTTATAGCTACTCGTAAAGTTCTGTATGATTTTTCTATGCGTTTTCATTTATGCGATTCCTATCAACCGGCACAAAAACAGGTTTTATCTTTTTTATATTTAAACTTATGAGCAGAGTAGAATTAATTACCCCACATACACAATAATTTTAGGTAAAGGAGTCATAGCTTATATGTGTTTAAAAGCTGAGATTTAATGCCTGCAGCATATCTGATGAGGTGGCATTTCAGATGGAATTTCCCCCCCCCCTCTGTCTTAGGAATTTCATTAGTTTAGATTGTAAATAATGCACAAGCTAAACAGTTAATATATTATTAACAGTAGAATTTTAGCCTTGATAGGAGTACTCAAGTTGTGCTAATTCAAACTCGCTCAACTACAACAGGATGTGTTCCAAGTAAAGATATAGTAATACATGTAACAAATGCCCAGATGGGTCAATAAAACACTGCTATCAGTCTGAATTTATATGATCATATCAATTTTTATTAAATTAGAAATTATTGAAAAAGAAAATGAAGATAGCAACATTGCAAGTGAATTAGAACAGAGCAATGAAAGTGTAATTTGTTAAATTTAAATCTGACATTGAAAAGTTAGATTTTGTGTAAATAATTATTGTTAATTTCAATTATAAAATTCTGTTTGAATATCTAATTTACATATTCTTTATAATCCAGAAATCTATGGTGATTAACAAAATTTAACAAGCATGTAAAAATAAAATCTATTAGAAATCAGCAGAATTCGTTTTTGGCAAGTTCATAAGATGTCAGTTTATTTTTTTATATGTTACCATTACTGTTATTTACACTGTTTACTGT
>BMAW01006936.1:65243-173881 GCA_019974015.1 Nephila pilipes
TATGTTACTTTATTTTTTAATTTATTTACATGTTACTGTTTATGTTACTTTATTTTTTAATTTATTTACATGTTACTGTTTATAATTATTTTGCAAATGTTGTAAAAGGTTACCATTGATGATTACATCAATATGGTAAGGAATTACTGAATAAATGAATTTAAGTGCCATGTTTTGGAATGCTATGTTGCAGCGTACACAGTGATGCAGTTTATTTAATGAACTTTCAGGCTTTTTTTAGTCAGTTATGTGTGCATTGTATATACTTTTGTGGCATATTTACCCCAAATTGTGGTATTTTATTTTTTTTTTATATTGATTACTCAAATATAGGAATAAACTGATTAATCATTTTGGCTAATCATTAATGAGTAATTATGTTTCTTACTTATAATGAGGATGATTCGTCATAAAACTTTCTTGATTTTGGAAATATTTAAAATACATTGATACTTGAAAACATAGAAGAAAGCTTAAAATTTACAGAAAAGTAAAAATGAATTACGACTTGTGAGATAAAAAAGATACTAGAAAGAAATTTTAAAAAAATCAGATTTCATCTTACCAGAAATCACACTAGGATATAATTTATTACTAAATAATTCTTACTGCTTTTTTCCCCTGTTGTTTACAGCTTTAATAACTAAGTCATAATTGAAAAAATAGAATTAAACCATACAATGTACATACTGGAAGTAAGACATTAAGACACTATCTATTCTTGCTATCAATGGAAAAATTAAAATATGACATCATTCGAATAAAAGATCACATGCAATTAGTAATGCAGATCAAAATAAAATGAATTTTCATACCTGATATGAGCGAGTATACCTCTTTTTCCATTCAACTAATAATATTTGAGATACAATAACAGTAAACAGTAAAATAAGAATCATCCACGCATGCATTGATTCATGTCCTTTATGCTTTTCATGCATCTGTTGGTGTAGATACCTTCATGAAGATAAATATCAATGAATTACAAAAATTCAGAATTATATTTCAAAATTTAGCATAAACATGAGTAAAACATTAGAATTTTTCTGATAACATGCATACCTTTACAACGTAATGAAGAAATATTTCTTAAGATATTTTTTTATAATAAATATACAATCAAATGGATTTATAGCAATTCAAGTAGCTTATATCTTTTATCTGCAGCTCTGTGATATAAAAAATACTTTATTCAATTGCAAAAGGCACATTACTTTATTTGAATGGAGTATATTGTCAATTTAATTCAGCAAAAAAAATTTTTATTGATAAAGTGAGTGAAAAACAAACATCTACAGATGTAACAAAAATTTAATCTTTGATAATGCTAGTCCACAATTGTTTATTCCAAAAATACAGCTATATGTAGAAAATATATGTATGTTAATATTCAATGACTTTTTTTTTCCAAAGTCATCTTGTAAAATAATACTTCCTATATATTTATCTTCAATAAAAAATTTAATCTCATGGTAGCCACTTAAGATGGTACATATATTTTGTAAAGCAATACTTCAGTTCTTTTTAAATTATCTTCATTACCTTTTAATACCAGTAAGAAGCAAAACTTTTTTTTAATAAATATGAACAAACAATGAATTCATAAATAACTGAAAACATTTGTATATGCCATTATTTTTATATTGACTAAGCTGTAAATAAAAATTCAGTATTTTTCAAATGATAAAAAAAAAAATTAAAAAAAAATGAATGAAATAAGAAACCCTAGACAGGATTTATTCATAACCTTTCTAACAACTAATGCAAATAAATAAATAAACACATTTTCCTACTAAATTATCAATAATGTTACAAAAAAACAGTCTACATTTAAACTAACCACATAAACCAATTCCACAATTTAAAACAAAGTTTTAAAGAAAATTAGAATTTCAGAATCGGTTAAATTCTTCAACAAATATTGATAATAAAAATTACTTACAATCTATGCTTAACCTTAAAAATAACACGTAAAAAAACTATGCAAGATAAACAATTTAAAATGATGTATATGAAGTTTGAATATATAAAATTTTTATATATATATATGAAAAAAAAATCAAACTTTAATAAATAATTAAGCAACTACTTAACATATGCAATAATTTATTCAATATTGTGTCATTATTTGCATTTCAAGAAATGCTTTATCAAATTAATTGTTCAATATTTGATTATATAAATTTATGAATATATATATATATATAAATACACCCAACACTTTTTCTACTTGGTAGATATGTTCCTTAGAAAACCGTGCAAAAAATACAAGCAGCATACAGTAAAATTTGAGATATGTTCCATAACTTTAAAAAATCGTGTAAGATGAAAAAACTCTTAAATATTTTCCCAAAAAACCATGCGAAAAAAGTAATAATGAAATCCATATTACATATTTATAAAACCAAAACAATTCATTTTTATTTAAAAAAAAAATTAAAATTAGTGTACAGTGAAAATTTAGTTTATGGTACATACAACATATTAAAATTCAAATTAAAATTAGGAATAAAACTACTAACTAACAACTATTCATCACTATTGATAACAAGGGTGTGTGTTTATTATGAACTGGATCAAAAATGCTATCATCAGTAGACGTGTCAGATATGTCTAGCACTATATCAGCTTTGATTCAAGTGAAGAATTTTGTTTGTTATTAATGACCTCTGTTGGGTTTTTTTTGTTGTTACAAACTCTGTTATTAGCTACTATTTTTTTGATTTTTCCAAGTTGCTTATATAATTCTTGATATCTTACTACAAAAAACTGAAGATTACGTTGAAATTTTAATGCGTGTTCTATTTCAGGATCACGAGTAAAAAAATGTTGCTTCACACTTGTAGCAAATTTGAAGTCCTCACAAATTAAATCAGCTGTTAAAGCTGAACTTCACCTTCATCATTATCAACTTTTTCATTATCACAAACTGTCTAATACAATCAAATCATCCCCATGCAAAGGGCTTTCTAGTACCAATTCTTTGATATAAGCTGTTTGCATGTTGTTAAAACCTTCGCCATCAATTGCATTTAATAGAGTTAAAATTTCAGAACACACAGCTGATTTTTGTACTATGAAGTTTCCACTTTTGATGCATACTAGCAAATCCCCCCCCCTACTAGTATTTAAGGTTGATTGGCGAAACTGTTTGATGGTAAAAGTAGCATGTGTATTACAAGTCATAATCGCAAGCTTTCTCCATGCTTCCACAACTGTCAAATTTCTTTCTTCTACCAAGCCTAAAATATATTTAAACATTTGTTTTAAGTAGAACATTTTAAATGCTGCTATAATACACTGATCAAGTGCCTGAATTGATGAGGTGGTATTAGGTGATAAAAACAGCTCTTGAATATTTGGATTATCCAGCAGTGGGTGACTAGGTGCATTATCAATGAGCAAAAGTATTTTGAATTCCAAACCTTTTTTGTTCCATTTATTTCAGGATCTCTGGAACAAAACAGTTGTTGAACCAATTTGTAAACAGATCAGCCATGTCTTTTTATTTGTCATCAAATGAACTGGAAGTTGTGATCAAGGTGAAGTACAACGAAGTAAAGGGGAAAAAAAAGTCTATAAAATTGGGGTATTCCCTGTAACTCCAGAATACAAAGTAAATAAGCCATGAAGTAAACCAAGTCTCTCACACATGTGTGAACTGACCATCTTCTGATTACACTGTCAAGATTAGAATAAAATAATTGTAATTTTTTGTGGGAGGGAAGATGAGTGAGTGTAAAGGTTTTTTGGTGTAAGAGCCAGATGTTGCTATGCTGCACCAAACGAGATTTAACTGTGGTTTAGACGTGAAAAATTGAAAAAAAATACAAAAATTAGTTGACAAGAAAGAGGGTCAAAAATAGAGAAGGATCGCTAGGATAACCCGGTTGGGGAAGAATTCATGCAAGAACAAAAAATCCATGTAAAAAAAAAAAAAGAGTTGGGTGTGTATATATATGTATATAAAGTTTTCATGAGAAGTCTGGTATTTTATCAAAATAAAATTTAGAGGAAATACAAACCATTCACTAAAAGAAAATTGAAAATTAGATCTAAAAACAATTGATGTATAATAAATCAAATTTTAAATACTAAATTTCATATTTTGTAGAAATAGAAATGATAAATAACACTGATAAAAGTTTCAAAGTGAAAAAAATGTTTGAGAGAATAAACAATACAAGTTTAGTGTTAAACATCTTTAGGTTAGTTTTCTATTGAATCTAATACACTCGGATTATTTTCTTTAAGTATAACATTTATTGATTACGATAAAGTTAAATCAGAATTTGAAATATAAAAATACATATAAAGTTTGCAACAGACTATACATCAGCAATTAAATGCATTAAAGTGCATGCATTAAAATATATTAAATTCAAAACATTTCACAAGTGATATTCATATTAATTTTATAGAATTCTGAGATATATTTATAAATATGCAAACAAATTAACACAAAATGATTTAAAAAACTGAATGAAATAATGAGCAATTCCCTTTATAATTACTAATAACAATTTACAAACTTTTTCAACTTAATAATCAAAAATTTGAAAAAGGATTTTTAAATATACAAAAATTAACAGTGGAAGAAAATAAAATTAACTTGTTTCATTTATATTTATTAAACTGTGTATTTAATTTAATAAGTATTAGGATTATATTTCTATTTAAACATTACCTCCATTCATCTTGAAAAAATGTGTCATTATCTAAACTGTAAAAAAGAAAGCCTTTAAAATTTAAAGATTCATTTCAGGAATTGACAAAAAAAAAAAAAAACTAAAAATGAGCAATGGTAAAAAAATAGATAATGTGCAGGTAGAAACCAAGAATGAATTATTTCATAATTTGCATTTTTCAACAATTGATTTTCTTCATAATATACTTACAAGACAGGAATATCATAATTATAAATGGAAAATAGTTGTTTTGAATCAAAATAATTGTGTATCGTAATTTTGTTCATATAAACTCCAATTTCTTATTATAATACATTTACAATGAAATATAGCATGAAGAATATTAAAATTTGTACAATATTTTAAACAAAAACTTATTTTTTATTTGGCATAATTCCAGCAATATGTTTTTTTCCCATCAAGAATAATTATCTTTATTTTATTTGTCAATTTCAGAATGAATCATGAATTATAATACACTTAATGTTAAAAAAAAATCATCTAAATCCTTTTCTTTTTAAAATCATGGATATGACCTTGAGTATGTGTTTCCGAGATGATCATACATCATAATTGAAGGAATGAAAGGCCATGAAGCTTATCTTAGCATCCCATTGTATACTTTACTTATATTTAAATAATTTACATTCACCTTGAGATAAAAACAAATTTACCTGGCTCTTTCTTCTGCTGACATGCTCTCCAAATCCACAGTGGTCTGTAAAAATTACATGCAATGAGCTAGTAAAATTAAAGAGTGAATATTTCATAAATTATACTTAAACACAAAATCTGACTTTTAAAGATTCAAGAAGTGGGTTTTTTTAATGACTGACTAGATATGTTACATTCTCATATTTTACAATAAAACTTTCAGTTTGATATTGTTGCAATTACACTTAACTTGTGCTACAGATAATATATTGGTCAAATTCATGAATGGAAGATCCGAAAATCTGCATTATTTCTTTTGTAAATAGTTACCCTACAATTAAAATTAAGTAGAATTTTCATATTTCTTTCTTAAAAATTATCAAAGTCAATATTAAGTTGAATTAATGGTGTTGATTAACATTTGACAATTTTGTTTTTCAAATATATATATATATATATATATATATATATATATATATATATATATAATCAATATACTACCATTTACAGATCAATAATAAGTTTCTTGAAATTAAATGAATTTTCAAATTAAATAGGCAAACACTCTTAACTTCATTCATGTAAATGAATATTACTATACAACTTTATGACAAATAATTGGCAAAAGACCTTGTAGATGAGTCATGGTCAACTGACTCAGATAAATACCTAAACTTTTATTGTATTAAGAAAAGTGACATTGAGAAATTTTTAATTTATAATTAAATAAAAGAAAACACAATGTAAAACTATATAACATGCTGAAAAAACACAGTTCAATAAATTAAAATTTTTCATATTCAAGGGGAAGGGGGAAGAGAACACACAGATAAACAATACAAACTTAGTATATATATTAAAAACTTAATGAATTATTTTTATTTTCTAAATACTAATGTAGTGGTAATAACCCAAAGTATATGCTTAATGAAAAATCACTTATCAGATTTTGAATTGCATTTATACAAAGTATTAAAATATTTTAATGCTAAAAGTTTCAATTTGTTAATTAAAACCATCAGATATTTTTTTATTGCATTGAGAAAAAATATCAACAATCACTGTAATTTTCAACATATTCCTCACATAAAGCTTTTTATATACACATATAACATTAAAAATACATTAAACTATTACAGTGCAACAAATATACAAATACAATAACACTATTGCCCACAGTTTACGAAATCAACCTGGATTAATTGAACATGTCCTATTGTTTCAATAATTGTAAAACTATTTAAAGTTAATTTTGTAAAAAAAAATTGAAGGATTAATAAAAACACAGTATCATTACAAAACACCCGATCTTTATTATAATTCATATTCTATCATATTTTTATAATAAACAATCAATACCGATTCAATATTTATCTAAGATGTATATAAAACATGGACGTATTATGCATTAATTTACATACACAACATTTAAAAAAAAAAAGCAATTTGAATAGAACTGTTGAAAACTATCCAAAAAAAAAAAAAATGATTTAAGTTTCAGAATCACTTCATAGACAACACGTGTCAGTTAGATGATTTGTTTTGATAATGTAGGATGACAAACAAGATTTTGAAGTACATAATCAGTTTACGATTAGAAGATCATATTTAAATTTACCTAACTATTTACGAAAACTAGCATTCATTAAAGTAATAGTTTTAACAAATTCAATTAATATTGAGATATATTTTCTCTCAAACATTCACATAGCTCATATTTTAAAATTTCTTAAAATAGAAATTCTTCGAGCAGAATGTTTAAATAAGACAGGAATGAAATATATTTCATTTGACACATGTTAAATAAAATGACAAAAAATTAACGATTTAAAATTATATTTTTGCACATCAAATTCAAGACGACTTTACCGTCATTTTCCCTAGTATGAAGAAGCTATTAAATATCCGCCATTAATAGAACTTATCAAAAATTAATATCCAAAATTACTTCACGGAAATTTTACTTCACCGTACTTTAGTTGTAATGACTCTTGGATAAACAAATTCATTTTCCATAATTCGGAGTAGTATTTGGATATGGTACTACCGGTTGTTTTCTTCTTCTTTACGAATGCTACGTCTCCTTGAAAACGAAACTATAAAAATGCACGTGGCTATTTCTTAGCTTAGAGGCAAAAGCGACAACACAATACGTATTAAAATACTTATCATTTAGAAATTGTAGTAGTATACTTAATTAGATAAATATTACCAATAATTATACCAAGAAGCAAAAATTTCTTTAAAAAGTGGATTTTTAATAATATGGAGCACTTAAAAATAAATTTGCGTTTTGGCAATGATTTCAGTTTCATGTGGCAATATCAATTTTGTTTAAAAAGCTGTTTACGTCGTGATCATATTCTGATTGCACATGGAGTGTCAAGCAAAGAAAATACTTTTGTCAAATAAAGTAAAGAAGGTAATGATCAATGTTTGATGACAGGGATGTTTTTAATTAAAATGAGTTTCAGAATCTTGATTCAGAAAACATATTTTTAATCATGTGTTTTCCCTCAATATGTTGTAAAATGTTTTACTGTAAAAATATTGAAATTGTAAACAAATTTCACGTTTTTATCTCATATTTATTTCCCTTTACTGAAATTACGTTATAGTAGAGTTTTATTTAAAAAGGAAACAAAATGCCTTACATTAAGATGTCTCAAATGATTCCTTTAAAAATTTCTTAATTAAAATACTAAAAAATAAAAAATTTAAATAAATTTTAATTTATTTTTGCTCATCAAATTCAGAAAATCAGAAAAGAGTCGCATGAATTCTTGAGATAATTTTCAGTGTCACTGATTACAATAAATATTTTAACTAAGTTTCTTTAGTGTTACTTCAAGCATTTGTTATAAGACTCTTGTTTGATTTATTGTTCTTGGTAAAAGCATAGCTTTTTGTGAGCTATAGAAATTTTTTGTATAATTTAAACTATGTATAATTTATATAATTGATGTGCAGATTGTTAAACATCTGACTTAATATATAATACATTTTCTTAGTATCAATTTGATTATGAAGATTTCATTCAGATACCATGTTTTTAGTTTTGATGAAAACTTTCGGACATTATTTCTCTTTTTTTCATTATTAGTATGAAACTACCTTATAATATAATCTGACTTTTAAATTTTGTTTATTCATCTTTTGTTGTTCAAAATATTAACTGCATGAAATTATGACTAAACTTTTGGTACATTTAAAAAAAAATGTAACATGGGTTTTGGGTAGATAAATAGTAATTAAATTATAAGAATTCCACTACTGCAGACAAGGTATGATTTTTTGATCATAATTCTGTTATTTTAGAATATTTATTCACACTTAAAAGTTTGTAATCTATGTATGTGTACTTTGTTTATAGAACTTTTCATTTACAAATGAATCTCTTGGTTATGTTATTGGATGGGAAACAGAAGCGGAGATCTTTTGTATGGGTATTTCTGCTTCCAATGAACACCTTTTACTTGGCTTGGAGGTAGTTGGATTCTTTTGTCAAGTGGATAGAGATCTGGCTGCAAATGAATTTCTTGCTGTTTGTGAGCAAAAATTTGGGACACTTCAAGTAAGAATTATTATAAGTCAAAGAGTAAAAAAACTAAAAGAAGTTAAATATCAAAAAATTTACAAAACAAGATTTATATTAGTTAAAAATTAAGACTTATTATTAAACTAATAACTTGTATGATGCAATTGTTCTTATTATATTAACACATGAATATTTATTGAAAGTGTGAACTGTCCATTGGTTCTCAGATTTACATTTTAACAGATGAAACAAATGTGAGTAACCAAAATCTCAGTTGTTAACTAATTATAACACAAATGCAACATGTCTGAAATATTTTATTTATTAGAAATTCAGAAATGTAAAGATTGTTTTTTTTTTTATTTCATTTTCAAATAATTTACTTTTATTCAAGTTATTACCAAAAATATTCTTCTAAATTTCTGCTGCAACTTTTATTGAATTAACTTATAATTTATTGTAACATTTTTATATATAATGGATAGACTTCAAACTATGTATCTCTTTTTTTCCCACTGAAAGGGGAAAAAATATTTGATACAGTAGTGATGAATTGTATGATAATAATTATAGCATTAATAGAATAACAAAGGATGAGGATATGTATGATTTTTATCATTTTTAATTATCTGTAAGATTATTTGGTTAAAATAATCCCACCTTTGACACAATTTGGAAAACTTGCCAAATTGAGTTCTAAACTGCCTAAGGAGAAAGATAAAGGGTTGCCATGCACAACAGTTCATGTTTAGCTAGAAAATTGAGGCTTAGTACATTTAATTATTTATTGCCTACTAGTGCTTCAATCGCCAAGGGTCTGGTTAAACTGTTTTTCAACTGATGATTTATTATGTATTATATGATATTGCTTTATTATTGTAGTTCCAAAAAAACTTAAAAACTACTAATGATGTGACATTGGAATCTTGAAGTGTTGTAAGTCTATTTGAAAAAAAAAAAAAAAAAAAAAAAAAAGGATTAATTGGAGTTATGTGATCAAGAGAACTTAATTCTTTTAAAGTAAAAATAATGTTTGGGAGAAAGATCATGTATTACAGTTTTGTGATAGTCTCTAGAATTATTTCATGTATACTTTTTGTATGATTATAGTTCTCTTTGTAATTAATAGAAATGATGTAATAAAGCAGATTTCCAGAATTTCCAATGTTGTTTCTGTCCTCTAATTCTTTCTTTGATTCACTTAACTGTTTTATTTGTTTTCCATAAATGTTAGTTCAGATAAATGCAATTTATTCATCTCAGCATGATCTAGAAAAGAGTGAAATTCATCTGATTTTTATCAGTCTGTTACATCTATTTTTAATTCTTTTTCCGTTTCATGTTGTATTATAAAAATTGATTATAAAATGTTTTGTTTAATTTGCTGTTGTAAAAGTCTTTGTAAAGAAAATGTGAATTCATTCAACTCTTGAATCATTAAAAATGTGCTAAAATAATTTTGATTTTTATATTAAGATTATTTTCAGCAAAATTTAACTATATTTGATGTATCTTTATGTGTATTTTTAATTTTTGTGCAATAATTGTTTTATGTAAATAATTTTAAAATAAGCTTAATATTTGAAGCTTAGCAATATTCTAAATTTATAAAAAAATTTGTATGAATTATTAATAAGTCGCAGACGTTTTTTAAACTTGTGTAAAATAGTGTCTACCGTGAAAGTTAGTGCAACTTTCTGTTGGCTAATGAAGGTTTGCTCAATCTCCATTGACCTCACAGCAATAATTGAGGTAACCAAGAATGCCTAATTCCATTCAGTTAGCAATGTACTAGTTCTCTTTGTTTTAATACTTTACAGTATAAGATATTCATATAATTTTTCACTGCTTAAATTCATTTTTATATGAATCTTAAGTAGTGCTTGTTTCCCAATATTTCTCATTATGCCATTTGGTTTGCAACACAGTCTTTTGACTTGTAGTGTGAGCACACCAATCTTCAAATGAATAAAGTTGTAATGGTGGTTAACTTTGAAAGTTTTCCTTGTATAAAAAAAAAAAAAAAAATGGTGAATTCTTTCAATATTTCCTTTTATTCCTCAGAAACTCTAAGAATGAATACTCTCTTGTGCAGTCTTTATTGCTACTATGCCACTGCTTGTAAGTTTTAAAATGTAATGACATTTTTGTTACACCAAGATTCCATATCTTTGAAAATATTTTACTGTATTCTGTTCTGTAGTATGCAAAAACCAAATTTTTATAGTATTTTTCAAAATGTAAAGTGAAGAAAAAATTCTACTTTTTTAGCAGAATATTCCATTGTTTGATGAGAATAGTTTATGGAATTTTATACAATGCACTTTTTGTACATTTGTTGTTAATTTCATCTTTTTTATGATATGCTAATCCTTAGCTTTTGTTTTTTATAACAATTGAAGTACAAAAATATTTGTAAGGCTAGATCGAAAATTTTTTGTGGGGAAATATAAAAATGAGCAACTTAAATTCTTGTGTTATAATATATTTAACTTATTAAGTATGACAACTCAAATAATTTCCTCTTTTTCTTATTTAGAGTTTCAAACTATAAATATCTTAATTTTTTGTTTGTGTCATTAGTTGTTATAAGTTTAACTTGACTGATTTGGTAAATGATAATTTTTTATGAAAAATTAATTTTTACATATGCATGGCATGAGTTTATAAATGGTATGAATCTTTTTAATTTACACATTATCTTCTGTTATAGTTAAAATTTCACAAATTAACATGTGTTTTGTGTAGTTTTGCCAATTATGGCCTTTGCCCTAATAAAAAAAAACCCAACCCCCATCAGTCTTCAAAATAATCAGCCAACTAACTAATTTCTAATGTATCTGATATTCAAGCATGTTTGTATAAACCTACAAAAGAAACTCAAAAGAATGTTTAAATTATGATTGTTATATATGATAACTTAAGAGTTAAAATATTAAGTTAACTATTTTCTTCAAAAGAGATGCTAAAACTTCCTTTTGGTAAGACTTCTGCATAAAACTACTTAAATTGTTTGTAATAAATCTTAACTTATTTATGATTTTGCATGTAAAATTCTATATTTTAAACATTTTAAATTCAAAGAATCAAAAGGATTTTTATATAATGTTTACTGTGTTTCAATTTAATATTGCTGATTATTTTCATAGAATCTTATGTCAATTACTTTCATAGTTTATACCTGTTGGGAATTGAGAACTGCAAATCATATTAGATATCCATTTTCTTGCAGCTAGATCTTGAAAACCCTGTTGTACTCTTTATACAGAAAGAAAAAGAGGATAATGGAGTAAACATCACTGCTAAATTATATTCTTCCTATTATGGTACATTAGCTGACTTAAATATTTCGAATATTGATCAAAACTCTTCTATACTTGTACGAGCTCGTGGACAAGTGCCATTGATAATAGAAATAGCCTCAGACTTAGGTAAATTAAAACCATTAAGTTATATCAGAAAGCAATGATTACTATGATTCTTTAATAAATTATATCATTTCTTGTGATAAATCAAATGTTTTTAATGTAAAATCCCTGTTGAAAAATTGTTATAAAACTCGTATTAAAATGTGAGCAAATATCATGATTTGGACTGTTTAAATTAAGATTTTTTTTTTTATTTAATGAATAGCATTCAGGAAATTAGGGACACCTGTAGGTTTAAAATATTAGTATTGATTTACCTTAATTTGTTAATAAGAAAACATTTTCATAGTGTGGTATATATAAAGATTATAATATTTTTGTTTTCAAAGTTGTGGAAATTTGTTATTTTTATCAGTGTCAAAAATAAATAAATTTGTTTTATAACAAAATATTTCACTCATCAAATATCTGCAATTATATTTTCTATTAATACAAAGGAATTTTTTTTTTTTATCTTTGCTAATATATTCTAATGAATTCTGGAATCTATAGATAAAGATATCTAATCGAATGTTAGAAAAAGTAAACAAATGAAAAAAATAATAAAATTGTGTATATTTTTAAAATTAAATATAATTGTAAAATAAGAATTGGTATGCCGGAAAATATAAGTATTTTAAAAGCATTTATAGATTTAATTAATTTCTTATTTATTTGTAAGAAATCTGAAATTTGCATTAAGGTTAAGTATGGTTTTTTTTTTTCTTCTATTCTCCTGTTATTTATGTCCAAGATTTTTAATTGTTTAACGTATGCACTTCTTATCTAATTCCCGTTGGCTGGAATTTAAATGGCTGCAAATGTTTATGATGGCTGGCTTTAACAATGATACACACATCTTTTGTTCTACATAAATTTTGGACGTGGGAAATATTATTTGGCAAATTGTGATAAAATGAAAAAAATATATATATTCATAGTGTCTGAGTTGCATAATTGAATGGATATGACCCTGTATTAATATGCAAACTGGAGAAGTGGTAATGTTGTGAAGCTTTATTCCACATATACATAAAAAAATTTCACTAAATTTTTACAGACACTTTTTTTTACTGAGTGTACACTCTAATTTGAATGCATCACTACATGTAAATAACACATGTAGTGATGTTTCTTTTCTCAAAATCTGCTGTTCTAAGACTAATGTTGCTCTACCTCCATCAATATCTCTTCTATTTCCTCACCCTCAAATCACATAGCCTCCATGATGAAGTGTTAATAAAATTTTAAAATTCTGCTGGTCACTACTTATTTATCAATTCCTAATACATAACAAGATAAACTTTCTCAACGATATTACAACACTGTTGAAAATTATCTAATTATATAAGTTGTTGACATCATATTACTTCTTAGCTATGCTTAGAATTCTAAAGCCCCGTGACCTGGGGTTACTCTTACTTTTGGTACAAGTGTAATATACCATATTACTTATATATGCAACTGAGTTCCAATAGCTGGAAAAAAAAAATCTGTCTTTTTTTTTTAACTTTTCCTACATAGTATCTCACTATGAATTAATGATATTGTTTAAAACCGACTTCTGAATGTGTATTGAGTGGTGAATTAATTTATATAATGTTTTCTAACTTTAGGAAAGTTAGAAAACATTTTTTTTTCCTAGGACAGTTTGTGAGTATCCAACCTAAAATCATATGTTGTGCGTTATTCATATCTAACTTTTGGCTTGATATCATGAGCAGATATATTTAATGTTCATCTTTTAAAGGTTAATGTGTAATTCTTAGAAAACAGCAACCTATTCTTACCATGGTAGATGTAAAACTGTTAAACAAAAAGAGAATTGGAACGAATAAGTGCAAATTTACACCTGCAAGAGATTTAACTGTGTTAAGTATCCTACTTTTCTGTTTATTTTAGAAGCACCTGCAGAGGTTAATTCTGTAGATCAACTAAAATCTTTGAAATGTTCAACCAGGTGTGAAAATAAATTATTCATGTAGTTGGAAAATCATAAAATACTAGTCTTTGATAGAAATTGTATGCTTCTGTTTTGAAATGCAAAATATTATATTGTATTTAACAATCTGACTGATATTAATTAACTTTCCTTATAAATTTTTAAGATAGCTGATTTGATAAGTTTCATATTTGCTTTAAATATGAATTAATATTTTAAAAAAATGTGTGAAATAAAATCTAGTCAGTGTAAAAATTTCCAAGGTATATGAGAATATTTTTGTATAAATTGTGGGATTTATAATCATTTAATTTTTTATTACACAATTTTTCATTATTGTAAAATATATATATAGTTCAACTTTTTTTTTATTTCAAAGAGTTTCAATTTTTTTTTCTTGCATCATGAAACTTAAAAATAATTATTACCTATTTTTTAATTAAAAATATTCATTTACATATTTTATGGTGGACAAAATACTGCTAATTTTAATTTGTGATTAGGTAGCTATAATGCATTACTTTTCACTATATATATGTATGTATGTACTAATATTTTGTATGTATGAAATATTTAATAATTGTTGTTTGTGCTTAAAACCTAAGTTTTTTTTTAAATAGGTCAGCATGACATTAAAAAAAAATTATGAATAATTTACAGTAGTATCTTTTAACCTTAAGTATGTATTTAAAAAAAATTAAGTTATTTTTTTTTACACACTGTTAAAATTCTATGTTCATATCAAGATATTGTATAAATTTAAATTTTTACTGTTATGGAAATGAAATTTGATTTTAAATATAACTTATTTTTACAGAAACACTTAAAGAAAATGTCGAACTTTCTGTAGAGAAATTGAGAACTATTTTTCAAAGTCGAGTTGTAGCATTTATTTTACAAAATTCTTGCCATATTCTACATTCTTTTCAAGAATCATCTGATCTTAGTGTAAAAGAATTATTGAAAATAGTTGCTGAGAATGAATCAAATGAAACTGTGAAAGCCAAAAACAAAATGAAAAGAAAGGTAAAGATTTTAATTTGAATAAATTATGTAAGATTTTTTTTTTCAATCCAAAGGTTTTAGATGTTAGAGAATTTATATTACTTTTCTTTTATACGAATTAGTGTTATAAAGCTGTAATAGTTGTAAACGGTAAAATTGATACTCGCAACCATTGGTAGTTTATAAAGTTTTTGAGCCATGTATTCTTTATTTCACTTTGTAATTGCAAATTTTTAAAATGGATTTGGAAGAATTTACTATTAATTGTACTTTAGTTGTATCACAAACATCTTGGATTTAAGTAAGTCTTATGCCTTTCACAATCATTGTATAGTTTTTAATTAGTTGTGTTTTCTATTTTAAAAAATATTTATTTTTATAATGTTCTTGCATTGCTTTGTTTGCTTTTATAGTTTTCCATTAACTTGAGTACTCTTCTGTATAGTTTAATTACTAATCTTTTCTCCATATTAGTTGGTATCTTCTATTGTTTATAAAATAAATGCAATTTATTCTTACATCCAACATTTTTAAAAATGTTCACCTACATTTCCAATTTTCTTAATTATATTTTTTGAGAAACTTTTTTAAAGGAAATTTGATAAAAGCATTGAAAAAAAGCTAACTAAAGTTTTGCATTGATTACAATTGCACACTTATTGTAGAAACTATGCAGCATAGTTAAATAGAGATAAATATAAAATACATTTTCTTATTTATATTTTTTAAAATTAAGTTTCATTTTTAAAAGGCAGATTTCATTGTTTAATATAGGTGTAGAAATGTTGCTAAAAATCTGTTATTTGTTTTTAATAATGCACTTTTTTAATAATATATGTTTTAATAAAATTGCCACTTGTATTTTTAATACTATTCTGTCTTAAATGTTGTATCAATTCTTGTTTATGTATATATATAATTGTTGTATATATTGTATATACACAATAAATATTACCTTTTTACTAGATTTAATTATGGTTCTTTATTTTATTATAATTTGTTATTATAAATTTATATACATGTTAACTACTGAACATAAATAGTTATATATATGTATATATTATTTGATGATCACCCATAGAAGAATCAGATTTAATAGAATTCCACTACAGTAACATATGTTATAAAAAAACAAAATAGATATTCAACTTTCAATAATTCATTTATTTGTAGCACTTTCTTTGTTTTAAATTGCTGTTGCAGTCCTATTAGACATGCTATGAATAAGAGACTGACAGTAAGCTTTCTAAATCTCTGCTTCATCTAATGCCATAGCATGGGATGGTTGCTTTTCCACGTGTTTAATTTTTGCAATAATCTGCAGAGACTTGATGGAATTCAAATATGAACTTGGATTTTGTCTGCCATCAGATTTTCCTTAACAGCCCTTGACCTGTGATACCGTATCCCATCCCATGCTTGAAAATTTAACTTCTTTGAAATCCATCTGAAGTTTCAACTCCTTATGTAACAAATTAAGATTCTGATTTCTGTGCATAGTGTTTTTGGGTGACAATACAGAGTAGTAGTAGCAGGCATGGATATTACACCCCATATTATCTGATTTAGAGGATGGTTCACAGTTGGGACAATTCTGATATTTTATATATATATATATATATAGTCAGTCATTTCTTTTCCATACTTTAAGTAAGTCAAGGTTTTCTTATGTTTATGAGATAAGGGACCTCATATTTACCCTTGAACCTTATTTTACATTTAGAAAATTCCAACTTTATTCATGGTGACTATTTTTGCTTTTTTTTTTTTTTTGCAACTGTGAGAGAGTGAGAGTGAAGGTTTCTTACCCATTACAATAATTACACAATAACATTTCTATACCAAAACCCAAGAAACAACTGGTGATAAATGAGGTGGGCATGTTTATTTACAATAGTAGAATGTGACTGATGTACTGAACAGATGAAATAGCACAATAATCTTCGAAAATGATGAAATGTATTAAAATACAGGTAATTGACTACTGATATTAAACCTTTGAAAATAATTGTATATGTGTGTGTATAAAATCTTTTTTTTCCCCATAGTGTCCTGTAAATTTCAATATTTTAATGCAGACAAGTGGAGAAGCTGCTTTCGAAAACAACTTCAATCATTCTGTTGTCATTCATTGTCAAAGACGTATGTTGATATAATTTTAATTATATGGAAAAGAAAATATGATTAATATTTAATTATGTTGTTAATTTATTTTAATAATGTTTTCTGATGGTAAATGAAAGCATGCACAAACAACTTATTTATGTATCATCTGTAGATTTAGAAGTATAGATTTGTTGAGAAATATCTCCTTTAAAACAGGAGAATTTAACATTATGTGATATATATAAATATTTTAGTACATGCAATCCATTCATACAGTTAAAAGAAAATTCTGCTTATAACTATGCAATAATACTGTTCATTAGGGTTAATAAATTTCATTATATATATTTTTTTAATTTTTTATATAATGTTATCAACATAATTTTTTTTAAAATTGGTTTTTAAATACAATTGGAAATAATTTTATTTAAAAACCATGTTTTTATTGTACATGAGTTAATGAATTCTACAATATATTTTCTCATTTTAAGGTGTAGAATATTAAATTGTAGGAAATGTCAATTGTATTAAATTGCCATTTAACATATGAAAAAATAACTGCATTACAAGTATGCAAACATAATGTTTTAATAAAAAAAAAAAAAAAAAAAAAATTAATCAAAATGTCTAACTATTCTAATTTCAGCTTAACTAGGTTTTTTCCCACTGTCTATTGTAACATACTTTAAAGAGCATACTTCTGAATTCCAAATGATAAATTAACCAATACATAGAATTTCTTGGAATTGCTCTAATCTGGCTCATTTATTACCTCAAATGAGTTATTTTGAATCTCAATTAAAACAACTGACAGTATTTTAATTTATATACAAGAAAAATATCTTGTCATTTTTTGTGCATTGTTTTGAAAATTAGTTTGTTATTGTTATTTGTTTGCAATTTGAAAAATAGAGTGTATCAAAAGTTTTGAATTATTTTTAAAGTAAAAGAAATTCTTTTATGTACCTAACTTCTGAATGATTGTAATGTTTTTTTCTCACATTTTCAAATAATTTGTGATTGGTTTAAATAAGATGCATTAAATTTTAGGAGAATTTCGCTGTGTTTCTTTAAGCATTCCTATTGATGTGATTGTAGTTGGCCATGAATCAAGTTCTACTAGTGCTGTGTATAAACTATTACAGAATGCAATAGATCAGCAATTAGTAAAAATAAGTCAGTGCCTATTAACACATATAAAAGTAAGTATTTAGAATGGATTTTGTTTTATAAATTTAGTCCATTGTCTGAATTTAAAATTATAACTAATTTTCTGCATTTTGTATATGTAATTCACATAGGTATATAATATAGCTTCATTTATCCCACAGTAAATTTTTTTAAGTCATTAATTGACTCTTTGAAAATAAAGATTATTTGTAGAATTCTTTTTTTTATCCTCAAATAGGGATCTGAAATTATGTATGTATCCCTATTTGATTAATATGATTTGTATGATTAATATGATGTAATGTCTTATGCAATAGAGAAACTTTGTATTTGTGTTTACTAATTTCGAAACTTCCACTTTTGTTTAATTGATGGAGTGTTTAACTTGTGTAATAATTGTGTGAAAACTATAGGTCTTGTTTCTCTACTCAGAAAAATTCTTTTTATCACTGAAAAATAAATCTTGATGTGTTATACAGAAAATGAAAAATATGTGTGAGAGAAAAATGCTTTTTTTCTACAAGGAGAAGATAAAAATTTGGATTATCATTCTTAGTTTTATGAATAACTATTTTCAAGACTTATAAATAGCTTGATCTTTCATTAATGTACACCAGTGGTTCAGGAACTCCTAGAAGTTTGCGAGGTGTACAAAACAGTTCGTGAAAATAATATTGCACTAGTGGAATTAGCCAATGTAAAAAAAAATTATAAAATAATAAATTTACATATATTTACTGCTGTGTGAATAATTCGAAAATTGAAAATTAAAATTAGTTTTCTTTAATAAGACATATATAGAAAAACACATTGCACCATGAGCACCTAACGTAAGCTGCTGAAAAAGGAATTGAGACAAGGTGTCTCTTTCAGTAATTTTTCACAACTTTTACAATCTGCCCATCAAGTGATGTCTGTTCTTAAATGGATAGCAAGAAAATAGTAAGACCCAATTTCCTGAATAAGATATTTCTTTCAGTTGGATAAACCTGTTAACATGTGTTCATACAGATGCTTATAAAGGTATGATTTAGTTAGCCTTTAGTAGTATGTTACAGTAGCTTTGCTTAGTAAAGTTTTTCTCTTGTAAATAGTTTTTAATTCCATAATTTTACTACAGATCAGTGGTTAAAATCCAGTTATGTAGTCGAGTATGTGAAAATAAGCTAGACAAGTAGTTTTTTGTTCATTCTTCAATTTCGGTGCCAACTCAGGGAGAAAAAAAAATATAGGATGATGGAAAACAGCACAGGATTTTAAAACAACACAGAATGATAATATTGAATGTTGTAGTAATCTACCATCTCACCTGACAAAAAAAAAAAAAAAAAACAATTAGTGAACATAAGAAAATCAAAAATATGACAGCGACTATTTGCAAATGTATTTTTATTTTACCTTGAAAGAGTCAGAAATTGAACCATTTTATGTAATCTGCAACAAAAACTTTACCAACAGCAAATTAAAACAATCACTTCATTGTAGACATCTTGAAACAAAACACCCGATACATACAAGGATAAACATTTCAAGTATTTTGAAAGAAAATTAGCCGTAATAAAAAAAAAAAAAAAGGTGTAGTTTTTTCTTTCTTGTCATCTTCAAACAAAGATAGTAAATTGGCCTTTGAGGCATTTCAAGTATGTGATGGAATTGCAAAATCTGGACAGGTACAAGCAATGGCAGAAAATTCAATTGGACCATGTGCAAAACATATTGCAAAGTGTATGTTTGGAGAAAAAACAGCAAAGGAATTGGACCTGGTTCTTTTATCAAACACAACAGTGTCACTTAGCTAATGATGTGAAGAGTGTACTGTTGAAGAGAATAAAATTGGATTATTTAGCAATCTAGCCCTGCAAGTCAACTGTTGTTGTAAATACTGCAATATTACTTACCTACGTTAGATTGATTTTTAAGAATTCCATTGAAGTAGTTGTACAATTTGCAAAATCTTCTGAAATCTATACAACTGGAGAAACAATTTTTGATATGGTCTATTATTATTTTGGGGGGGAAAAAATGGAATAAACTGATTTTATTGTATGGATGTGTGCTCAAATGATGCAAAATCAATGACAGGAATATGTTCTGATCTTGGGCACAGGTAAAGAAGATCAATGAGGAAATTAAAGATTTGTATTGCAGTATTCTTAGATAAGCATTGAGATGTAAGCTTATTCCTATATAGTCATCTACTATTTCTAAGTGATGTAAGTAAAAACTATAAATTTTATAAAATTAATTGTGTGGTACAAAATGCTTTTTGTTCTATGCATTCACGTTTCTTTACTACTTAACACTGAAGTTAAAAGGCTTTCCAGTGGCAAAGTTTTGACATACTGGTTTGAATTAAAGTCTGAAGCTCAAACATTTTTTATTGATCACACATTTCATTTGTCAGCTTGTTTAATCGATATTCTTTGGCCGAAAAAGAATGCTTACATATGACATTTTTTTATAAATTAAATCTTTTGTTACAATGCATAGTTATCACCATTTTCAGGGTACATGATAAAATTGAAATCATTTTTAAAAAATCAACTTTTGAATCTAATGTATGCTGATGCATGAGTATGAATGTTTTTATTCTGTTAGCAGCTTTTTATTTGAAAATTCAATAAATCTCGAAACTATTAAAATGAATATTTGTTAATGTTTGAAATACCATTCAATTAATTTTTAATGACTATTTGCTTATTAGATGTGATAAATTCATATCAAATACTGGATATGTAGTCCTTTTCAAAATGATGCAAAGTTAGAGACCTCTCTAACTTTACTGGAAAAAGAAAAACTCATAGAGTTATCATGTGACAGTTCTCTAAAAACTATTTTTGAAGATCACTTTTTGACTTCTAGCTCAATATACAAATGAATGTACTGTTTGTCAAAAAACACCATTAAAATTTTATTACCCTTTTACACAACATATCTATGTGAGAAAGGATTTTCAACATATACTTATTTTAAAGTTAATACAGAAACAGTTTAAAATGCAGAACCTGATCTAAGACTGAAACTGTCAGACATTAAGCTTAATTTCCAATTTTTTTGATCCATCAGACAGCCACAAATATCCAATTAAGAGTTGTTTTTTCCCTCCCAAATTTAATGTACGCTTGACTATAAGAACCAGTTGGTTTGTTGAATTAATTTTTTATTCATTTTCTTCTACCTATCATTTTAGTTTTTAGTAATGTTTATTTTCAGATGTTTTATGATTATGTTTTCATTTCTAGTTATGAACTATTGTGCAACATAGAAAAAATTATATCAAATTTTGTTTTCTTACCTATACAATTTCTACTATCTTATTTCTTTCTTACTTTACCTTACCTACTTTTATTGCTTTCTTACTACACAAGGAGTTCACCAATTCCTTTTGGATTTTAGAAGGGTTTTGCAAGGAGATAAAGGTTGGAAACATCAGACGTAAACTATACAGTGATATGTTGCAATACAAATTGAATCAATTCCAAAATAATTTTTCCACTGTAATATAATAAAAAATGAATTAATCTGTTCCTGTGCAAACTTGAATTTAAGAAAACATTTTAATAGTAAATATGCCTGATTTTTAAGGTATATTAATAAGTATGAAATCTTGCATCACTTTTTAGGACCCTTGACAAATGCACTAAGTTGTTATTACTTGAAAAATATAACATAAAGAAACACAAAAGCTTGAAATTATACTCTGTTTCACCTTAACCTGGCAACACTGATAAAGCTACAATGGGCAATCCACAGCCACTGCCATAGAAACTGAGAAAAGAGTGACTAATAACCAACAAAATTCGCCAAGAAAAGAAAAAAAATGCACACACAAAATTACTATTTTTATTTATGAGTATACATCATTAATTCTGTTAGCTCATTTATAAGACCTATTAATAAAAAAAAAATTCTATCACGTTTTATATCTTCATCCAATCTATTGCCAATCTTATCTCCAAATAAGCTTTATGAATTATTATTAGAAATCACTTGTATTATTTATTACATTTCAAATAGTTAAATACATAAGGTGGTTTAAAATACCAAACCAACCTCTTATATAAGTATTATTGACAATTCCTTCCTTTGCATTTAAGTGCAATCAAACTTACTGTTAAATTAGAAGAAGGAGCTTCATAACTGCTTTTAATTTTTGTGTCTTGCCACACTCAACTTTGAGAATGTCCTTCAATCATCCAGGTCTCATTCAAATAGTATATTGAGACATATTTTCTTTCTTTAACTCCCTAATTTTTCTCAAATAATTTCTGTGCCATAAAAGGATATCTTGTCTTTTAAGAAATTCAGCCTCTCTTTTCCTTTTCTCAAATGAAAATCCCATGTCTTTCAATATCTTATGCAAGGTAATCAGGTGTATGTTTCTCGGGAAAAATATCAATACCATCGTTCAATTCTTTCAGAACTTCGTCTAATGTAGGAATCTCATTTCTCCGAAGAAAAAAAAAAAACCTATGAATTTTTGATTGAATGCATGACAATGTAAAGTCATCATACTTTATCGGCTTACTGCACTTTCCAATGGCTTGAGGTCATTTTTTCCTCCTGGAGAACTTAATGTCTTTTTTTTTTTTCAAACAAAAAAACAGTTCTTTTAGAAACATCAGTTAGTTGAAAAACCTTTTAAATGATCTGATTGACAGATTTTTGTGTGTTTTCTTTTTAATGTCGAGAATAAACATGCAATGTTTTTCTCCAGGCCCCTCTTCAGATTGATTTTCCTCTCTTTGTTTTCTTCAGCCATGTTTAGAATGTCAAACAAAAAATAGCTTGAGAAATAAGAATTGCATGTATGAATTATAGCAGACGCAAAGCGGATGGCATAGAATTGGCCTGGAAGCATAGCAAAATCGATAGAAATGTTATCTTGAAAACGGTTTCCAGCCAAACTGGTAATCTAGCACGTCA
The DNA here is from genome assembly GCA_019974015.1 of Nephila pilipes. Classification (NCBI taxonomy): domain Eukaryota; kingdom Metazoa; phylum Arthropoda; class Arachnida; order Araneae; family Nephilidae; genus Nephila; species Nephila pilipes. Next base: position 88,680 of record BMAW01006936.1, read on the forward strand.
CTGTTTTGACTATATTCATTTGCTTAGATTAAAAAATAAATGGATTAAGCATGTTATTAACTTGAAATATATCCTTAATCTTAAGTTTTTTAATGTAAGACATTTTTTTATTTTAAATTCTGAAACAAGATAGAGCTATCTTACAAGTGGATTGGTGAAATGTAGTATAGCAGCAGAAATTGCTCATTATCTTCCACTGCAGTTTCAGATAAACAGTATGATTGATCCAAGTGTTGAAAAAGGCTAGGTTATCAGTAGAGATGTATGGTTATATTTCATCCCTAAATATATGTTTAACAATCTGACATCTGTAGGTGGGCGAGTTGCGATAATATTTTTCACTCATTTATGGACCATTACAAGGTGTTATACTTCTAAAATGGTATTTAGATTTCGGGCAAAATTTCTTGTTTGGATTACAAAGTATTATTGTATTTGGAAATTATAAACAAATATTCCCATTCTTAAATATAAACAATGTCAATGAAAATGTATGTTTTTTCCCCACAATTTAAAAAAATTCATTTATGTTGATCTTGCATTTTGTGATAAATCTGCTCAGTTCTTCAAATTCTAATTTAAATAGAAATTAATATATCCTGTAAAAGTTAATTTCTTATGAAAGCTATTATGTATGGCTGACTGCTAATTTTATAAGAATGCAGGAATCTCTTGATTATTGCATTTGATGAATCCTTTTTATATATCACATAATTCAAAATCATTCTAATCAAACTTAATAAACTGTGAAAATAATTATGACTCTTGAAAAATCTAAAAAATGGCACATTTATCGAAACTTGTCACATATTTTAAGGAATGAATTTAAAAATGTGTTATATATTCATTAAAACTGGATTTTTAAAATCTGCACTAATCAAGGATTTCTTTACTGATTTATTCTCCTAAATATCTAATTTTTTTCAAAAAAATATTCATTGATATTTAAAATTACCATGAATGTTATAATGTACTATTATTTAGAAAAGCCTTTTTTTCTTCTCCTTAATTCATTTGTCAAATGACTTGTAATGAATTAATTGTATTTATGAATGTTTTATAATTCCTTGTAAAAGTTTAAAATTTAAAAGAAATTAACATCACAAAATTGAGAGTTGTCTATCAACCACATTGTTTTTTTTTCCTTTACTTGCATAAAATGTATTTTAGTCCATTAAATTACGTGTTTTTGTCTGTAGTCTTTAGAAGACATGTTACCAGTGCCTCATCACTTCTATCCAGATATTTGGGAGTTTCCAGTAACACTAATTTATCCTTCCAACAAGACAGACAAGGAACTTGGTAAGTTTTAATATCATGAGAAAAATAAATAATTAGTCTATGGAAGTACTTATAATTATGAATTAGGCTTATTGGAAATATTATTTGCAGAATTTTTTAAATATAAGTTTGTTGAACAATAAAAATACCATGTATTGCTGTGGAATCTCTTTGTGATTTCCAGAGCACGCAGCAGATTCAATTTTTATCTCGTGCTTCAGTTTTTTATCGCAATTGTATTTTATTAAGAATTAGAAAGTATGAAAGTATTATTTTAAAAATAAACTAGTAAATAAATTGTAAAATTCTCCAATAATGATGCAAATTATTCCATTTTCTAAATATTGTATCAGAATATTTATATTTTATTGATAAGTATGTAGAATTTATCTCCTGAAAAAAAAAAATTGTTGTGAGAATCTGAAATTTTTCTGACCAATTAAAATAGTTCTTATGTTTTATAAATAACATTTTTAAATTACCCTTTTTCTTTCCTCCATCAACAAGACTTTCATGTTGAAATCTTTTGTATGCTTTTGTCATTTATTTCTTGTAAGATTTGATAAAATTTTGTGGCTGCGGTAGCCTATTGGTTAAGGCAGCAGACTCACAGCCAGTGGTTTTTGTTCGGTCATAAGTTTGAGCCTTGATGCCACTAAAGACCCGCCATGTAGCCAGGGCAGATGCATGCTTCTAGAGCGACATTAATAAAACCAACATCCTTGATAAAATTTGATTTCTAAAGCTAAATTAATTATAAATTTTCATTTTTGTTTATAAATTGTTAAACTAAGCTTTACCATATTAAGACAAAAAATATTAGATTTTACATAATTATAATTGTATTAAAGAACTATCATATTTTATCAAACAAATGGTAATTATCATTAATACACAGAAGATAACTGCATTGCTGACTAATTTAGAGCTACTGCAAGTTAAAAAATCAAATAGTCTTATAAAAATAAAACCACAAGGAATTTTTAAGTTAAGAGAATTAGGTAGAAATTCAATTACTGTCAACCAACAACAATTCAAAATTACGAATTCCATCATATATGAGTTGTTTGAATTCTGCAATTCTAACTCGCCTTGTTTCAAATTATTAGTTTTAAAATAATCGTTTAAATTTAAGTTGTATAACCATATTTTTTCCATACAGAAAGTTGCAGGAAAGAACTTCACAAGCAGTTGCTTCTGTCTATGGATCGCCCTTTCTTGAAGAAACAGAATGCATATGATTTTTCATTAACCTCTTCATTTGGTCATTTGATCAATCCTCATGAAGGATTGAACACTTCTGGAGGTAAAAAAAATTTCTTATTTTGTTAATCCATTTTTTTTTTATCCTAGAAGCCACGTAAAAAAATAGTAATAAAAGAATTGAAATGCAAAAAGGAATCAGCATTGCAGGTTCAGTCCTTAGTTTTTATTGCACATCATTTTAAGTATTGTAATTCATATACTTGCTGTAATAATTATTTTGTTGTCATATATTTAACTTTATTAGAATATTTATTAAAATATTCCACAATAATCTGAAATTGAATAATTATGTAAAATAAAATATTTGCTAAGGTACAGAGACAAAAACCTAAGAATGAATTAATTCGTTAATGTTACAGTATTCTTTTCATAACTTTTTTTCCTGACAAATGTCTATCATAAAAATTTGGAACTATTGTGTATCACTTGTATTTAAATTTCCATAATATACCTGTATGTGTTTAAGTTAATATACATATATATATATATTTTAAAATATTTTCTATTACAGTGGTTGGTGGTAAACGTGCTATTGTTTATGGAAAATACAGTTATCATCATTACATGCAAGATCGTATGAATGATAATGGTTGGGGATGTGCATACCGTTCCTTACAGACAATAATTTCATGGTTTAATTATCAAGGATATACAAATAGAAGTATTCCTACACATACAGAAATTCAAGAGGTAAATTTGAATTTAGCATTATATATACAATGTATCACAAAATAAAAAAAATGATCAATAACATATAATTTCATGTGAGGATCTTATAGAGAACACATCAAAACTTTTTAAATCCAAAATTTGTTGTTCATTGATTTATTTATGAAGCTTTGCAGCCTATACTTTAGTAACTCAGTATATGTCCATTATTGGATAAATGTAACTTTTAATTGATATGAAATTTTTCATCAAAGAAGTACAGTGTGCCATATGATACAATTTGCCTGTATCAAAAGATGCAAGTTTATGTCTTCTGTCAATTAAATTGTTTTTGGGCTTTGTGGAGAATATTGTCTCTTGGCGAAGATCCATGAATTCTGGAGGCAAATTATGATTTAGAGATACAGGGAAAATAACTGACCTATGAGGAGCTTCAGGAACTTGAGAAAGAGAAAAACGAGTAAGACAGATACTTTTTTTCAAACACTAAGGAAGTCCTTACCTCATTCATAAAAAAAAAAAAAAAAAAAAACTTTACCCAATGGATAGATGTCAAATTTTGCATAGAAGTACCATTCTTAACAAATACAACACACAAGCCATAATAGCATTGTCTAGAATGACCAGACAATTTTGAGAGCATCCTTTATAGGAGCCCTGGGGGGTGTAGCCACCCTTGTTTTGCAAAAATCACAGAATTTATCTTATTGTAAAATTTTTATTTTTATAAAACATTAAACAATTTATTCAATAAAAGAAAATCAAAAATTCCTTCATAAAAATTTTGCAATGTTGTCTAAATGTATCACTAAATAATATTTAATGTATTCTTTTGTAGAAAATACATAAATGTCATTTGTGATTTTGATAAACATTCTTAATTGTTAATATAATCATCAGTACTGGTGTAATTTTATTTTGAAACTTTAAGCAATGAATATGATTGGAAATTTGTATTTATTAAAATAAAACTTTTTTCATTTTAAATCATTAATTGGAAGAAAAATCTGTTTTTAGGCATTAGTTGCTGTTGGTGATAAACCTCAGTCATTTGTTGGTTCTAAAAAATGGATTGGTTCTCAAGAAGTTAGTTTTTGCTTAGATCATTTGTTACAAGTAAGAATTTTTTTACTTAACTATTATGTTTAATATATTTTTAAAAAATTAAATGAGTCTATTTGTTATTGAAAATTGAGCTGAATCTGCAATCAAAATATTCTGTTAATAAATATTTTTAAAATCAATTATAAGATTTAATAATTATGATACAGTGTATTAGAATGTAATTAGATTTTTACCATTAACATATATGTATATAAGAAACACTACAGAATCAAGAATTTTCCATCTTTAATGTTAGATAATCATAGAAAGAATCTTAATATTCCAATCATATTAATAAAATTTCAAACAAAAAACATATCTGTAAATTATAGCAATACATATTGTATTTAGAGAGCTTTGCCTAATTATTCAATATTAAATAAGGAGTCATTTTACAAATTATCTGCTATTTATTAAAATCTCCCATATACTTGCCTGTAGTAAACATAAGAACCATGCAGCTGTGAGAATTTTAGAATATATAAAGCATTTGTTAGAATACTGTTCTACTACTGATGACAAGCAATTTTGTGTAACACAAAAATTTGCGCTTAAAAGTCAAGTTATAGAATTTCAACTATGCATCAAAGCTAACATTGATATTGAATCTCAAATCCTCAATCTAAAGGTCATCACTCGACCTACTTCAGTTTCTTAAAAATATTATTAAAAAAAAAAATTTCATTAATAATGGATTTTAAAAATTCTAATAATTGAATCAAGGATTCTTAATAAGGATGGATTAGGCATGGGGTTACAACTACAATGTTTTAACTTCAATCAATACAGCTTAATTTAGTGCAAATTCAGCTTACATTTTGATCATCTTGGAGATGAATCATAATAATAAATTATACATTTGCATTTGTATGAAACATTTGTAGTGATGTACTCCAAATTTGAATCAATTCAATTAAAAAATTTTGCTGCCAGTAAAAATTATATTAACAGTGATATTAGAGTTTGTTTGTAAATTTAAAAAAATGCTGATCAGAAATCAGTATTTTATATTTCAATTATTAGAGAAAATTTAATATTATTGAAATTATAAGTTTAAAAATTTTTTAGATTCAATCAAAAATTATGTTTGTGAGCTCAGGAGCAGAACTGGCTAATAGAGGCAGAGAATTATTCAACCATTTTAGAGATCAAGGAACACCTGTTATGATTGGTAATACAATGCTCTTATAACATTTATTAATGGTCGGATCATAATAAAAAAATAGTAATATGAATAACAAAGCATGCAGCATACTTTTAGAATTGGAGTTTAAAATTCAGTTTTATAATATCAATTTTTCTATACTTGGAATTATAAAGGCTCACCAAAGAAATATGTTTTCAAACATTAAGTAAAATACATCTAACAAAAATGCAATGTAAGCTTAAGGTTATGTAAATAATTTGCAGAACAAAAAAATTATAAGATTTCATTATTTGCTTGAAGATTATTTCAATTTTTTTTTTACTTGAAAGATTTTTAACATTAGATCATTTTATATACAAGATTAATTTGTATTGCAATGTTTAGAAGCATTGGTAACGAAGCATGTTTGATATCTTTAGTTAGAACTAAAACAATGTAATATGCAAAATCTCAATCATCAACAATGAAATTAAATTTCATTTTCATAGGTGGAGGTGTATTAGCTCACACTATAATAGGAGTTGATTTTAACCAGGATACTGGCGATCTCAAGTTTCTCATTTTAGATCCACATTATACAGGAAGTGAAGACCTTCATGTTATTCTTAATAAGGTAAGTATAATTTCTACACACCTCTTACACTGTGGTATGATTCAAAAAATTTGACAAAGATTATTTTAATTTCCTCGTTGAGTTGTGATCTTGCCTACTAGAGAACAGTGATGTTAAATGCTATTTAATAACAAAATAACAGCAGAATCTGACTACTGCTAACAATCAATTTTTATAGTTTGGAGAAATACTGCTATTTTCATTAACCCTTTGACATTCACCAGTTGCAAGACACAACAGCAAATTTACAATGTCCTTCCATACATAAAATTTCGCAAAATTTTATCAAAACTTGATGTGTGTGAGTTACTTCTACTTAACATTAACAGATGGCACAGGTAAGAGAAATGAGCAGTAGTCGCTTTTTAGAACCAGGTATGTCCTCCTAGGAAGATGTCAATTTTCTTAAAGCTTATTTTATATTATTCATTGATAGTTTTGATTTTTAACATTGTACCCTTCAAAGAGTTAAGATATTACTGAGGAAATGCAAGATACTTGCTACCTAAAGAACACCTTGTGTAATTAAAATGCATGTATTTTTTTTAACTATTATAGTTAGTAAGCTATATAAAAAGAATATGCCATTGACAGTTTTATTAGCTATTCTCAGTTTGACTTTTTAAAATTTAACAGTTCAATTTTCTAGATTTGCTAAGTTTAATACATTGGCCTCCAAAAATTAAACATACTATGCAAATTTTCAAAAACATATTCAGATGGCTTAATATTGTATGATACAACTAACTGACCACAAATATTTGAATCAGGCAATCATTGATGATGCATACAATCTAAAGGGTTTAAGGAGGTATATTTACATGCCAATAAGAAATGATAGTGAAGTTTTGGATTATATTCACATTTTTGTGATATTGATCGTTGGGCAATTTCATGATTATGGAAATAAGTTAAGTGGTTGTCCGGAAACTTGTGTGCCCAATCATCCAAGGAATACCACCTCCAATAAGTATATTACTATTACAGAGACATTTAGTAAGACTATATTGCCAGTTCTGAGCATTAAAGGCTCCATATGAATATAATGTACATCTTCATATGACATATTTGTGTCCCATTAACTGTCCACGGTCGTGGAAGCCTAGTCATGGATTCGGATTCGTGGCTGGAAGTTTTCGTTCAGTCGCAGGTTCGAGCCTTGACGGCTAAAGACCCACCGTGTAGCCAGGACCTTAAGTCCTGTTGGCATGGTGTGGAAGCTAGGAGATGAGGACGACAACTGAGCTGGCACCCTGTCACTTGACCGAGGTCTGTCGCCCTTGGTCACTTCTAGTGCAACGTTAATAAAAACTACACTGAACAAGACTGAAATCAAAGGTTACAGTGTCAAGGTATTAGCTGGAATTTCATTGAGATGCACATCTATTAAGGATTAAATCCTTTTGTGAAACTCTGCACCAGTTTGTCCTAATTTTTACTTTTTGAAAGTGTCGATAATGTTAGCTTATTAAGTACTAGATAAGTGAAGGTTTATTCCTTGTTGACCAGTGTATACCTAACCTGAAATGCCTTTGGGGATACTATCTTTGCTCATTTTTCTCCTAGAGCAGTTTCTATTCATAGCATCTTCCATGTTGAAAACATGAAAAAACTGTTATAAATTTTATGCAGTTATGTGCCTGGTTTATATATATATAAAAAAACATTTTGATATTTTCACGTACAATTATATGTTAAGCAACATAGCTATAAATGGACAGCTTTAACTTTTAGAAGCCAGTGTATAGTAGTCATTCATTTCATAATTGTTTAAATTATCCAAGATGTACATGGTTACCATGATTTAAGAATTACAAAATATCTACTCGTTACAGGTAAAAATGGTATGGTACAAAGTCTTCATTTCATTACATCTACTTTCAAATTAATATAGTATAAAATTTGTAATTACTCATAAGTAGTACTTCTCTTATGAATAAAGCAGATTCTTTTACATATGTTACTAGTACAAAGCCACCCACGTGTAAAATTTTAAATTTAGAGTCAATTAAAATAAATTGATGGTTTACTTTTTATTTTTAAATCATTGATAATTAGAAACACTTAAGTTCTACATAGGAAATTCCCACAGTATAATGAAATTATTTGTCTTATTCTACAGGGTTGGTGTGGATGGAAAGGTGTTCAGTTTTGGGATGAGACAGCATTTTATAACCTCTGTCTGCCTCAACGACCACTTGAAATATAAAGTTTTTACAGTACATATTTAAAAAAAATGTAAATACCACAGACTGTCTCTGTCTAAAATGCTTACATTTATTGCTAGAATGTTTATTTAATGATGTAAAATTTATTTTGCACAGGAGAAAAGTTCAACAATAAAAATATTTTTATATACTTTAAGTCTTGGCTTATTTTGCAGGAAGTTTATTAATTCACTTACATAAAAATGGAAAAAATAATTAATCATAAAATGTGAACCACACAAATGGTATAAATTTTTAAGTGCTTTTAATTATTGCATAGAGAGTATAGACTCCAGGTGTACTCACGAATGCTAGAACATCACTTTTGCTTGGCTTAAAAATAATCACAAACATTAAAAGAAAATAATTACATAACCTATTACAAATGAATGATTCCTTTTATATCTATTTTGTAAACAAAGTATATATATTCTAGAATCTCTTCCAAAAGTGTTCACAATTCAGATTTTAATAAATTAAGAATTATTAACAAGCAAACAGCTTTATTACTTTTCCCACAGTCACCACTAAATTTACAATTAGATACCCATGATTTTCTGTACAAGCATTATCTTCATTATTCTCTATACAGCAAATGATACTGTCATTTAACAAATTCTGCAGCCTTGAATGTATTAATACTGGAAAAATGTTCTCACACTGTACACACTTCATGAAAAAAAAATATATATGATGACAATTTTTCTAAACATGTTACCAATATACATTCAGAAAATTTTTGAAATAGTTATACAATATGCTTGAGGGAGGGAAATGACAGGAAGTTTTTTTTTTTTTTTTTTTGAAATTTTATAGAAGGAAGTCAATGCTATACTTAAATCCAGGCTAAGGTGTTGTAAAAGAGTGCCATTTCCAAAAAACCAATCACGTAATGTTTTGCTGGAGTACACAGAAAAGTTAGTATTTCAAGAAAAAAGTCTTTGAAAGCACAGGTATGTAAGGTACTCGATTGCACGGTGTTATTCTACATTATGCACAACAGTTAACAGCCATTTTAGCGACTGCATTTCCAGCGTAATTGTCCACAAACTCAGAATTCTAATTCTATAATTATAACACTACACCTAATTTTTCAAAATGTCAGAAACAAAATACTAATCTAGAACGAGTAAACCTGGAGCAGAATATATATATTTTAAAGATAAAATTAATTTAAATTATTCTCCAACATAATAAAAGAAGCAAATGACAAAGGAACCAAAAATGTTTTAAGTTATAAAATATACAATGATTGCGTGTGTACAGGATTCCTTTTCTTATATTTTAAATAAAAATTTAAATAACAATTTTTCACTAATATTGAACAATATAACACAATATACAAATTGATGAGTATCCTAAAAAGTTTGGGAAAGATATAGGGTATTTTAACATACCTTAGTATATATAAAAAGTATAAGCTGGGTTGTTGGGTTGATTTTTTTTTTCACATTGCAAACAAAATACATATACATAACACAATTCACGACCTTGCAGTCACCTGCAACGCGGTCATATACAGCATAAAAGTTTTTGACCCGTTCATTGCAAAGCACACAAGGCCACACCCATACAAACGAGCACTAAGTGCAGACACCACTGGAAATCTTTCCTCCACTGGCGAAGGGCTAAAAAGGGTTATTTCTAAGAATCTTTCTTTGGTTCCTTTTCTTCGTCATCATTAAAATTTAACCAGCTCTGTTCCACAATGGTGGCGACCCTCTTTTCATACTCTCGGCGATTTTCTTGATAAAGCTGAGCAGCTAGACTATTTGCAGGGCTATTGGGATTTGGCTCATCCAGTAAGGACTGCAGGAGGAAAAAAAAAAAGGAACATATGAGATTTCATTATATTTTTTAATAAAATGCTGAATTAAAATTTTATTTTTAATTAGGGTAGAAAATTTAGTAACTAATAATATTTTAACTCAATAACTCTTAATGTACCACTGCTTTAATTTTGCTCTTATAAAACTATTTTCCTGCCCTGAAATAATTTCCCCACTAACAGCAAAACATCTTTTTTTAAGCTATCAATTCTGAACTTATGGTTTCGTAATGAAATAGCTGATGAAACTGAATTAAAAATTATGTCTAAGAAGGAACAGGACACACATGATAAAAAAGGAGACTTGATATATTGTAATACAAATATGATGGATTAAAATTAATGGAGAAAAATTCTCAAAAAAAAATTAAGTTAATAAAATATTGTTTAAAGTTTAAATACATGAAAATATAAATAAACATTTGAAATCTAAAAATATCAAGGGGTGCATAATCAATTTACTGAAGTTGAAAATTACATATGTCTCCAATGATCTTTGCATAGCTAATTGAGAAGAAAAATGTATATGACATGCAATATTTTGTTTCAGAACAAAAGTGGAGCGGAATATTTGCTTTCATAGATAAACAAGGTGAATATGTTAGTTCAAAGGACACAGAAACCCTGTGATACTCTTCTAGAGAACATTTCTATTAATACTACCTTGTTGGATGATCAAAAAATATTCACACACATTAAATGCTCTTCGTAAACTGAAAAATGTAAATAAACATATGGGTGCGCAAATATACTTTTTAATTTATTTTTTCTGTCAATATTTTTATTTTATATTCATTTTGCTATTGAAAATTTTCAACCCCTTATTACTTTAATCGCGATAGAAAACTACATAATATCTAAATAGCTATCCAATCCAGCACTTCACAAAAAACAGGAATTTACAAATAGTCACTTATTTTAATTAGTTAATATTAAAATATGAGTGGTTAAAATTGCATCTACTGCACTTAAATGTTCTTGATCTTGATATTTATAATAAAGATACCAATGGAAGATATTCTATAAAATTGTAAACAGATGACTGATGAAGTGCTTCAAACATAAAATTAAAAATTTCCTAAAAATGTTGAAGTTAGGTTAAAGTTGAGTCTGCCTAGACCCAAGAGGTCCCTGCAGATGGTGCCTATCTTTTTATCTGTAGCCTTTTTGTTGGGGGAGGGGGGTAATGTTTAGCTAGTGTTCAGGCTAAGACTCCCAATTAACTTCCCAAGTGAAACTGGTACTCATTTATCGACCCCGGAGGAATGAAGGGTTGAATTGACCCATGACCAGTTACCCAAGCCGAAGCCTAAACTCAAGACACTAATAGAGACCTAAACTAGAAACACTTACAAATTAAAAAAAAAAAAAGGCTTCCAAAAGTAATATATTCCAAACTCCACAATAACATACGAACAATAAATTTATTAACATGCTTGTTTTTGATTGAATTCCACTTTTTTTACATCATATGCTACAAATTTCCTAGATTTTTTGCTTAGCCTGTTGCTAATTTTACTCACACCGATTTCTACAATCACACATATTAAATATTTTGCACATAGAATTTTAATCCTTAGGAGGATCAACAGTTTTTATTTTTATTATATACAGTATTAGCTCTGAAAGAGACAGCTTCTCTCCCATTCTAGCTGCTCCTGAAAATGCCATCCTTTTCTGGTGGTGCTGTAGATATCTAGATTATTTTTAAAAATAGTCTTTAAAGAATTATTTGAGGCACATTAAAGTAAGATTTACAATGAATATTGCACACACTTTTTAGCATGAGCAATATTAACACACCATAAGCAGTACTTAAAATATATGAAAATACCTAAATAAATACATGCGATTTTAATCTTTATGAATCGTATATTTACCGATCTTTCCGTGTGTAATACGCTCTAAAACATACAATTGCACTTATTCATTGAGAATTATCCAGCTTTCCCTCAAGCCATTTCAGTAACAAAATTACACACAAAAAATAACTAGATCAACAACAATTAGATTTGGCAACATTTGCCCTCATTATGCAAACAATTTCGTGGTACTTGTACTGCCGTCTACGAGCAGATCTTATATACACAATCAAACTAAGTTATCATTTGTACCTCAGTGAGTGAGTGAAGGTTATTGGTGCAAAAGCCAGATGTGGCTATGCTGTGCCAAACAAAATTTAACTGTGGTATAGTCAGGAAAAAATTGAAAAGACAAAAACTGGTTGACAAGAAGGAGGGTCGAATATAGAGAAGGATCACTAGGGTAAACCGGAGATGTGTTACCTGTATTTACCAATGACCAGTAAACCCCATGGTAAAGAAAAAGATCAATAGGGTGCCTTGGGCATTTGTAACTCAAACAATACAGGATGATAAATGCAAACTAACTCAACTTATCAGCAAATGTTGGGGGAAATTTTTGCTTTGAAAGTAGGGTTCAGATACAACCATATTCATAGAAATTCTCTTTGCAAGCTGAACCCATCCATGTGTAATTCAAATATGAGCCAACTTGTTCTTGGAGACTAGTTTTTGTTTAGTTTTTATTAATGTCACACAAGAAGCAATACGACTCTTGGAAGTCAAAGGGTTAAAGTAAGAAACATACATGACCATGAACTTCAGAACTTTTACTTTGCCTATATTTCCCCATCCTATAATTCACTTCAAAATGCAGTTTTAATTTTGCTCATAAATATAAAAATTGCTTACTTGTCCTATTATTGTAATTAAACAAACTTATATTGCCAAAAAAAAAAAAAATTCCTTTCAAATCTAAATAACTAACAACATTTTGCTTTATTCTAATATTAGGCAAAGACAACCTTAATTAAAAAAATACATTATAAAAAAAATACATCAAACACACCTGTATAGATGTCAATATAGCAGATACATCGTATGTAGGACTCCATCGATTTTGAAGGATGTCCAGACAAATACTACCATCAGCATAAACTAAAAAAATTAAACATGAAAAAATCAACGATTAGCTTACATTTAACTTTCCTATCACAAATACACAATTTTCTAATTGCCCTAAAACAAATTATCTAAATAAATGGCTCAATATTATATTAAAATGTTGACTGTAAGAAATTTTTTTTATCCATTTGTTCACAAAGAAATATTCAAGTATAAAAACCAAGTGTTTTTAATCATGAGAAAAATTGTTTAATATTAATACACAAAAAAAAATTTAACTTATTTTAAAAAAAAAAAAAAAGATAAATTATCTCACTAAAACCATAGAACTAATCAGCTACAACATCCTCAATACTTGCACACCTTGTTTACTTCGAATTTAGTGGAAAATACTTAATATCAATGGTAAACAAACATTTTTCTACTATTGTAAAAACAAAATTATTAAATGACTCATTAAACTTTTTTTTTAACTGTAAAACATTTTCAATTAGATGATTCATCCTTTTGATACTGATACTACACTCATTTCTACATCAATAACACTTGTACAGAAAATTTCGCCACAATAAATTTCAGTACTGTACATACTTCCATTAATATTTTGTTTCTGCTCCATTTGTCCTCATTCATATATATAATTTTAATCTGTAGAACCTAGGAAATTTACCTGATTTAACTTGTTTTATAAGAACTAATTTTAAGCTTGAGGTAAAATTCTTCAGCTATAAAAATAACATTTTTCTTCACAATATTAATGGAATTTATAATTAATTTAACAGTTTGAGCATTGCTTAAAAATTTACGAACCAGTTGCCCGAGGCAATTCTTTCTTGATTTTACAGTTTAATTTTAACATTTCATAAAAATTTCTGCTAATGCTAAAACAAAACTTTAACATAACTGCAGGAAAAAGCTAGTCATTAAAGTGAGTTTTATATATGGGCTGTTTTGAATAGTACTAAGAGGATTTTCCATTTAATACAAACAACTTTAAGTAAACCTCAGGAACTGCTTTCAAATGCTGCATAATTCAAAATTGCTTTGTTCATCATATTATCAGTGTTCTAATAGATTGTATTTATAAGTAACATACTTGAAAGAATTGATAGTTAAATATCATTTATTTTAAAAAAAAATGTATTGAATAAGTGAAATCACTATCATTATTATAATTATTAGCAAGCATGAAAATAATTTTGAAATATATGGAAAAATTTTCTACTTATCTGATGAGTAAAATGTTTTATTTTTAAAATTCAGCTAACTACTGAAATTAAAAATAAAAACTTCTCTAAAAATAGTTAAAATATTCTAACTTGAGAACACAGAACAGATTAGAAGAAAAGTTTATTAATCCCCAATAGGCATCTGTTAAATGAAGAAAAAGTAATATTAAGAAAAGTAAATAAGATAAAAAAAAAAAAAAAGATGATTTGAAGATTTAGTGGACTTTCAGCAAATGAAAGAAAAGGGAAGGGAAAGAAGGAAGCAGAGTTCTTCAAAATAAACCCCATACCAAATCCAATACACTTGGGAAAAAAGTTTTAAGACAGATAATTAGGTGGACAGAACGAGTGTTTAGCAAATTTCCCCTCTGAAGAAAAAAATATAGTTTAAAATGAAGGAAGTTATTCAAGGGGAGAAAAGCTGTAAAAGAAGCGCAAATATCAGTCCTGTGAAAGGTACACCAGAAAACATGTTTTAGAAACCATGGGTCAACACAACGCATTATGAAAAAGTTCACACAGATAGGAATTTCAACAAAAAGTAAAGAAAAGTGTTATTGAACTTCCGAGGAGAAAGCCCCTTTCTCCAAAGATGGGATAACATCGGCAAATTCTTTTTGACCCAGGCGGTCTAACAGGACTTCACTAAAGGACAAGTGTTTATCCCCTTTAGCAACAAGGATTTGGGACACCTGCAAAGTTACGCAGCTTAAGAGAGAGAAAAACAGAAGAACAATAAACCAATGTCTGCAAACACGTCCATTGACAAAGCGACGGACACTCACAGTAAGGGAGAGATTTTTCATTCCCTTCCCCCAAGGCTGTAAGAACAGAAGATACCAGTTCCCCCCATAGCAATGGACCACTAACGACACTGTTACAGTATGGAGTTATGAAAAGATATTAACACGTGTGATGGGGATTGACAGTTTTACCACCCTACACAGTTTTAGTGTACTTTAAGAATGTGTTCCCTTCCCTACAAGTAAAGGAAACAAGTGTCCCCCCTTGGATAGCAACAAACAAATGCCCAATTTAATGACCAAAAGCCAAGGAACCCCCAAAAGGCATGTTATGAAAGCAACAGATGGGTGAGGAATTTTTTTTTTATTATTTTATTTCTTCTTACAGACTAAAAAGGAAGGAGGAGGAACTATCAAGTGTTATTTTACTAAGAACTTTTTTAAAAAATATTATTTTGAGTTAAGAATTGATGAACAGTTATTTTCCCATGGAATAAATGAATATTTTTAAGGAATGAGTAAGAACTTTTAATTTGATTATCTTTGAAAAATTATTGAATTTATGTAATTATTTTAAGGAGTATTTTATTAATTTAGTTTTGAACAAGCATAAGTCATTATAAACATGTCAACAATATTTTATTTGATTTCATTATTTGAAACAGAAAATGATCTATTTTGTATGAGAATTTAAAATTATTGAATGTGCAAACTTTTAAGTGAGTGTTTTATGGATTAAATGGTAAAATCTTAAGTGTGTCAACAAATGTTTTTAAGTTTATGTGATCTATTATGAAGAGTAGAATAATTGGTGTTTTGAAGAAAAAGGTTCAACAAATGTTTTATTTTGATTTTATTTGAAACAGGAAATGCTTTTTTTGTAGTGTTTTATTTTTGGAGGAGGCTTTTGCAATGATTTATTTTGTTTGGATTTGATAAGAATGTAAATATTAGGAATGCATTTTGCAATGAACTATTTTCGTAAGGATTTAGGAATGCAATTTTGTAATGATTTATTTTTATAAGTATTCTCAGAATTGTGTTTCAATTATTGTGTTATGTTAAAGAATTTCTAATGTTATCTGAGTGAAACCTTTTAAGTTTATAAGAGTTGAGCGTATTCTGTGAAAATGAGAATTAGTATTTAAAGTGTGAAAAGAAATGGAGGAAGAAAGAAAATTAAAAAATTAAGAGATGTATGAATTTATATATATAATATTTGATGTTTAGAAATATAAAACTAGTAATTTGTCTGATATGATTATTTTTTTTTTAAATTTTGAAATTAGGTATGATACTTTGAAATATGAATTTTACCTTTCATGTTTGATATTTTTTTCTTTGTATACAATAATTAATGATTAGTAAGAAATGAACTAATTCTGTTTTGTGTGAATATTTTGATAGGATAATTGATATCTCGAAATGAGCATGTGAATGTGTTCATGCATTTTTTTTTTTTTTTTTTAAAAAAAGAGAGGTGAAATATGTAACATTTTAAAAGATGTTGAAAAGTAGTATTTTAAAGTTCTTAGATAATTTTAGTATTTTGTTATGAAAGAGAACAAATATTTGAACTGTATGATAACTAAGTTTTTTGTTTTGAAGCCTTAAATTAGAATTATTACTTATGAGGAGAAAGATTTTTTTTATATATATACATAGTGGAATTAAAGATAATTCGTAGTGAAATGTAGGCATAAGAATGATGATTACGTAAAAGAATTTGTGTACAATTGATATTTTTTTCATCTGTAAACGGCAATTTATATTTGATATATCAAGTATTTGAGGAATTTAACTATTGATATTTTGGGTATGATAATCAATGGTTTTAAAGTGTATCAGTTATTAATGATTTTAAAGTATAATTTTTTTAAATTTGAAGTGCTTTCAGTAATATTTTTTTAATGAAGTATTTAGTAATGTCATTCTATAATGTTTTCGGCCAAGCTAACATTTGATGTTTATGGTATATTAAGTATTTTGTTGAGCGCAATGATTTTGTTTTAATTGTTAACTTGTATAATTGAAACATTCGGTCTATCTTGACCTATAATTGTTATTTCCTGTGCTTAAAGCCCATTTGTAGAGGACGTTTCTAAAGAGTTTTTAGTTTTAGTTTAGTAATTATTAAAGTTGCTTAAGAAGCAATACTAGGGCTATTGGCGATGGACCTCGTAATTTTGAACCTCCGCCAAGTGATGAGCTTGACACCCCTCCCCTAACTTCCACACCACGCCAAAGGAGGACTTTGGGCCCGACAGATTTCATGTGCATCAGCCACAGCTATACTGCAGATCTTTAGCGGCCAAGAATCAAACCTGTGACTCAATGAAAATCGTCACCCTCGAGTCCGAAACCATGACCGCTAGACTACCGCAGCCACGCGTTTCTTGTAAAGGGGCGAGGATAGGATGTCATATGATCTCCAAAGAGTAGAGCAGATTCAGACTAATCTCTGAATACAGTAGACATGAGTTGATACTCCAGAAAATTGTGAATCGCTGGGTGATTGAGTGCCAACTGTAAACTGCACTGGTCACCAAGGTAACATGAAAGGAACAGTTATTAAATGTATTCCGCAGTGATGGGAGTGCTAACTGTAAACTGTACTGATCACCAAGGTAACACAACAGGAACTGTGTTGAATGAATGAATGAAGTTGTTATTGTTATTAAAAAGTGTGTCTGATCTCATATGAAGTTAAGTGAAAGTAAATAGCTAAGTAAGCTACAGAAAGTTAAAAAGTAAATAAGCTAGTAAGGTGCAGAAAGTTAATTGCTAAGCAAGGTACCGTAAAGAAACAAAGTGATATGATTTATGAGTTCTACAATAATAAGAAGTTATGTTGCAAAGAGTAAAAAAGAAAAGTAGTCTATAGCAAAAAGATGAAAAATAAGGAGAATCTTAAGTAAATGAAAAAGAAACAAATTTAAGTTAAAGTTAGTAGTTTAGTTTTTGTGCGTGAAGTGAAATTTTTTTATGATATTACAAATAAGAAGGCTTACATAATGATCACAAAATAATTGATTTTTGAAAATGAAAATACGAGAGCATTTTAATGGTGCACGAGCCAGGTGTGGACATGCTGCACCAAACAAGATAAAGATGTGATCCCAGAAGGAAAGTCGACAAAAAGGAGGGTCTGACAAGAAAGGGGGGTCGAAAATAGAGAAGGATCATTAGGGTGCCCTGGGAAAGCATCACTCATGTTTACCAGAGACAGTAAACCTCATAGGAAAGAAAAAGATTACCAAGGTGCCTCAGAGTCATGATGCCCATTGATTTTTGTAAGAAAACCTTCCTTATTTAAAAAAAAAAAAATGTTATGTTCCAAAAAATTTCATACAATTTCTGATTGTGTTTTCCTTTCATTTGTTATGTTAAGTAAAAAGTACATACATTTAATGAAATTTTTAACATTTTACATTTGGGATTAAAAAAATTAATTACTTCATTTAAAACTTTCACAATATACAACATACATAACACACAAAAAATACAATGAATTTTGTATATTCTACAATTGGCTGCAAATTGTTGAAGTCTTCCAAGGAAAGTAAATTTTTAAGTATGGAACAGTTTAGATACAAAATACATAATTTAACCTATTGCATGAAAAGAGAAAGTATGTTTTTTGGCACATGAGCCAAATCGGTTCTGTTGTGCCAAACAATGTGCATCTGTCATCTAGATGTTTGAAGTAGAAAACAGATTTCATAGTAAAATGGAGCCTTAAAAATGC
Source organism: Nephila pilipes (assembly GCA_019974015.1). NCBI lineage: Eukaryota > Metazoa > Arthropoda > Arachnida > Araneae > Nephilidae > Nephila > Nephila pilipes. Next base: position 107,442 of record BMAW01006936.1, read on the forward strand.
AATTTTGATAAAATGAGGTTGCTTTACATCAGGCCTGACCAACCCACAGCCTGTATGTTGCCTACCCAATGTGAACATGAGGCCCGCTGAGCTGGGTCATCGGAACAAAAATTTAAACTTTTATAGTACATAAATTTACAAAAGAACATTACGCCATGAGCTGTTCATATCACATCCCATTACTATGGGAATATCTCAGTATACTGACTCTATCATTGACACAATTTTTCTTTCTATATTCTTGTTAAGAAAATTGAGATCGTTTTTTAAAAAGTATATGGGTTGTCATGCAGAAGTAGGCAATATACACAATGTATATCTAACCTGCAAACCAACTGAAGAGCGTGGGTGTGTATTACTAGAAGCAGGGAGAGAATGCGATATGCAGATCATGCGAAATATCAGGAGCCAATTTGTCTGAAAAATAAAGCATGTGTATTTGACCCAGAAGTGTATACAGACTGACTGCTCCATCATTGTGTTGTAACTGCAGGATATTTTTTTAAATTATTTTTCCAACAGTTGTATTTAATTCAATGAATATAATTTCTCTTAATTTATGGCAGAATGTTCATGATTTCTCTAATGGGGTTTGGGAGGATAAGTCATTCCACACAACTCGAGGGATAAAAGTCATAGTAGTTTTTATGTGATAATTTGAATAGCCATTAAAAGAGCCAAAATTAAAAAGATATCTGAATTCATTACACATATGCAATGCACACACACAAATATATTATGCAGTCCACTGGAGTAAAATGTATTTCTAAAGCAAATAGCAAAGTCTTTTGGGTTAAACTGGCCTACTCTACATTGATTTTGAATAATTTGTCTTGCAACTTCACATATTTTTTTTCATTCACTTTTGATCAACTTTTCATATGCAATTAAGTATACAGTATAATTAACAAATTTTATAGAACAATTAAATAATCTATTCCTATATACATATTAAAGAATGTATTTATACCAACATTGCCATAATTTTTATATTTTATATGCCAACAAATATGTTATACCAATAATGAACAAATATGTTAAGCAACCAATTTTTGTTCCAACTTCAATTGAAAAATCTGAAATAAATATAAAATCCAAGAATTTTTACTAAATGCAACATTTAAAAATATTCACTTCCAAAATTAAATTAAGATTTCATTGTTGAGAAAAATATACTAAAAAAATTTTTTTGTTTCTTTTCAAATATATGCACTGGAAAGTATATTTTACCATGATTCTCATATGCTTATTTGTATTTCATGTTATTTAAAAAATTCTTTAAAACAATTATGAAATTACAGCTCCTTGACATTTAAGAACATAATTTTTATTGTTCTAGAAATTTAATCACTACATTATGCAAGATTTAGCAGCATATATATATATATATATAGTTGTTAAAATTAACATTAGGAAAACAGAATTCAAAAACTTTCAGGCGATCAACAGACATTTAAAACAAAGTAAAGATAAAATATAATTACCATTTGGATGAAACATTTTAGAAACAAATCGCACTGTAGGTGGCTTATTTGGATACTCTTCGGTAAATTCTAAGGTAAGTTTAAATGTACCATCTTCAAATGGAGTATCGTGAGGCCTAGAAATATGTAATTTCTTTATTTAAACAGGAACATCTATGCAAGAAAATTGTAATATTAAATTTCTAGTTATTTAACTAACATTATCATGAATCTTGAGCACAAACAACTATGAAAGGGTTAATCCAAATCTTTAGAGAATCACCAACACCCTTCAATATTTTTTATATCAAGAACTGGTATCATGAAACAATTCTTAAATAGATATTTTATTAAACTAACTTGATGAAATTTGCCTCCAACTAAAGTTTTGATTTTAACAATATAAAGACCATTAGTCTTCGGCTAAACTGATAGAAACTTCAGCATTAGATACTTAACCCTTTGTGGCTCAGTGTTTATTGCAAAGGAACACCTTAACTTATTCACTTCTTGAACTACTAAATTTATCAATAAATGGATAAAAATTGGTTTCCCATTTCCTTTTACCTATTTGCTTAAATAAGGGAAGATAGCACCATACAAGCCAATCCATAATTTTCAAACAATACTTGAAGTAAAATTTTATATTGCCAAGGAACTTTATCTAGTTTTTTTCAGGTACAAAAATTATTGCTTGATCAGCAATTTCTATGTTAATTTGTCAGCTATAGAATCAACTATTTATTTTATATTATTTTAATTATTTATACCAAAAGTACACATAGCATCGTTGAATAATATGGGGGTGTTCCTGAAGCGCAAACACTGCGACTCTAGCACTTTGCATGCTATGCAAGTGAATGCGATGACACAGAACATCTGGTGTCTGTTTTTCTCTGAGTGGTGTAACATAGTGACCCATGGTTAAACAAAATGTCTAGGTAGCATAAAGCATCACAATAAAAGTAATTTTTTTTCTATATTTACAACTGTATTCATAAGCTAACAAGGAGTTTTTACCTTATGACATTTAGCAATTATATATTACACACATGCCAATTAATGATACACATAGAAGACGTGCCTACTGTAGAACAAAAGCGAAACCATACAAAACCATGCTTCCAAAAATATGAATCTAAAAAATAGACCAATTTGTAAATATATTTGAAAATAGGACTCATGGATGTAGAACTGTAAATATTTATTATTCGAAAATCATATATAACCAAGATATAGTGTTTTTTCTTTTATATGTGTAAACTTTGACTCATTTTCGCACTTCGATGCAATGCCTGCTTAACTGCACTTTTGAGGGTTCTAGTGGTGCAATGTTCCCACACCAGGACCACCCACAGAATCAAAACGGTAAACACAATCTTTACAAAAATTTATTTGTGTATTCCTTTAGGCCTAAAGACTGCCTACAAAATTTTTTGTCCCATATTTATTTTTAAGAGGTAGTGTACTGCAAAGGGATAATCATACTGAGGTTGCAAAATTATATTTTTTATAAATTTTTAAAATTATTATTTTTATAAATTTGATTAAAATCTGTCTAAGAGGCCCATTAAACAGTACCCCAATCTGTTCCTAAAGCCTTTAAGCCTGAGGCATTAAATATATATATTTTTTTAAATTTAAAGTTTAAGTTTGATAAATTTAATTATTAAAAAAAGCATATAAATTGTCTATTATTATATATATATAAAACAATTAACATTTTTATTAAATTTAAACTAAAATTAGCTTATTTAAATACTTCAAAATTAACCGAGTACATTTTTTGCGAATTTCCTCATTAATTGTACCTTTTCTTTACTTTCCAAGTTGGGAAGTGACAGAAGAATATTTTCAGTCAGGAACTTTTATAATTACAAAAATTTTTGTAACAAAAGTTTTTGCTTGAAGAAGACTGGTTTTTTAAACAGTTTTATTCAAGTTAAACAACAGGGAAACATTAACAAGACGTGAATTCTTGTCTTTTATTTTTCAACTGTTATCACAGATGAGGGAAATTCACGTGATAACATATTTACAAAAAATATGCGGGTTTGGTTTTATTAGCGTCGCACTAGAAATAACACGAGGGTTATTAGCGATGGTCCTCGTAATTTTGAGCCTCGGTCAAGTGACGAGGACGACATTTGAGCTGGCATACCCTCTCCTAACTTTTACACCACGCCAACGGAAGAACTTTGGGCCTTGACAAATTTAAGGTAAATTAACCCCAGCTACACGGCTGGTCTTAAAAGACATCACGGCCCGAACCCGCGACTCGTCGAAAACCACCGGCCGCGAGTCCACGGCCACAAAAATATGCGGGAATTCAGATATACTTTTCACTGCGTATAGGTCTTTACAGTATTAACACTGAAGAGAAAGGAGAGAGTTGCGGTTACAAATCACCAAGAACAGTTATCAAACAGACAACTTATAGATCATTTTTGAAAAATAAAAACGCATACACCTTTTTTTCCTGAAGAAGAAAACAAATGAGCTTTGAATGGTGACAAATACATTTAATTGTTTAGAAAATATTCAAACTTTTGCATACTTGAAAGCATTTATAAAATAATTATACGAGTTCCTTATTTTCTTGCATCATATTCAATAGCAAGCACTAAGCCATGAATCGAAATTCTCTCTCTCAGCAGCATTAATAGTATTAATCAAAACTGACATTTCAAACGAAAAATCAAATGCGACGGGATGGGGGGCATGTGAATTATAAAATACATCATCCATGAATGAACATTTAACAAAAAGGAAGGGAGGGGCTTATTATAATCGTAAAAAAGGGCCTTCCATTTTCTTGGCTTGATAACGCAACCAAACTCAACATACGTAGGAGTTAAATTGATGTTATGTAGGGAGGGAAGAGGTGCATTAAAGAGAGACGGCAACAGTCCAAAGATGACGTCAAACTTCTAAGCCCCAAACACATTTAAGAAATAAATAGTATGTCTTTAAAAAAAAAGTTTTAGAAAAATTACGCTACACAGTTTGTTGCAAACACAACGTACTGGCTCAAGGCAGATGTATATAAAGGAAGTTCTTTCCCCTTTTCATAACATTTTGCAGTCTCGTTCTTGAGAGTTTAAACACATTTCAAAATCATGTGATTAATGTTTAATAGATGTATTTATTCAGTCGTTTTTCAGTTGACTGTATAACCGACCTTGCTTGAATGGTAAAGCTATTCTGAAATGCACAATCTAGAATGATTGGTTGTTTCCAAGACTGCAAAATATAACACATTCAAAACGTATAAAAAGTAAAAAGTTTGAAAAAAAAATCAGTCTTTCTAAAATTCGCATCAAGGCATGCTTTGAAAGAATTTATTTTCAGTAAACAACTTTTCAGTCAACAAAATAAAACAAAGTACCATTTGACATTGTGGTATTTTCCAAATGGAAAACTCCAGATAATAAATTGCACAAAAATTGTTTGTCAATTTATATAATCCTTTTTTCACAACAAAGAAATTTTTTCACATTAAAACACATTGGCTGTATTTTAACAATATATATATATATATATATATATAAATGAAAAAAAAAAAATTTTTAATTTTAATAACAATTATGGCACATTTTAATCGTTCACTAAATACAAAAATTCCGTCACCCAGAGTATTAAAAACACACTTTTCTCCAAAGAAAATAACAATTTGAAGCACGTTTTAAAAACAACAAAATTATATTACAGTACTAAAGCCATTCACGTGGTGGTGAAGGGGAGGGGGGAACTTGGTGATTCTAGTTGCATAAAACTGGTTCAAATATCAGACGTCAAGAGAGAAAATCCAGTTTTAACACTGTGTTTTACTGTCCCAAGTTACAAACCTGCGACTCGTAACACAACGATCCGAATTAAGAACGCAACCCGAGTGGGAAAATACTTCACTGATGTCACGCACCTTGACAACGAAGGTCGCATCAGTTACGCAAGCTCTCAGGGCGTCAACACAACGCTGCAACTCTCTCAAAATAAACCCAAGGAAGAGTGCGTCAAGGGTTGAATTAAGTTATGTGAATTCCACAGACACTGGTATTAATATGTGCGATTTGATTTAGCGCACACAGAACGCGCTAAAAAAAAAAAAATCCCAACAAGTGAAAGTTCTGTGTCGAGAATATATAAAATCTAGAAAGGGAGAATGATACTGTATTCCATTGAGAAGTTGCTGAGATAAAACTGCAAATGAGATAACAGAATTTACTTGGAGGAATGTCAAGTTTGTTGCAAGTTCCGATCAACCAAAAATAAATACAGCAACCAGCACGCAGAGAAACATCACCGCAGTACTTCTCAAAGAATATCTATTTATTTTTTCAATCGAAAGGAAGGGGAATTAATAAAAAAATAAATAAGGAGAAATCAACTAGCATTTTTATTGTATGTTTTATCTCAAAGTACAAAGAGCAAATTTATCATATCTTTAAATTATTTTTTCTTCTAACAAATATTCCAGTAATCGAAGTCGCATTTTGCATAAAATTGATTGTAAATAACATATTGCACAACTTTTTTTGTTATGATTCACAAACAGAAATTATCTTGAGGATGTTCACAACATCTATTAAAACAAGCAAAGCAAAAACCAAAATGATTTGATCCGATTTTTGTTTTAAAAAATTTCATAAATCTTAATTATTTAAAATTACGTTATACAAACATTAAAGCAAACATTTTTTTATTGAGCCACAAAATTAACTGGGTATGTTACGATAGACATTTTACCGACAAAATTTCTATAAAAAATAAAAATCATTAATTTGAATTCCTTGATTTTTTAATGAACTATCAATATTATATATATATAAGTCGCATTCATAAGCAAAACGAGGTTGTACTTTCGAAATTCACAATAAATAGTGTTCACAGTAATTACTTCATTCTTTTGAAATTTATTACAACAGGGGTAAATTTATTAATTGTTCATTGCCGTCGTCGCATTTAGAAGCAACACGAGGGCTATTGGCGACCATTTCATAATTTTGAACCTCGGTCAAGTTGTGAGGACGATATCTGGAGCTGGCAACTCCTACTCTAAGCTTCCACACCATGCCAATGGAAAGATTTGGAGCCTCGATTAAATTATATGCATCACATCAGAGATTAAATTACACCTCAGAAGGATGCTTTCTCCCTTTACTTTCTCTTACAATCAAATCGTTTTCACACACACAAATAAGTTTTACTAATAAAAAATATAGGAAGCGAGTCATTTGAGTTTTAATTTTAAAACTTCAGATGGCTTATGTGCAATATGCACAATCTAAATGGGTTAATATAATCAATTAAATGAATTTCTAAATCTGAAATGAGTTATTAATATGTACACTACAATGTTAGAGAAACCGTAAATGCAATGGTATTATCCCCACTTAAAAAAAAAAAAAAATCATTTTAAGTTCAAAGAATCTTCGAAAATCAACACTCAATATCTTAATGATAATGTCTTTGATATGCTACATCGAGTGCACTGAAACATTCAATGAGTGCTTCTTAAACTTCAAATTGCAATGAATTCTATATTCTAAGAATGCAAAGAATTATTTTCAGAGAAAATCCATTGAATATATATTAGTTACTTTATAAGTAACTGAAAATGTCACAAAATACTAAATGAATAAAATGTAGAATTCATTAAAATTTTAATGAAATTCCAAATAAAAATCGAAAATGCGTAACAGCAGGAGGAAAAATTGAATGTTATGATAAATTATGTTCACAAGATTTTAAGAAAATGAGTTTTAATTTTCCCCATAAATACTGAAAAAAGATTTCTTTTCCATTTATCATTACATATCACATAATTCCACAAAACTAAGCACAAAGTATAAATAACTTGCAGCAAATCATTTAAAGGACAGATTTTTAGCAAAAAATATTGATAATACTTAAGATAAATCTTAATCTCTTGGACAAACACAAATCAATGTATCAATTCCTTAGAAATGAATCCATCACAAGAAATAAAATGTTATTTTCGAAAAAGGATTTCATTCCATAAATAAGATCCAGTAAAACTGTAGCAAGATCTAATTTTTACGAAAACCAAAACTTTTCAACAAAACATAGTTCGGTTTCTACCAGTTGAAGTTATACACCTGCTGTTTTAAGACAACAAAACGACGAATACTGTTAACACGAAGCATCTGCATTATATCACATCCTTATACAATTCAGTTTGCTATTCTGGCCAGACAATTGAATTAATTGCACCAACATGAGTGAAAATCTGATCCTCCAATAAAATAATCCTTTTTTCTGAATAATGGGTTAAAAGTAAAAATTTTCACGAAAAAATATTTTTATAGATGAAATTAAAATTTTGTACGTGATGAATAAATTTTAAAAACAATTCTTTTAATCAAAGTCAACAAGTAAGAAATCACAGGAAAATCAATATTCTTATGGTACAGGCAAGCTTAAAATGATTTGCTATAAGTTATCAATAAATAAAACGAAGAATCCTCAAAGATGAACCGTATGTTTTAACTTTAACTATTACACTTAAAACATGGAAAATAATTATTCAAACAGCCACTTATTCAAAACTCAAGTTTCCATTAACAGCTGTTTTAAGAATTAAAAAAATAGTTTCGATATTATATAAGCAATGAAATTGTTAACATATTTAAAAGTAAAATCAAGCAAGCACTTCTATTTCATAATATTTAAATCACATTCAATAGTCCTTTATCTCATTTCACATTTCTTGTACCATTCAACGATCGATAACTCGTAACTCAAACAAAGCATTCTTTTCAAGCATACTACGCATTATTGGGTTAAATACATAAAAGATATTTTTTAAAAAAAATGGACGTGTAGTCATTTACACGTTCTTTCGGCTTCACGGAAGTAAAATAATGTTTGTAGAACATTTGCAACGACAGAAAATTACGAAGAGAAAAAAATCCGATCTAAAATCAAAACAATCGCAAGGCGGCAAAGTAGGTCTCAGCAAAAGACCTTGAGTTTTAGAAGGTCTTCTTAAGTGTGTACGGAAAAGAGAGAGGAGGGGATAGACTACGTTGCTATGCCAATCTTCCAAAGACAAAGGCAAGATGGTACTGACAGTATTAAAGGCATCTTGTGCCTGTGTAAATAGTGCTGCAGTGGAAAATGGCTAGAGTGTTGTATTTTTTTTTTTTTTTTTTTTTTTTCTTTTCTATATTTGAAAGAAATTTATATCTAACGGATGCCAAAAAAACATTTTCAAATTAAATGACACAGCAAAATAACCATTTACACAACAAAACACTTTCACAGAACAGAAATTTTTTTAAAAAAATAAATAACACATCATAATTGTTTACTTGTGACTTCACATTTTTTTTGAATTCTCTACAAAATAAAGTTAAACTATCACTCTTCAAAAAATATTACAACACACATCAGATGCAGCATTCTTAATATTTTCATTAATGAAAAGTTGTTGCGGAATAAATGCGACTCAAATCGTTTGCATACAATTGAAAAATTTATAATTGTGTTTCACCCAACTCAAATAATATTCTACACTCTTGTGTTCATTAATAAAAGATATGTATTCAATTATATTAATAAATCAATATCTTAATCCTTTAAATATAAGGAATTCCATATATACAAAAGAATGTTTAAAGATAGAAACATAAAGAGTCTCTATGAATGAATATTAATAGACGAAATTCAATCCGACTTTTTTACAATGCACATTGAGATTGGATTAGCAGGATCAAATGTTGTCAATCGAGGGGGAGTGAATGTTTTATAGCCAAATTTTAATAACAAATCTTAACAATGACAAATGAAATACCCCAAGTTAATCGCAATCCAAGATTCCAACTTTCTTTCAGCGCTATCATGTGTCAAAAAAAGAAATCGAAATAAGAGGCATAAATAAATCACGTGCAAGCCGTTATGTATTGACCTTAGCTTCAAGGATGTTAAGTCTTGCAGAGCTACGCATATTAAAACTAGAATTACTGGGATCATGTATAGATTGCAAAAACATTAACTCATGATCATAATTTCACAATATAAACAATCATTGTACTTAGTATTAAATTACAGAGCATTCTATCAAATTATCTATGCTTTCAGGATGAGAATTAAATTTTAATAACAAATATTCATATTCCAAGGAAGTTGTAATAAATTTAAAAGGGTACGATCATGCTGTTACACATATCTGGTCCCTTAAAGATGTAAATTTTTCAGTTTCAAATAATTTTTCGAGATAACTATTTTTGATTCGAAGATTACAAGTAATGCAATTGGAACAATTAATCTCAGACGAAGAAGATAAGAGGGGGGGGGAGAAAAAAGCTTTTTGAACGATTGAAAATATTAACAGAATTTCTTGGGATTTTTTTTTTTTATCGATAAGGAGAAATGTTGACTTTTTAAAAAAATACAAACATTTAATACGAGGGCTGACATGAAAAGCAGAATACAGGATTCTGATAATACATGATACGTTTCTAGGGTAGTTAAAAATTCCCTGAATGCGAAAAAGCAGTCAAAAGCTCTCCGAAATGCTTCATACGTTAGATAGTCTCGAACGTCATGTTCGTTTTGATCTACAGCTTAATATCGAATATCATTTGAAAAGTTAACATCGATTTTACTTACAACTCTATAACCGCAAAAAACACCCTTTGAACTTTGTTGGATTGCGTTTATCACTCAAAATAAATTTAAGAAATAGGATTGAAAATAAATTACGATTTGCATATATGTCTCCAGGTACATATATTTTTATAGATCTTACACGCAATATAATCCTAATATACCTTCGATATATTTATAAACACGTGATCTTGAAATTTTATTCTGATATTTATGGCCGTTACACACATTCCGATGTAAACTGAAATAATAAAATATTCTACATTTGGAGATATTAAAAAATAAACATGACAGTAACAAATCTAGATAAACCATAGAAATAGTGTAATAATCTTATAAGCAAATTTGTGATAGTCTCAATGCGGTTGCAGTAGCCTAGTAGTCATGGTCACGGTCTCGTGGCCAGCGGTTTCCTTCGAGTCGTGGGTTCGAGCCTTGATGCCACTAAAGAACCGCCACGTAGCAGTGACTGATGCACGTTAATTCTGTCGCGGCTTAAAGTTCTCCCATTGATGTGGTGTGGAAGTTAGAAGAGGGAGGTACCACCTCAGATGTCGTCTTCGTTTCTTGACTGAGGGTCAAAATTTCGAGGTCCGTTGTCAATAGCCCTCATATTGCTTCTAGTGCGATATTAATAAAACCAATCAATCCTATTGCCTCAAACTTTTGATTTTTACTTCCTCGTTCTTTTTAATACTTACTCGTTTGAGCTGAATCCTTCAAACAATTTTTTAAAAAAAATGAAAATGAGGGCGAAAAAACTCAGCCAAGGAAAATATTTACGAGAAAACTGAAAGAACAATATTTAAAGTAAGGTTATTTCCACATTCGTAAAAATGTTTCCAGGCCTTATTACACAAAAACGAGTTGTTTTATTTTCCCAAGTAGAAAAAACAATAACACGTTAACTAAAATTAAACCATAGCAAAATCTGTTTTTAATACAATTTTAGCATTGCTACATTTTGATTAAATAATGACTATGTCATAACGTATATCTTTTCTACAACCGGGATCATTAACCTTTATGTACCTTAGAGCACATTATACAATACCTGGAGGAGGGGGAGGCACATTTATCTTTTCAAAAATGAGCATGTCATAAGTAATAAATATAAACAGCGTTAAATGCGAATTCTCCTTCATAGATGGCGTACCATAATGCAGAACAAAAATTATATTCTTCGTTAAAACGTCATCTACAAACACACAGTAAGGGAAACAAAAAATATTTTTGAAGCGTGTATATTTGACATTAAAATTTAACAACTGGACAGAAAGACAAATCGGCTCTGATCATACCTTCAATTGAATCGGGACACTTAGTAAGCCTAGTTAAAATAAACATAACTACACTTTTTTTAAAAGCATACGCTATATTTCGCTAATTGCTCACCAACTACAAATAAAAAATTACATAACACTGTATTGAAACCTTTAAGAAATTTTTATTGCAAAAGCAAAAAAATAGCAAAAGATAGCATAGCAAAGTGCGCAATGGGCCCCACGAGTATAGGTTTGAGGTTCCCTGTTCTGCAGAATCAAAACTTCAAAATTCAGGAGTTATCAGATATTCCTTTTATTACCATTATGCATTATAATTACACGCACACAAACTGCGCAAATTTAAAACACCTAAAACGACAAGTTTTCTAAAAGCAGATAAAAAACAAAATTAGATACTTCACGTGAGAACTTTACAGAGCTTGGCTTCATTTAAGACAACGCCATTCCCATATTCAATGGAATGAAGACTCGGCCTAAGTAGAGACGAGCGAACTTAACCAGTGCGATGGAAGTAAAACTTTAGTGTCATGAAACGTTCTTAATTTCTTCCAAAAGTAGCAACATGATGCAATCTACACTTTTATCACACACAAACAACAAAGAATTATTTCACAGATTAACAATAAATAAACTGATTAAGGAAAATCAAAGTGACTTATAATCCGATTAAACAGAATTGATGGTAGGCGAATTCATTAAGACTTGGAAGTAGTAAAATCCGAATAAAAGGATTTAAAACCATTCAACCGAGGGGCATTGAAAAATAACCGAATGCAGGCTAGAACTAATTTGCATACGAATTAATAAAATTAAGCATTGCGAATTATAAAAATGGAACAAAAACAAATCACCTTTGTTTTTACAAGGTTTTATTTAACTTGCCATGTTTGTATTTGTAATTCTAGTTCAAAACATGCAATCTAATTTTAACCCATTTTGTATCATCCGATAGAGCTGAAAAATTGCATACACGTCTAATTTTGGTGCCAATACAATACTATGGTATGTTCAAGCAGTGCTGATTGGGGGAGAAGAGGGGCTTGAACGTAACTACGTCCAACTGAGTTAAAATTGTGCACACACATACAGCTCACGTTATTTTGCTTTATTTCGTTTTCAATTTCAAGACTAAAATGAATTAAAAAGTTGAAAAACAATTTAATCGAGCTTTTATTTCAGGATGGATTAAAAAGGTAAAAGAATATTTTTTAAAAGTAAAATAATATAATTTATAAAAGCTGGAGACGCTAATACTTCTTATGTTCTCATAAGTAGTTACTGTACTTGATGTATCGGTAATTATTTAGATACCTTAGTTGCGCACCTCAAGCTTTTATAAATTACATATACATACACGAAAAAAAAAAAAAAAAAAAAAACATCGACACACACATAATGTATATATAAAAATTACTTTTTAAAATATTTTTATACCTTTTTCGTCAACCTTTAAATAAAAGCTTGATTAAAAAAATTTTAACTTATATATGTTGACATTAGGATGCGGTTTCGGAAAAAGCAGTTTACACATACCAATAGAAGTAGATTTAGGAATTATTCAAGTATATTCAATGATTAGAATGTTCATTCGAGACATTTTGCACCACTTTGTGTGTTTGTATGCTAAGCAATAATTACGGAATTGAATACTTTTCACAGCTAAGTAAATTTAGGAAACAAAAATTCCGCTAATAATCAAATAAATCTGTTCTTATACAAAACAAACCCTTTCTCCCAAAAATTTTTGTTTTTCTCTAATGAGTTCCAGTAATTATAGTCAATATATAACTCATTTCATTAACCGATTCAGTGTTTCATTGGGTTCTTTCTCATCCCGGTTTTTCCATTTTTAGGTTACGAATGATGGTAGATGACTTGCTGAGACTAATGGCGTACGCATATTTCTTTTCTGGGGGGGGGGGTGGAATGATAGTATTTTAATGGCGCATGAGCAGGTGTGGCAATGCCGTGCCAAACACGGCAAAACTGAAACCAAGACGTTTGAAAAAATTGGAAGAAAAAAAAAGATAAAAACTGATTGACAATGAAGTTCGAAAAATGGGTCGCTAAGGTATCCCGAGAACGCGTCACCCATGTTTACTAAAGACAGTAAACCCCTACGGGAAAGAAAAAGATCACTAGGGTCCCTCGAGTTCGTGACGCTCGTACCCACCTAAAGAAGGGTGGTTACATTTAAAAAAAAAAACGCAAATCGAGGTGTAATCTTTGAAAAGAAATTCATAAATTTTTAACATAGTCTATTGGTCTATGTGTGGCGAGGGGCTCCAAACCCTCGTGTGTACGCCATTGGTTACGACTGTATCGTAATTTAGGATCGGTACCAGCACGATGTACAATTCAAATGAATAATTTTATGATTCATTGATGTCATATTGAAGCTGCTATACTAACAATGCACAAAAATTGTCCCGAATTTTGAATCTTAAATTTATAACAAAGATCGCATTAAAATAATCAAGCATTTAGCTTTCTATAAGGCTCGAAGTCGGTTTTTGCAGGCAAGAATAAATAAAAGTACAAAATGACAACATTTTAAGTCGTTTGAATTGTGAACAAAATACGCACTTAACTTCTGGCACGCATACATTGATTTCGCCACGTGTTTATTCTAGTGTAACATACGCTCAATAAAATCCAACCTTCCAAGAAATGGTGCAAGGTAATTTGGGAAGAAAAAAAAATTAAAAAAGGTTTGCAGAAGTCGTTTAACTTTAACAAAGAGTTGCGAAACAGTTTTCTTTCGATAGGGGATATTTTTAAACCAAATTACGCATCTGCAAGCTCGGGGAACAAATTTGACGCGTATTTGGAAAGTAGCATTGACCCAATGCTGACGAGATGTCGAGTACTTCAAATGCAACTACAATTGGTGTACCCAGAATAACTTTATTGAAAATCAGAAAAATAGGAGAAATTATGAATTTAAATATTTAAGTTTGTTAATTGAAACTAATTTGAGAAATTTTATAATTTAAGGCAATAAAATACATAATACAGATACTGGATACCAAAATTATAATTGTTCTAAAAAATATTAAAAACATATTAGAAAAAAAATCCCTGCAAGAAGTATCTGACAGCACTTGCTTATTTTAAAGATTACTTAACTTAAGTGACGTCGCATTTGAGATACCAAAACGGCTTTTAAAAATTGATTGTTCTTCAACGTTGCACTTAGGAAACAACAAGAGGGCTCTCGGACACGGACGTCGTCATTTTTAATTAATTGTCGAGGACGATAACCCACACTCTCCTGGATTTCACACAATCCCAACTTCAAGACTTGCAGCAGCGATAAAATTTAACTTGCATCAGCTCCGCTACACGACAGGTCTCAAGTGAGGTCTAGATCCCACGATTGGACGAAAACTTAACCGACCACAAACTTGCTACCATCGCCACTTGGTTACCACAGCCGCAACGAACAATAAAAGGATGACACTCAAGCTGGCACCTCACCAACCAATCTCCCTAATTCTCCACATGCGAGAGCTTTTCAAGTTCATTCCAATTAATGTATTTTTCGTTCGAATGATTAATTATGAACATCGCTTTTGAGACAGGCCTCGTAATTTAGAACTTCGGTCAAGTGACAAGGACGACAACTGAACTGGCACTTCCCTCTCCAAACTTCAACACCATGTCCACGGGGAGACTTGGGACCTCAACAGATTTGATGAACATCAATTCTGCTACACAGCGGGTCTTTTGTGACATTATGGGCTCGAAGCCACAACTCGATGGAACCATTGCCGGCCGGCAGTTATGACCCTGAAACACCAGGTGACTGCGGCTACGTATTACATTTAATGTTTTGCAACTCCTTTATATCCCAAAACGGATTAGGAACACCGTGATTTTACAGCCACTATGCACTCTACCATTAAATATTTTTTTGTTAAACAACAGAAGTTTCCCGGATAGCAAAGTAAGTTAGAGATTCGGACTTTGTTTAAATACAGAGTGCATTCTGTGCTTAACACGGAAGGGATACAAAATAACAATCTGCGAAAGAAATTTAAACTAGTAAAACACTTTGATGAGGAATTTTACCTAAAAGCGACTTATACGCATTTGGTTCTTTAGCACTCACTACATACATGTGGGAGTTTACACTGCAACATAAATATTCAATTACTATTATAAACAGAGTTAGGAAAATAAACCTATAAAATCTTATCAGATGAAGACTATGAATATTTGATAAATTCACACAAAAAAATTAATATCAATACATATTAATCTAATTTAACCTCTCTCTCAGGTTGACAAAATGACATGGACAACTGTAATTGATATTAATTTGCAAGTAGTGTTGCTATAGCGATAAAATTGAATTTTGATTAAGAGTAGAAAAGAGAATTAGTTCAATCTGGTCTGCTTCAAATTCAATCTGCAATAAATTTCTTTTTGTAATCAAAATAAAGAAAAAATCTATCTTGTAAGTAAATGTGATAGTGAAATTATATTTAAAATTTATTTAAATTGCAAATCAACAATTAGGAGAATGAAAATATAAAATTGCATTGATTAGATGGAAGAGGATCTTTTTCAAATGAGGACGTTTTTTCTTGATTTCTTCGCTCAACCGGTGCAATAACGATGCATATTACTCTGCAGTTATTGTTTTTCTTTTTTCCAAATAATCGATGCAGATGATTCCGAGTGCATCCCGAAAAACCGCACCCATCACTTTGTAAGCCGATTTCACCGTCTTTGCTTTCTTCGGTGCCCATTCATCTAAAAAAAATCCACTGTTTTGACTATTCCTTTGTATCTGGAGTGTAGATGTGTATCCACGTTCCGTCCACATGTATCATCGCAGAAACTCATCAGGATTGCGACGAAAAAGCACCATAATAGCCTAAGAGTCAACCACATGATAGCATTTATTTTCCAGAAAGCAAATACGGCACCCATCTTGACGAGACTTTTTTCATACCAATTTCTCGTGCAAAATTGAAAACACTGTACCTTGCGGTATGCCAGTGGCCTCAGCTATTTTGCGCATTTTGAATCATCAATCACTCATAATCACTTCATGGATTTTATCAATCTTTCAGGGAGTAGTCTCTTTCACTGGACGTTCATCGATTGTGGATGTACAGACACGTTTAAACTCTATTGTAAACAGTTGCAAACACAGGAGCAGATGTGCCATGAACTTCATTCAAATCAGATTTGATCTCTTACGGTGTTATGCCTTTTAAATACTTAATGTTTAATTACAGCTCTCGAAACTCCCTCCCCCCTTTTTATCTAAATAAACAAAAGTTTCTGGCTTCGATCGACAAAAATTAAACCATGTGATGGAAATAACTGAGACTTAGACAGCTGTCTAGTGAGTAAAGAAGCTTATTAAAAACAAACCATTTTTAATGCAACGAGCACCATCTCCTGGATTTTCAAAGGGTTTATCGAACAATTATCATAGCAAAGAGCTTTAGTTGCATCTTGCATGTATCTTTTTGTGTTCTTATACTTTTAAGCACAGAAGATTTGATAGAAGTAAAAAAAAAAGGGGGGGGGGAGGACTGAGCTTTATCAAAAGAATTAATCAAATTTCTTCATGTTTTAAATCATACTTATAGATTAAAATTTGATGCATCAAATTATTTTTTCTATGAAATAATTTTTAGTATTACACAAGTAACTTTTTGTGAAACCAAAAGATTTAATCAAAAACACTAAATTGAAACATTATGAACATAAAATTATAAAAAATAGAATAAATTACAACCATGAAAATAACTTACAATTGTATGTAAAAGTAAAAAGAAATAAAATAACTGTTTGAAAAGACAAAGCTGGAAATTAGATGCTTTCAAAATAATTTCAATTTAAAAAATGAAATTGGAGGAAATGTTTTCCTGTGCCTTTTCTTTTACAAATGGAAAACAGATTAAAAACTAATCTATACATTAATAAACATAATAGCAGTTTCTTATGACATGACAGGTTGTCAAGTATAATTAAACAATAGGGAAGAGGTTATTATATTCAAAGGGAAGAGGTTGGCAAACAATTTTTTTAATACATATTCTAACATATATATATAAAAAGATATAATATTTCCATTTATAAATAAATGTATTATAGAACTGGTTAAATTTGTACCATTGCAATGAATGTAACGGTTTTTCCTTAAGGTTTCATCATACTTTCGTGTTTGAAATTAACAATACAAATAAGTAAGGTTGTTTGCAAAGTGTCTAAGGTCAGTTAATACTGACCTTTTGTAATTTTACATGCTTCATTTCGAGGATATCCCTTCACATTGATAAGCACTCAAATACAGATATAAATCCCCAAACATATGATTTTAATTGGCTGAGTTTATTTTCCATAAGATATTTATAAAATTGGTAAGATCTATTTTTTAAAGCATCATTGTTCACATATCATTTTGCAGATCACTCGCTTCCAAATGAATTACGAAACAAGGAAATGTCTTCAGCACTTGTAAGAAGATCTGGAGAACATGATTGTAATTTTTTCCAACAAGAGCATTAATCTGTGGGCCAAATTAAAAACAGATAGTAGGTGGAGTTTGATCTGCAAGCCATTGTTTACTGATTCCCTGCTCTAAAGTGAAACAGTTAAAATATTATCTAAAATAAGTTATAATTTAAAAAAAAAAAATTCTGGAAAAACAATGCGAAATACTAGTTTTTTTAAGATTCTTATATTTCAGATTTTAAAAAAATCCTAAATTTAACAAAATAAATTTTCAGTTTTAAATACAGGATTAAGAAGATTCTCCTTTGAAAAAGAACATTACATCATTCAACTATGCACTTAGATTTTGCTTAATGAGATTTAAGTTGTGTTAAAAAAACACAATGGTCTATTGACAATGAACCATCTAAATTTTGAACCATAGCCAAATGAAGACAATACAGGAAACACTATTCGTCCTTCTCTAGAAACGATACAAAAAAAAAAAAATTTGAAGCCAGCTAGAATACTACATGAAGCAACCTGTATTATTCTACACAACAAACTACACTTGACTTGAACTTTTAGCTACAAATTAATGTAAAGGTATAAATAATTCAAGATAAAAATCAACATTTTTAAAAACAATATTTTTATATGGTGGCAAAGTTTATTAAAGAAAATTATTTATTTAAATATTAGTTAAAACTGGTTGCAAATATATAAATATAGCATTGTTAGGCAAGTAAGAACGGTTCCCAAAATTTCAGAGCTCTAGCTTGATGGGAAATTGGTTAAATTAATGATAGAAAGAAGGAAAATACAAATAATGAAGGAAAATTAAATTAATGATAGAAAATTTGATGACACACTGATACACATACAGACACCAAGTGAAATACATTAAAACTAACTAAAATTAATTAATTCATCCAGTAAATTAAATGGTTGGAATGCAATTTAATCCAACCACCCTTATTTAGCGGTATTTTGCCAAATGTGGCTACTCTGGTCCGTTTTATGGACTTAACTTTCAGCCAAAAAAAAAATCGCCAAGTTTGGTGCCAATTTTTCAAATAACGCTAAGTGGTTAGGCCAAACTGCATTATTAAAGAAAATATTAGTTAAAACTTGTCACAAATGTCTAAATATTGCATTGTTAGGGGAGTATGATCAATTCTCAAAGTTTCAGAGCTCTAGCTTGATGGAAAGTTGGTTAAATTAACGATTGAAAATTTGATGACACAAACACACCAAGTGAAATACAGAAAAACGTTTTAAAATCAAAAACCTAATATTTTTTCTAAAAAATTTCCTCTAATAAACCCAGAAATTTATTATTTGTATTTTAATATTTAAAACAAATGTTCAAACTTTACTATAAAAGTACAACATGTTCTAGATAACATAGATAAAAAAAATATTAGGGAAGATTAGAAACTATGTGGAACAGAGGAAGAATACATCTGTACAAACAAACCTAAATGCACAGGAAGATCATCACGACAATCCTATTCAACCACTGCACTATCTAACGGTAATAGTTATTAAAGTTCCCAAATCTCATTGCAGTATACAAACAAACCTGAGCATTCTTTTAATAATAGAAGAGTCTTAAAAGGTATTAAACCAAAATTTCATCCACACACACAGATTAACATGAGTTCTCAAAACTTATAAAAAAATTTACTACAGTTAAGAAATGGTTCATGAAATTAACAATATTTTTAAAATAACAAAGGATAGAAACAATCTTTAAAATATCATGCATACCGTAATTACATTAGATATTTTCATATATCTTTTAACAGGATCTGTACTTAAATGCAATACATAATTCAACTATAGAAAATACCAAATGACATTATAGAATAAAAGAAAAAGAAGATTTAACAATTCTAAAATAAGGTTTAAAAAAAACTACACTTAGTAAGATTAAACAGTTACATTCTCATGCAAGTAAAAAAAAAAATAGAATTCTTTTTAACTCTAATAATAAATGATACATACACTAAACAAATTATTCTTCCTCATTCTTAAGACTTCCAAGTAATGTTTTAATTAGAAATTTTATTTTATTCCTCAGCAATATACAAAATCATTACATAACACTGGAGACAAACTGATAATAACAAAGTTTTATAATATTTCAAGTAAAAATGCTTTAAACATCTGGAGGTTTGGTTTCATTTGAATTAAAATTACTCAACAGCTGCAAAAGAGCTATATGTGTGAGAGACTTTATAATACCAATTGAGACTTAACCCTTTGAAATACACTACATTAGAAATAAAAACTATTAAAAAGAAACAACATGAAAATATAATACTGCGAGTCCATTTATTAATGTAATGCACTTAAGAAAAATAGACATCACATTCCTGGAAAAATATTTTCCCGACTAAATTTGATAAAATTACTTGAATTTTATGAATTAAAAAAAGCCTGAATTGATGATCATGTCTTGAAACCGGAGTGCCATGAATAGTTAATGTATTATTTCCACAATTTTCAATAAATCAATTAAAGCTTAAAATGCATTATCATTAATCGACTACAAGAAACTGATTGAAAATTAAATACATTGATATTAATAATACTGATTTTTAAATGAACACCGTGTATCGCAGATTTTTCATTTCCAAAGCAGCAATGTTTAATCCAACATAGTAATAATAATAAAAATCCTACCCAAATATAACGGCATTCCATATCATTATATTATTGTCAGTTGGAGCACCACTAACACCAGCTGGAGGATCTTCTTGAAGTCTGTAAAGAATCCAAAATTTGACTTTAAATACATTTATTATTATTTGTAATATACATATATATATATTATTAAAATCGGAATTTGCAATATTTTTCAAATATTTCATTCAAATAAAAATACATTCAACAAGCAATAACCATGTGTGATTGTACAACTAAAGTAACATGTTTATAAAAAGTGTAAATAATTTGCATACATGTAAAAAATATTAGGTTAATTTTTAAAGTTTGTCTATTAGTTCATTCACTATTTATAACATTAAAATCAAACAGCAAGTTATGTTGGATGGTATGAGGAATTAAATTTATTATTACAAGAGTTGAAATAAAAGCAGAGCAATTAATCTTTACAAAGGTTTTCAAAGTAATCATAATTTAACCTCTTTCAAGGAGGAGCGAGTGAATGTAAAGTTTATTGGCGCAACAACCAGATATGGCTATGCTGTGCCAAACAAGATTAAACTGTGGTCTAGATGCAAAGTTGAAAAGATAAAAAAATGGTTGACAAAAAGGAGGGTTGAAAATAGAGAAGGATCGCTAGGGTAATCAGGGAGTGCATCACCCGTGTTTACCAAAGACAATACACCCCATGGGAAAGAAAAAGATCACCAAGTTGCTTCGGGGTCATGACTTTCAAGGAGGAAACACTTATAGAAAATTTTATTTTTAAAATTTACACATATCTTATACTACAGTTTACTGCCCAAAGGCTCTTCATGAACTGGCAACACATTTTTTTGTAAAATGACAAGTAAAATTAGTCAAATTTCTACAGTTCCTTTCATCAATATTAAACATCAGATTTAAAGATCTAAATAATTCAAAAAAAATGACAACAAAAGTTTTCAATAACAAATACTGAAATTTTGTACTTAATACACACAAATATTTACAAACATTAATGTATAGATAAATATCAATTTATGCAGTAAAAAAATGAACTTTCTTTAAAACAGATTTCTGAATACATGTAGCCCTCTTATAATATGGTAGTTATGCTTCAAGAAAATGCTGTGTTGCGAGAAACTGTGTTATATAAGACCCAAGGTTGATACAAAAATAGGTTACATTCCAAAAAATTATTAAAACCAAAACATTTTTAAAATTCCATACAAGCAACTCAATTCTTATTAAATACATGAAGGTGTGTATAACAAAATAAAAAGAAACAAAAACTATTATTTTCATTTAATGTTGACAGTAAATTTTTTTCCCATCACTGCTCAGTATAATCAAAGGACAACATTTTTGTCATTGAATGATATCTTTGATTCCAAATTTTCTTTCATTTTTTTGTCATTTAAATTTTTGTGCATCTTCTATCCTCTATAAAAGATCTGCAACTTTGGTTTGCTTGCTGGATCTTAAAAGGTCATGGTAGATTTTATGATATGGGGACTGAGAATTATGCTGCAGCCCATTAAATTTTTGGCTTTTTTTTAGCAGAAGGGCGAGTCTGTATTCAAGAAAAATATTTCAAGATTTTTAGCTGAGTTTAGGTCTTCTCATCTCAAGACCACTGAGAGAAATAAATAAAAAAAAAGGGGGGGTTCCTTAATTGATCGCATTTTACAACAGATTGATATGATGCAACAATATTTCATCCTCCCTTTATCTTTTTATATAATGTTTTATACATTTTCATGCAAAGTCACTGTCACATCCTTTCACGGATATGTGACCAAAATAAATGTAATTCAAGAATAAAGCTTTGTTTATAGACTTATGTTTTACCATCTTTGTTTGCATTTGTTATTTTCCGATGGAGTAAAAATATTTATTGCTTTTTTATATAAGTTTCGATACGTCTGAGTCAAGTCAAACACATCAAAACAAACATTGCAGGATGTATCCTATGACAATCACTATGATTATTCCTTCCCCATCATTACTAAAAGGTAATTTAGTTTTTAATGTATTTAACAAAAATCATGTTATCTAGTGCTGTAGAAGTAGTGTTGAACAGTTGTTTTTGTAATTTTCTTTTTGTATTAAAATGAAATATTGTTGCAAGGCAAGCTGTAGGAGGGCTATCTGTAGATGCATTCAAAGGCAATGCAACAAAATACAAGAAATACATATCAAATTTTATATTATTGGTTAAACTGAATTAGAAATAAACAGAAATGCTAATTACAACAGTTTATATCAATATTCAAAATTAAAGACCATTTCAATTATAAAAAAAAATTCAAGCAAAACTTTAGATATATTGAATAACTAAAATATAAAAATACTTCGCGATTCAAAGTTATCAATATGAAAGTTTTACATTTTTTTGAATTAAGAAAATATTCTTTTGGATTAATAAAAATTAATTTAAATATCTTTTGAAAAATCGATGATAACCCCAATAGAAATAAAATTTAAAAAAAGAAACTTTTTGGACATTTTCCTATTGATTCAATCAATTTGAATTAAATACCATTCGTTAATTGCAAAAAGACGAGTCAATGTTTTTATGAGAATGCAATTGAAATTTTAAAACGCTTGTAGTACTGTGAGGCCAATATTGGTATTTTCAGCGCCAATACTGTTTCAAAACAGACATTTTTCTAGCAATGAATTAAAAATATTACTCAGTTCTTCCCAAACATTCAAATTTTTAATAAAATCATAAAATACATAAAAAATGCTCTTCTCCCAGTTAACTGTTTACTAATTTATACACATCAAAATCATTGAGATATTCATAATATAATACTAATATATCAAATTAGTAATATGAAAACCTTTCATTGCAGTACATTATATCTATCTTAGTTATAAATGAAAGAGTGCAATAAGTAAAAAGTTGAAACTTCTTCACAGAGCAATATTTAATTTGCAATAGTGTGAAGATCAGCAAAAACTTCAGAAAAAATTTATGAATGATCCCAAAGTGAATTGGATAAAAGTAGAATAATCAACATAAGGAATATAAAAATTTGCTATATATATAAAAAAAGATATATATATATATATATATAATTATAAATGTCTTTCTTTTAAATATTATCTGATTAAGTTTCAAAAACAGTAGACACCAATTTCATGTTTAATTTATTGTAGCGAAGACAGAGAGACCATTTCCACATGGCGAGAGATATACAAATCTGCCATTGGCTAAAGAGTAACAGAACAGTAAGAGTTTAAGATAGTGAGAGAGTAATGTAAAAGCAAGAGAGAGCTTTTCGCTGTGTAATAGGTTATATAGGAGAGATTTTTCCCAATAAACATCATAGAACACAAGGGATGAATGAAGGGATTAAAGTGCAGATAAAGTCTAGTAGGGATCGTCCCTATGGGTCTCAAGCCGTGGGATCTGTATTGTTAGTATAAGAACATGTGATTGCATAAATTAAATTAAAAAGGAATTGTATCAGGAAATAAGAATGAATGCTTTACTTTTAAATGACAGAATAGGAAAAATTAAGAAATAAAATTATTACTATGAGAAACTAATACGAATGAAAGTTAAATTATATATATATATAATTCAAAATCCAAGACTGGACAAAAAGCACACAAAAAAAAATAACTAATATATTTCCAAGAATTAAAAATAATTATGATTAAAACCATCAAATTATAAATGTTCAGTATCGAAATTATTTAAGTGTGCTAAATAAGATTAATTTTAAATCAACAAATAATATTGTTTTAATTATACAAATATATTCATAATCACACTAATTCATGTGAAATTGAATTTAATATAACAACAAAGATGCAAAATTTTAATAAAGATTTCACTTTTTATTTGATATGTCTTTACTTGGTAAATTTGGAAGGAAACGCAACATATCACATATTATATGATATGCATGCGTTATTGTATATATTTATATACAACAAATATAAGAGGGCTTGAAAAATTAAATGAATGAAACTTTAAAAATATAATTTTAAAAATGCAAGAGGGTTACTGACCATTGAGTTTATAATCCAAAAAACACATACATATAAACTATTATGGTACATATCAAATAACATTTAAAGTCAAAATTATACAAATTATTGTGAACATCTTTTTTTGTATGAAATAATTTAATTTTAAATCCGGGCTTGAAAAAAAAAATTCAATTTTTGAATCTTCACTCATAAGCAGAATACAAATACTAACAACAGTTTTATAAATTGCAAATTATAAAACTCAAGATATTACACATATTTTCTCCATATTAAGAAGAAATGCTAAAGTTTGGTTAATATTGAATTTTTTGTTTAATTGGAGTATTTCATCTAAAAACTAAATAAAACTAAATTTTACAAAGAGCACAAATTGTATTCCAAATTTAAAAACTATCCAGAAATTTTTCAATTATACAGATCTTACATATACATGTAAGCCTCTTTATGTGTAATATACATTCCTAAAAATTATACATAAAACAGAAATCACACAAAAAAAAATAATAAAGAGCTATTCTATTATAAAAGGAAGGTAGAATCCACAACAAAAAAAGTAATCAAAAAATATTTTTCTAAATATTACATTCCTTTAAATTAACTCAAATAATTAAAATTAACATTTCAGATTTCATGACATTCGGTTGGTCACAAAACAGTACATAAAAATCCATGTTAAAAACTATTTTAACAGCCCAAATCATTCAACTCCAAATTTGCATTTTAAAAAAAATCAGAGTATAAGTGCACATTATTATGCTCATCCTTATTGATAAATTAAACATAAAAAAAGTTTTAACAAAATATAGCACATAAAATTTAAAAATATAGGAATACTACTCCCTCTCCAAAATGCAGAATACTAGAATCGATGTTTAAAAACATAGAAAGAAACATTGGTAAATATGCAAAATCCTGTCAGCCATAAAAGTTGGTGTAATTGCAGCCTAACTTATATTAATAATTTTTTATCCAATAATCATTTGGAGACATTTTTACAGTTCGGCGAAAGTGGGTTGACAACAATTTAAGCAAGTATAAACATTTTTTAATACTTTAATTCCCTAAGATTTATATTTATTTTAGAGAAATAAAAGCATTAAAAAGTTGTACAAAAATTAGCAACATCATTAGAATAAATAGGAGTAATGGAGACAGGAGTTAACATTAGTTTTTCACCTACCATTTGCCCATTTTTAACTTTCTCTCTCTCTAGTTTTACATAAATATTTTATATTATACAATTCTAATTACATAACTTGTACAATTAATCATAAATTTATAAGTGATGATTATTATTTTATGATTAGTAAAAGCTTTAAAAAATTATAAATAAGATATATTGCAACATTTTGGTTAAAATGTTAGTGATGCTCAACATTTAAATTAGAGCTATAAAATAATTTCTTTTGCATATTTTACAAATCTACAATTTTTTTTTTTTGGTTTACCTTAATAGTAACACAATGATTCAAATCTACAGAACAAATTGAAATAATTTTTGTATTTTAAATTTTAGCTCAGAAAAATTACTTTCAAAAGAGAAATAGTTCTCTACATGATGCATCAGATTTTACGTACATTTAAGCTGTCCCCCATGACTAAAATCAATGATAATTTCAGTTATCACCAAATGCAATATATGGAATAAAAAAAAAGGTTTTAAGAATTTGAAGGGACAATTAGAAACAATAAGGAGTTATTCGAATACAACAATAAATTAAATCTGTCCGGCATGGATATTGAAATGAAATGGAATATTTGAATATTCAAGAAAATATGTAGAACGATAACACAAAGGATTAACATATACTGTGAATTTAACATTACCCTTGTTATAAATTTTAATCACAAATCATTTTCAGACTTAAAGTGTCACCAGAATTCAATTTCCTTCAAATAAAACTTTTTTTTTTTTTTTTAATAAGTTTCATTAATTTTTTTACTGTATTTAGTAATAAAGAATATTATTAGAGTATTGTATACTACAAATATGTTGCATTGATTAGAAAACCTCAAATTATTTAGAAATTAATCATTTTCTCTAATTATGCTCTTTGAAATTACAAATATTTTAGATCATAATAAATATAATAATCCTAACTGCACACTTCTATTTATTCAATACTGTCTTCCCACAAAATTATGGAACAAAACAAATCCTGAACACTTTTGAGAAAGGGAGGAAGGGAATGTTCCACAATAACTTAACCCCTACCATCCTCTTTATTACATAAATATCTTCAAAATTTAGAAATATACAGTTTCTCTATACTGTTAAAAGCACTTTTATGAATAAATAACAGAAAAAATATGATAAATATATCATATTTTTAATATATGGGGAGAAAAAAAAATGTCATGCAGAGATGTGACAGGTATATTAAAACATACATTACACAAATGTGTACAATCAGATTACATTAATATTTGTTGGGTTTTTTTCCCCCATCTGAAGGAATATCGACTTTTGAAGGAATTTGATTGAAGAATAAGTCATATTCTTCAGCCTTAAATTAACAGGCAAGATTAAATAAAGTAATTAATTACAAAGTATTTATAGTAGTTGTATAAAATCAGATTTAATTACATTGCATAATTTAAAGTATGACATTAAAAATTGTAGCAAGTAAAATAGCAGAGTGTCAAAGGATTCAAATATTCTTTTGAACATGAAAAAATAAAGCAAATTTTTAACAAATTTTAATTCTTCTGAACATGTTGTAATACTAAGAAAAAAAGTATAGCTTTACACAGTCCCTCCCCCTCCTCCAAAAGTTGGTTATTAGTTCTTAGGACCAAACTAATTTATAATGCTAACTCAGGCAAATATATAATCACTTTCTTCCTATGAATAAAATGCAGTTTATCCTAACAGGAAAATATTAGAATTTTCTACACATCTCCATAAAGCAATAGCAGTTATAATGATAATTAACTTCTTACATAAAATTTGTTAATAATGAACTTTAACTATCCTGCTTCATTCAAAATCTACTATAATATATGACATAAACAAATTTTATCAATGACTTTCTATAAAAATGTAAGTTATTTCAATTAATCAATCCCTTGTCCATTTTTCAATTCTTGTACAAAAAAAGTAATTTTTCTGGAATATTTGTTAACAATGTTTATACTCTAGCTTTTTATACATTTAAAATTTTTAAAAATTTAGAGTAACATTGTTTCACTTATATGCAATTACATACAGATACATATTTTAACCTTGATCAGTCAAAGTTAAGATTATTTTTAAATTAAAATGCCTACACATAGATGTACCAGAAAAGCAACAGTATGCTGATAATCTTAAAAACTTACAATATTTTTATTAAATCACAAAAAAAAAATATTTCATAACACATAATTTTGATTTTAAAAGATGTATACAATTTACAATGTAGTTTCAAAATATTTTTTTTAATAGTTTGAATAAATTGATAATCGAATTTTACTCTTTTTATAAATTCAGTACTTGTTTTGTTTCTATAATTAAAAGCGGAATGCTTGAAAAATTTATGATAAATATTAAACATGACTACCCAAAATAAAAATCACAACATGAATATTTATAGCTATTTCCAGGAAAGTATTGCAGGATGATTCATGCTGCCTACTCTTTGTATTCAAGATCAATATTCCCATGCTTCAAATGTTTATGCATTAACCAATGATTAACATATGAATGATTAAACAAGCCTTGAGATACTTTTTTTAATTTTACACTTAAAATAGATTTATGTATATCATACTTTTGAGTTCCATTAATTATTGAATAAATTCTTCCATTTTTATCCACTATGAGACATTACACATCTTTTTCCTTTTTTAACTTTTACATCAAGCCCTTTAGAACTTGATATACTATACATCAATCTTTTTAATGAATTCTTGAGTAAAGAAAGGAATTTTAAAAAACTGCATCAATGTAAATTTAAAAGTACCAAAATATTAAGGTAAATATTAAACCAATAATGCAATTATTCATAATTCTATTGTATAACCAACGAGGATAAATAAATAATGATAGAATTTATCTTATGAAATAAATTTGATCCGTATCACAATCTCATGGTACATGTTGCAATATATATACCAGCAATGTCATCCAACATATTTTTCTATTCATCTAGCTGATCATTTGCTTATTACAAAGAAATTCTATATTTAGCAAGAACTAAATAATTATAAAAAGGGATGTCTATTTTAAAATTTAAGCATTAATAAAACATCTCAATTTTCTAATAGCAAAGTTAACATATTTATAAAAAAAATATATTAACATTCATAACATTTCTAAAAATATTTACATTTTGCAGAAATAGAGCAATGAATTACATATTTTATCCAAATAGCAATTTTAAAAAGCCTCAAAACATCAAAAGCAAAAATTAATAAATAAATCAAACATGATCCAAGAAGGTAAAGTATTTATAAAATAAATATCAATAAATCATTTAAATTACACATAAAAATTTATTTAGGTTTTAAAAAATAAAAAAAGTGAAACCAAATTACTCAAATTCAATATTTCTATAGGTTAAAAATTATAACATTTCTACAATTTCAAAATTAAAACTTAATCCAAGATAGCTAAACTTCAATCAGTGTTACACTGCAACTAATCCTTCGATTCAAATTTAAATTAAAGATAAGTATAAATTTATATTTTGTTTCAGACAAATTATTGTTACTTAAGAAGTATTAGAATATTTTAATAAAGCATTAAAAAAGTGACAAAAATGAGCATGGTAGATATTGAAAGGGTGCTCTAATTAAATAACTTCCCTGCAGTAATTACATATATACTTTGTCATTCTGCATTTCTTAGAAGGATAGTACAAAAAATCTGCATTTATATGACAAACTTTAGATCATGTTTTCTGTGGGCTTTTAAATATTCAAAATATATGTAATATTTATTTAGAAGGAACATCACAAACTTCTGCATGTTATAAATAAGCATTGAACTGGTAGACAATGATTACAGGAAATCATGAAAAATAAAAATTGCTTATCACTTTCCGATCACTTATTTTACTTAGTTATGAAAATACAGCAAGTAGGGTGGTGTTAGCACAACAGAAACATCTCGAAAAATTGGCAGGGGCCACTGTAGTCTATAAAACAAATGTTTAGTTATCTAGGGTTAATAAAACATTTTACATTTAAATGTAAGCACAGAAGTCTCTGGGAGCAGGGAGATTGTAGAAAACTGTTATATATATATATATATATAATTTTACAAATTTGACGAGATCAAAAATAATGCTATTTTACTTTTATAACTTTTTATAGGAAATACATTTTTCTTAATTGGCAAGACTATGTATATGCAGTAATGAAAAAAAAAAATTCTTCACCCAATCCATATTAATTCTTCTCATTCAGTAAATAAAAAAGTTAAATTTTAAACATTAAAACTTTCATAAACAATGCATCATAAATAAACAATTTTGCAGGAGCATGCGATTCTCAGCTCTAGGCTCCTTTATGCGAGAATTTTTTTCTGTTTTGTGTGCCTAAAATTGCTTTATGCATGTTAAATTTTAAAAGCTGGAAGAATTAAGAAAAAATTTCACATTCAATTTAAATTTCTTACATTAAAGATTGGAAAAATAAAAAGGTTTTATGAGAATGTTTATTGAAAAATCAAGTTAAAAAAATTACCAGCATGCCATTAGCAGCATTGATATACAGTTAACTTTATGCTATTAGCCAATGGGGGGGGGGCGGTCATAGCAAATTATATCAAGATTTTTAACTATACATTAGACTTACCAATTTTTTGCAAAACAAAGATGCAAATACTTCAGGATAAAAAAATAAAAAATTTAAACTGTAGTTTAATTGAAATTGATAAAAAGTTAATACAAAAAAAAAAAAAAAAAAAAAATGGTTCAAAACAGAGGTCAGCAAAAGGGTTGATATAGTATAATTAGGAGTTGATGAATGAATACAATGCTATTTAATCACAAATTTGTTGACACAGCGCCACAGTATGTACAATTTTCATTTGTAATGCCATTTGTAATTGCAATACAATAAGTAAAGCTTTTATAACAGATTGTAACTTATTGAAAAAAATATGCTGTGGAATGAGAAATTAAATAACTATTTTCCTTTACCATATAAAGTATACATGTTTCGGAATGTGTTACTCATTCTCAGACTTGCGAGAAATGATTCTTGCACCGTTTTGCTACAAGATGCCCCAATCTGTCTACATTGCATCATTTCATCACCCATTCCTTTTGCATAATGGCTCTGGCCTCAGGGTCATAATTTCTATACATTTGTTGTTCTTTATCAGCAATACTTTTAAACCTGTGTTTCTTTTTACATGGAAGTAGATTTTTTTGGCTGTATAATTGTTTTATTGAGACTACCAATACCGTAATGGTAATATCAACTTCTAAAACAAAAATGCCAACAATATTTAGTGGAATATTTGAAATTTAGTTTTATACCTCTACCAATGAATGAAAGAAAACAGTTGTACCTTTTTTGAGAGAAAACGTTTAGCAATGATGCCATGAAATTGGCCAAATTAAACGATCATCTTGAGAGAATTAATAAGGGTAAAAAGAGTAAAATTTAGATTATTTTCAAAAACTATAAGAAGCATAGGCATTACTACTAACTTTAAAACAATTCATTAAACCATCAACTGAAATTGATAATGAAGGCAGGTTAACACGTTCATACAATACTTCTCTCAATATTGTAAAAAAAGAAAAAACCTTATTCAACTGCAGAAGAAAATTATACCTGTTATTAATGATGTCACTGAAACTGTAATTAATAAAGATTCTGCCACTGTTTTAAGAAGCCTAATACTAAATATGAATTGATGAAATGAGAAGATGTGGAAAATATTTTAGTTTCAAAAGTAAGAAATTGCAAGTTTTTCTATTCAACTTGATGAAGTTTTCTATTCATTTTTGGAAGTTCTCATGGTTTATGTAAAAATTTTTAGTAAAATAAAATGTCAGATTATTGATGAATTTTTATTTTCTAAATATCTTGAAATTGACACAAAAGGAACAACAATATATTCGTGTTTGAAAGAATATTAGAACATGCATGAAATTTCAATAAATAATATAACTGCAGAAACTACAGATGGGATGTCTGCTATGGTAGGCTGCTACCAGTTTTGTAACTTTACTTAAGGAAAAAGTACTTGGTATACATACCATTCATTGTGTCTTGAATAGAACTTAGTTAGTAGCAAAATATATCAGTAACAATCTTCATAATATACTACAGTTGTGTATTAAATCAAATTAGAGCACAATCTGTTAAATTACGGCTGTTTTCTAAACTTTGCAAAGAAAACAATGAACTATCGAACCAATTATTACAACACACCGAAATGCAATAGTTGTCAAGAGATACATGTTTACAAAAAATTGTTAACAGTAACAGAATTTCTTACTGAAATTAATTCAGCCTTAAGTGATTAATTACAAAAAACAAAAACAATATTTTTTATTCGGCCTAAGTATTTGCAAAGTTCAATGATATTCAAACACATCACCAAGGAAAAGGAATAACATTAATTCAAGCACAGACAATTATTTAAGCTTTCAAGTAAAATTAAACTTGTTTAAGTCTTCATTGTTACAAAAAGATTTTCAATACTTTCCAAATTTACAACAATTGGATGTATCAATGAAAAATTGGAAATATTTACAAATCATTAAAAACTAAACGATTATTTTAAATTATGCTTTGGTTTGGTTTTATAAACATCGCACTAGAAGCCACACAAGGGCTGTGGGCAACAGAACTCATAATTTCGAATCTCTGTCAAGTGATGAGGAAGACACCTTGAGCTAGTGCCAAACTTCCACACCCCACCAATGGGATTACACTTAGGAAATTTGGAAAGTATAAATATTCCAGAATGAATTATTGTGCCACTTTCTGCTCAAGCTAAAAATATTGACATTCATTTGCAAGATGAAGTCATTGAATTATTTGTTGACCTTGAAGCAAATATGCTTTTCAATCATTTAACAAAGAATTAATTTTTGATGAATATGTTATGCAAAACATGACATGTTATGCAAAAATATCCAAAATTTTGTTCCACTATATTTCTCCTTTCTAACTGCATACCCGAGCTAATATATGATTGAATCTAGCTTCAGTCATGTTAATTCTATTTTAACAAAGCAAAGAGATAAATTGATTGCGGAGCTCCTTGGCTATTTAAGACCAAAACTAACAAATTTCAAAATGAACACTGCTAATCTAGCCAAGAGTCATTAAGCACATCCTTCTCATTGATTTATGTAAAATTTGATTTTGCCAAATAAAATAAAGAAATGGGTAATTTTTTTTGGTACTTCCCTGTTATAGCAGCATCCAATGATGAATCACCAAGTGACAAAGAAATATCGCCAAGGTATGTTGTATTGCAAGATAGGTTTCATGAAGTTGGCGACGACTTGGCATAATTGTAATTTGATGGGTACCGCTACAACCGGGAAGTACTGTGGGTTTTTTTTTCCTTCATCATTTTACAAAGAAGATCAATAAGAGAATAAAATTTTTGAGGGTCAATGATCAAAACAGTTTGGTAGCCCCCGGTTTAAAACATAGATTCCTAACCTTTTTTTATATGCATGCCCTTTTCCCTCCCAAATAAAATCTATTCTTGAAATAATAAAATGAGTTTTCAAATAATTAATACATATGTAAAAAAAACTTCCAAAAGTTAAGAAATTATACATAGTCAAGCAAAAAAACACCCCCCTTTGTTTTTCTCTTTTGAATGCATTTTCATTCCATGCAATTAAAAGCAATAATCTAGAAAAGTATGAAACTCAGTAAGATTAACATTATGCTCAGAAATTTGTAGTGACATGCAGTTTAGCACTGTTAGTTTGATTTTTGATTGACAGTTATTTTGCTTTCTATTAAAAAGTTAATTTTAAAAACTAATGATAAAGAGTGAAAAGTTTAAGACTTTGAATGATTAATACAATTCCAATTTTTAGTGAAATAATGAACAAAAGATGATGAATGCTAAGAAGTCAGACAGTATGTCATAAATGGTACTACCACAAGGAATTGCAAAGAAAAAATTCTGCATAAATACCTATAAATTCAACATTACATTAATGTATGAATTAACTTAGATGGCCTTCCTTCATTATTTAACTGTACAGCCTTCTTAAAGTCTGATTATGAAGTTCAAAACTCCAATTGAAGATACACAAGAGAAGGACAACACATTTTATTAACTATTACAGAATATGCAATATCACTCTCTCGTATCTCTGTTAACTCTATTATTTGAACATAAACTAGGATTAAGAAACTCTTATATTATCAAATCACTCATTTCAATTAAAGCACTTTTTAATTTTAACAGATTTGATTCTTATTATTCTGATCAGGAGTTACTTCCAACTACTTTTCATACAAATGATTATGATTCACTCCAATCTACAATTTCCATCAGCTTGAAGATATACTCCATCTCCCTTCTCTTTACTTTCAATTCATTTTTGCTTATACATCACCTCCATCTATACTACTTTCTATTAATTTACCTAACAATGTTTCATTTTGATGGGTAATAAGTTATTATTTTATGTTATTCAAATTACCAAAAAGCCCTGAAGGTTAGTGAAGAGAAAATCACGAATATCCCAACATATTAACTTACATTTCATACTCATCAATTATCTATCTAGTCATACGTTCTTACTGAACACAGCAATTTTACACACTTTTTTGTTGTAGGTTATGGAATTAATAATAAAAAATTAATAATTTCAATGATTTACTACATTCAAATTATTTAATTTTATTAAATTTCTTTTTGAAAAAAATTAGAAGTACAGTAGACTATAGGATAATTTTTAAAAACATTAATAGAAAAACAAGCAAAAATAAATATATATAACATAGCTGTCTCTTTCTGCTAAGATAATCAACTAATACTAAGCAACAATTTTTAACTATTGGAAAGAGGGGTTGGGGAACTAATAAGTAAATTCTTTAAAATATAGTTCTTAAAGAAATAAATATTCAGTGAACTTGTATTACTACTTTATTACTATTAAGTTTTTAAGCAAACAAGGCAATATATCATTGTTTGAAATTGTTATGAAAATATTTTGTTGTGAAAATACACATTTTAACTTCTTGCTTTGTCTGTTATTACATATCTTATGAATGACAAAATTTTGAATAAATCACAAACTATAATAACTTGCAAAAAATAAATTAGTTATTACATGGAGAAAATACATTTCAATCTTTAAGCACGTAATTCAATTATGTGTTTTTATCTTGATATATATATATACACAAAGCTAAAAAATTTTATACAAGATAATTCAAAAGAATGAAAAGTATTATACAAAAAAGGCAGTACTTTTCATAAATAGTATCAATTTCATAGAACTCTTAATGCTTGGGGATTACATAATATACATTCAATCAATGAGTATTTTTTATTTATTAAGGTAACTTTTTTACTAAAATACTTAAAAATGTTCATAAACAAAGCCAAGATAAAACACTACATTAAGTTATATATAAAAAGAAATAATCGCCACAAATAAAGTCTCAAAAGGCATTGTGCCACGCTCGTCTTTTGGATTTAAATCAGCACATTTGCATTTATATATTCCCTACTCCCCTTCCAATACAAAATCATATTTTTTCCTTATCTTTAAACAGAAAATTATTTTCTCATGTGAAAATTACTACTGTACATATGAAACTTGTTCCTTGAAATTCAATTCACAATTGAGCAAAACTATCTTTTAATAAAACAAAATCCTTTTTTTTTTAACTTCTGTATACCCAGCTCATTATCAGATTTATAATTACTCTCAAATTAATGCAAATTATATTTTATTCAAGATATTTGAATACAATGTAATTTGCATTAATTATGCTAACAGAAAAGGTTTAAAAACTTTAAACAAAAGCTTATCCACTAAATTTATATTTTTAACAAATAAAAACCAATAATGTTATACGTACTAAATGTACTGTTAGTCAAATATCAAAGATAACAACTGATACTGGATTCACTGCATAGAAAATTCCCAGTTAAAAAATGTTATTCGAGTGTAGGAATTTTACAATGCAAATGAATTGTTTTTAATAAAATAATCATGCACTGAGGCTCTTCATATTCAAACATTATTAAACCTATAAATGCATCCAATTTCCTTTCAATAATTAATATAATTTGTCAATGTGCAAGGACGTTTCCAAGGACATGCTTTTGAAAATCTGCATACAATTTTATACATTTAATTTCAATCAGAAGTAGAATAAAATTATCTTTTCTAAAGCCATGCAAGTATACATGCATAACTTTTTAGTACATTTGTGTATATATGCATATATACAATCAACTTAATTATGAAATTAAACAAAAAAAAAATATCAAACTCGTATCTGTAAACATTACATGTGATAGAACAATGTTACAAAAACTTATGTTAGCCTGAGAGAAAAATTCTACTATTACGAAAAATGTATACATGACATGATATAAACAAATTTTGGGACTATTTAGGTTTGTAATTATAAACAATACACATCACAAAATTTCACATTACGATTTTAAATGATTCATTGCAACAATGTTATTTAAAAGTCCGTACTCAAAGAAAAAAAATTTTCATAAATTTAACAGAAATAAGCAAGGAGTATCGTATGTTTGTGATATGGCTTCATGGTAGTGACATATAAATACTGTAATGTAAGCACAACTTAAATCAGTTTGCAATGACAATTTCTTTGTGATCATAAACAACTTTACACGAAAACAACTAATAATTATGAATGAACAGGAAAGTCTGCTCACAAGTCCATATGATTACAATGTAACGTTTGTACTCCGCTATATATACAACAATGCTATGGTTACTGGTGTGAGTGAATTTCATTAAAGCTCCCACACATTTGCAAATCCATACAACTGTTCTAATAAAAATTAAACTTATTTCTTTTTGGAAATTTCTGTATCCTCTCATAAAATGAATTAGTTAATTCATTAATTGCATAACTTATCTAGGGCAACTGAATTCAACATAACATTAAATACGAACTTTAAGAATCATCATGGAAAAATTTTAAAGTTTATTCAGTGTTGATGAAATATTTGATACAAAATCTACTGAAATTTCTAAATGCTATTTTCGCCAAACTCATTCAAATCGTTAATAAAATTGAATTTTTATCGTTTTTGAGTAAAGGAAAAGTATGTTTCAGGTTTAACACTTACCTTTTAAAATCACGCATTAGTCGTCTCCGAGCAGGAGTAGACATTATTTAATATTCCAAAAATGAAGTTCACAGAATATGATTCAGGAAGTATTCAATGCGAAACTAAAGTTAAAACCAAAAAACGTGTTAATAAAAAAATTAAATTCAATACAAATACAATTTGTTCATAACCCTGTCACCTTTCTAGTTTCAACTCGATAGTTCGACTTCATGTGACGTCATAATCCGGGAATCGAAATACGTCAACATAAAATGAATGACTCAAATAAAACTAAAAGGTAAAAAATTTAAACATTTGTTAGGAAACTAACGAACTTAAGATAATAACTCTGCTATACTTAAAAATTGCAGGCTACAACACAAACACAATTTAACTGACAGGAACTGAAAATAGTTTTGATGATGAAAATCTTTTGAAATTTTTGAAATCTGTTAATTCACAAAATGATGCACGATGATGTTTAAAAAATGTGAATGAGGGGGAATTTTTGAATAAAGAATAAATATCGATTTTCTGAAAAAATTTTAAGCTGAAATTGTTTAATATACATTGATTGGAAAAAAATCTAATTAAATCAGTTATTTTTCGAATTTTAACTTTGGAATTTTAAATTTTGCTGCATATCCTCCTTTTTCAGTCTCGTTTATGATGCATTTTAAATATGAAATCAGAAAAACGCTTCAAAATATAATACATTTAATCAACAATATTTTAGTTAAAACTGGTTTCTTAAATTTTCAAAATAAAACGTTTCATGAATAAAAGAAGAAACGAGTACATCACGGAGGGTTTGAGGACATCCTTATACATAAGACCAATTTTTTAATCTAAATATTTTTAAGTAATAGGCTCCAATAAAATTTTTCTAGGCAAAATGTTAAGGATTTTAGGACCACTTGGAGATATAAATACAAATGTGTGGGAATAGACATTTATATCCTTCATTTTAAAATTATTAAAGAATTCTGGCATACCAAATCACGCGTTTAAAGTGTACTTTTCCATAAGAAAGTTATTTCATCTAAATTTTATTCATTTGTTTGTCTAAATACTTCTATAGGGTTTATTTTTAATAAATTTTCTGAAAATATCTCTGAACTTTACTATCTCACTTTGAAGCAGAATTTTTACAATCTGAGTACATCAAAAGATACAGTGATAAGATTGAATTTGAATTAGCGTTAAATCAAAACTTCCAACATTAATTGATGATGAATGGACAGGAATGCCGAATGAAATACTAAGAATAAAATAAGTGATTTGTATAGAAGCCTACCTGGAGGACTCTTTAAGTATAATTGACTCACATTTTAAAGTAGTGATTTAAAACAAAATAAAGAAAGTGGTTCATTCCTTCCGGTATCCGTTTAATTAGACAAAATGTACATTTCAGCCGAAGAGATATCTAGCATTCTGCGATATTCAACCCTTTCGCTAGTTTAACCTTTTCTAAGTGGAAATGACTATTGTGAGAATGAGCTTTGGAAACTACACTTGCCCTAAAGTAATTATAGATGATAAGAGATGCTTCAAAACACTCTAAAATTAAGACAACACAATAGCGAAGAGATTAATTACTTGTTAAATTGTATTTATAAGTTCTTGCTCTTGTTGATCTTCAATTTAATGTCAATTTAAGCTTTTAAAGACTAGAGTGAAAACTCATCTACAAAAAAGCTATTACTGGAATTTAAAGCTTTCACTTACTTCAGTGCCCTCGAGGTTATAATTAAGAAAATATTTTGCACCTTGTAGTCTCAACAAACTACTAATAAAATCTCTTTTACCTAAAACATTTTGTAAAGCAACGGGCAACGGCCGTAAATTACGCAGTTCCTATTTAATAATTTTTAAATTTACCCTCTCATCATAATGTTAATTAAAAAGAGAAGAATTAGTTGTATTTTCATAATTAATTTTCAAGCAAAATTTAGGATCAAGGCTAAAAAAACTTGGGAAATCGGCAGAGTAAGGGCAGCTAATTGTTTGAGAACGAAAAGAGACGGGAGACCAGTTTGCCGTAATTACGGAAGCAAACGAACAATGCGACATCCACATTGGTCCAGAAGTTAATGGGGGCAGAACTTCAGATCGGAGTGGGATTTTGAGAGGTGTTTTATGATCCAAGAAGCTTAAAAATTTTAATGAAATAAATTTTAAGTGCCGTGCTCGATGCCAAATTTTGAATATTGAGGGCCAAAACAGTTGAGAAATTTTAAATCGCGAGAAGAATGATGATGAAAAGATAAAATTTCTTCAATGTCACTAGCATTATTGGCGATGTATGATGGAAGAAAAAGTCCTCAAAAATTCACAAAATGTGTTTTACTTAGGAAAAAATTAGGAGAAATTTAAAATATTTTAAGACTTAGGAAAATTATCGAAAATTAATCGCGAAACACAACGCAGCTTAGATTAATAAATTTTAATGTGCTTGAAGTCCTACTGTTAAAAAAAATTAAAACGCGTAGAATATCACTAGTGAATAACTGCAGTGAGTTCTGAATCTTTTGGGGACTGGGAGGTGCTGGTAATGATGTTCAAGGACAGCTTTTGGTCTTTTTTTAATTATGGAATTGAAGATCATTCGCAGGTAGATATTGAAACAATTCAATAGGAATTTGAGATATTCTTTGTGATTATTATTTAATAAACTCTAGCATTGGTTCCACTTTTAAGATCTTTATGCAGGGCTTCGTTCTAAACGAATCAAGGAGCATTAACAATTTTCCTAAGATGTATATTTTGAAAGAAGTGCAGTAGTTTCAGGTATTTAGTTGCAGCTGATGCCCAGATGGGTGAAGCATGCAACATGATTGGTCTCAGTAATAATTTATAGAGTAGAATTTTGTAGTCAGAATTTTTTCATTAGCTTGCTCTTACGAGAAATAAAACGAGTGAGCAATCCACTAATTCCAGCAGCCTTTCGATGGACAACCTAGTGGGGATAAATTAATTTAGCATCTAAGAGCATTCCTAGATATTTATATTCAGTAAATCAGAGGACGGGTTAATCCAAAATGATGACTGTTAGTAAACTACCAATACATAGAAAGAGGAGGCAAGCGCATTTTGACGCATTGACTTTCATTTTTCAGTTAATGAGCCAGAGTTGTAATCGAAAGATATAGTTCTGCAATCTACTTATAATTTTCCGATTAAAGATGTTTTGGGACACAGTGGCAGCATCGTTGGCATGCTTGTATATGGCTAAATGAAAGTTTGCAACCTTCGAAATGTGATTTACGTACAGGGAAAATAATTTTGGTGCAAAATATTTTCCTATGGAACGCCACTGGGAATTGGTCTGGGGGGAGGAGACTGCATTTTCCGCTCGGACTTTAAAACTACGAGAGTCCAGGAACGAGAGGATAATTTTAATTGTTGGTCTGAAATTTCAAGTCGCATCAGCTCGGAAATTAAATGCTTTGGTGATATCTATGAAAAGCGTACAATCGGCTTGGTTTTTTGTAAAGTCATGTTGAACCAGTTGAATAACTCTGAGTTACTGTAGAGCACTTTGTAAAAAGCCATGCTGCTCTGGAATAATAATACTCCTGGCTATACAGATCTGGTTTAGACGATTTAAAAAAACAAATTCGTATGCTTTGCTCAGCGAACTGAGAAGAGATATCGGACGACAATTTTGAGGTTTTTCATTGTTAGAATTTGGCTTGAGAATTCGAAACACCATGATAGTTTTCCAAGACTTTGGAAAATAGTAGTTTACCATAAGAAAATTAATAAAGCATAAGGCACTGCATTTTCGGATCCTTTCAGATACTGAATGTCTGTTGCGAAATGATCGATACAATCGAGTTATCGCGGAGAGCATTTATACTCTTTCAGTTAAAATGCATATACCTGAGGCTTGTGGTTTGTATACAAAGTGAAACTCTATCTTCCTGCCATAAGTGGGAAATATTTAATAGCCATGGAAGCTACCAGTAGCTCCCTATAATACGTACTATAACTTCTCTGCACTAGACAGAGAATCTTCAAAAAGAAGGCAAGATACTCGTATTGTTATCCCTTAGGCACTTGATGATGGAGTGCAGCCTCAATCGCTGTGTCTTATTTGTCTGCTGTGACGGAAAGTGATGCTTCTCTTGTAAGATAATACAAGACTGTGGCCTTTGCCAGATTTTTTTTTCTTTTTTTTTTTTTTTGCATTTCTCAAATGCAGCAGTAGAGTCTTCAAACCATATGATGGATGTTTGGTTTTTCCCTTTGGCTCCTTTTAGATTATCGCTTAGACTACTTGTGTTCTGACAGAATGAGGTGTAAATCCTCTGTAAAAATTGCAGATTACAAGAAATAGACGAAGCTCCTTCCCAGTCCCTGGTTTTGGAAAGAATTTATCAGATGCCACAACTTTCTCTGGAATTGGAGAAATGCCTTCTGCAGCCACAATATGCTCAAGAAATTTTATCTAAACTTCAGCCAAAACACTCTTGGAGGCATTCAGTATTATACCGTACTCTTTGAATCTTCGAACACTTGTTTATGATGAAGTAAGTGTTGAACCGTCTTTAGATGCAATTAGAGCGACTTCGAAATATGGCATACATGAATCCCTCCCTCCCGAAAGGTGATGAATGAGTCTTTGGAACATGGTTGTAACATTCTAAAGTACAAAGAGTATGTAGAAGAACTCAAATAGTTCAAATGGCAACCTTTTGAGAATACCTTCTTCCTGGACCTGGACATGGTAGTATGCTTTTGAGGGAAAAAAAGCTTAAAAAAATTATTTTCTTCTCTAAGACTTACAAACTGTCCTAGCTGATGTGCACTGGATACCGATCCAGAGCAGTTCCATCATTCAGTTTTCTGAAATCTCTGCAAGGGAACCAATATCCATTATTTTCAGGTACCACGGGGAACAAAGATGTCCAATAGCTGTTCGGCAGTCTGCAAATTCCTATAAGGTACTGGAACTCTCGTTTTGCTGCCTTTAGCTTTTCTGGAGGCAGTCGTCTTGGCTTGGAGAAAAACGGAGGTCCTCTTAATAGTATTAAAGAGTTTAAATCACGATTTAATTCCTTGAGGTGAAAACAGTTTTTATGAGAGAAGGAAATTCATCGAGAAGCAGAGTAAACTTTGTTTACGTTAACTGCTTTGACTCTAGAATTATTCTCTAGCTACACTATTCCTTGGGTCTTCAACTGTATCAACTAGAAAACCTGGCATCCGTGCAGAATATCAACTTGCATTCCATAGTGGTGAAGAAAATTTGCTCCATTTATTGGTTGCGAGACCAATAATAGGCATAATCTTCGAAGGCCGAGATCAATGGTTAAACAATCATTACCTTCAAGACGAAA
Organism: Nephila pilipes; assembly: GCA_019974015.1. Classification (NCBI taxonomy): domain Eukaryota; kingdom Metazoa; phylum Arthropoda; class Arachnida; order Araneae; family Nephilidae; genus Nephila; species Nephila pilipes. The sequence continues at coordinate 149,545 of BMAW01006936.1, forward strand.
TGGTGATTCCATTTGTAACGAAAAGGTGAAAAGGAGTTGATTGACAATGATTTGATGTTGCAGACAGAGGAACTACAGAGATGTTTACCCAAATATCAATCAGATATTTTGATTTGGAAATTTTATCGGAGAAATTCAACCAATTGATCTCCTTTGTGCCACCATGTGATGGGTCGAGTAACAGCCTCTCTAGTTTTACATATAGGAGGAACATGTCTTTGTGCATTTCGTAGCAAGTTATTTGAACCGCCGGTGGTACCAACATTGTTTATGGTTGCTAAAATTTCTGCTGATCGATCGGCATTGGTAATATCACTTTGGTCCACGGAAGGTAGGTTGCTCTCGGGTCGCCAGACGAGACAGGCGTGACGAAATGTTCATTATCATTATTTTGAGGTTTATGTCATCTGCCTCGATCTCTTGAATAGATGAGGAATCACCCGAAGCTGCCTTAATTCTCTCCACCATCTTAGCCAATTTCTCCAGTTTATAATTACAAATAACTAGCATCTGCTGTACGTGGGTACGCTGTACGTTGCTGGAAAAAGGACTTCATCCTCATCATTAATCCTATCAAATAACCATTAATCCTATTTCCCACCTTCCTCCTCATATCCAGAAAAAGACTAAAGAACTTGCTATTCCGGAGATACTTCTCGGAAATGAAATAATTAGATATTGAAGATGATATCCCCGATTATCGCCAATTTTTCGGGTTGTAACTCAGAAACCACAAGGTGAAATTTTGTAATCTCAACAGTTATTCCAGCTAGCGTACTTGGCTTCCATTCGGCTAAGCTAAATATCAGGATTCATCTACCAGAAGAGCGGTACTTCTACTTCTACACGTGCACTGCTGGTATTAGTTATTCTTTCTTCTTGAGACATTGTAAGTAAAAAAAAATATTCCGAATTAGTGTTTTCCCCGTATGGAATAAACTCTAAAAAGTTTTAAAGAAAGTCCTTTTCATTTTTGTAATTAGCGGATGCATAAAGATTGCCACGTTGACGCGTTCAAAGTCCTGAGGTCACCACTTTAGCGTAAGACATTGCACTAAGCTAAACCTTAATTCCATAAGAAACACTAATTTATTATTTACCTAAAATTATGTCCATACTAAATTATTACCTTATCTACAATATTTAGATTCATTTATTAAAAGTACGCAATGTCTTCAGAACATGAGTGATTTAAAACAATTTAGAATTGTAGAGATGTTTTGAATTCGATATCTCTCAAGCATGGAACAAATCACACAACTGCAGCATAACCATTCTTGGTTTTTCTCTCATAAGTCAACCATTTTTTGTCGAAGTACTTATCTACCGACGCTGACATGAAGGGCATGTTCTGGCTATTCTCTTCACCTAAATGTTTAAATTTTGACTGCAAAGCTCATAAATAACTGCCACAAAACTTTTCTAACTTCGCAATAGATCCAGAATTTTTTATTATCAAAGCTAAAACTCAAAATTGTAAGAAAGATTCGCTGATGAGAGGCAGATTGATGGTTTTCTTCGACAAGAATTCAGTAGTCCCTAAATTAATTCCTGAAGAGACAGTTGTCTCCGATACCTCCTGACCATAAACCGATCTGTAAATAGTTCTACATATAATGTAATTGAATACTTATTAAAGTCTGCATCTTTCCTCTATTTTGTAGATTATCTAAATATCTTTAATTCTCCTTAAATAGCACTGCTAGAACAAAACTTTCATCACTGAAAGCAGAAGACAGGACTGACGGTTGATCCACATTCTGGAGGAACGGTTATTTATTTATTTATTTTTTTTTTGCTTCTTATTTCTCAGGAGGGAATAAGAGAAAAGCCACACGGAAAAAACAAACTGAGACCTGTTAAAAGAGACCTGTTAGGTATAAAAAATAAACTATAGATAATAAACAACTTTTGTTTATCTACTCCTTATTATTACCAGCCGTTTTTTGGTGCCAGAAATAAAAACTACTTGACGTTCTTTCCACTGTTTATTTTTGAACGATAAAGTTAACAAAAAACAATGGCAATTCTGCAGCTTATTTTCATTAAAATAAATTTAAATTACACTTGACAAATTCCGAGAAATATATATCTGCTGCAGACCTAGAGCTGTCGATCGCGAAAAACACCAAGAAAAAGCTCTTGGAAAGCTAGAATCTATCTGTCAACAAAAACAAATTTAATTTCTCTCTATATAGGTATACCACGAGGATTTCACATATGAGGGGCAGCTATACCCACCTACGAAGACCATGGATTCTCAACAAGATATCTAAATTTGTAGCCAACCAACAGCTATCTGATCCTGTGTAACGAGGAAAATAACTCACTAGGTGATTAAGATTCATATAATTCTTCATGGTCTAACTGTCCAGAAAATGGGTATTATAAAGAAAAAATCAGGAAAGCAGTTCACAAAAACTTAAGCAATCGTACAGTTCTGCATGTTCAAATAACCAGAAAACTTGTGTTTTGGAAAGAAAACATCAGCATGAACCACACGTCAGGAGCGAAAGAAAAGAGCAGTTCTGCATGGTCAAACTCACCAGAAAACAGGTGTTGAAAAGAAAAAACAGGATTTGAAGGAAATTCGTAGAGCAGCGCAGTTTCCCGATTGAGAGGTCCAAAGGATTCAATAAAGCAGTATGTTAAACAAAGAACACTGAAACAGTGTGTTGGGAAATTGTTCAAAGAAGAAAACGACTTGTCAGGCATCGAAGGAGAACTGTCCAATTGTGGGCTTCGTTAAAGTGTGTGTGCTAACAAAGCAAACCATAGTACTTCGAAGTTTTCACTTTTATATTTCTTGAGTTATTAAGTTTACAATTTAAGTAGAGAATTTAGGTTTAAATTATTTGACAAATTTTAAGGTACTCGTGTATAGGAAAATACATGAGTATTTTTATTATCTGAGATACTCAAGTTTAGGGGGATAAAATTGCCGTTTCTAGAGTATCGTAAGATATTGTGTGTAATTGTACTTAAGACATATTTTTAGTTAATGTTTTCTTTTTCGGTAAAGGAAAAAGAACAAGAAATACTAAGCCTCACAAGAGAATTAGGCGGAAATGGTACGTTAGAAATGACGATTTCCTTGATGAAGATTGTTATAACTATTAATGAAGGATATGATGAAGTATTCATGAAAAATTTGCTTAAGACTACTATAGCAACCAGAAACACTGAAGACGAGTTACACAGAATGGAACAATTAAGATTAGAGGACTTATAGAGAGCTGAAAAACTAGAATTGGTAAACTTTAAGAGGACTGAAAAATTGAAATTGGAAGACTTAAAAAAGAGTGGAACAATTAATGTTAGAAAGATTATAAAGGAAAGAGAGGAAAATTGCAACTAGCAGAACGTGAATTTAGGGAAAAAGAACTTCAAAGAATTACGATTTAAAAATTTTTTAAGTAGAGAGCGGATATTTAATAAAGGATGAATCCCACAAATGCTTGTATAAAATCAAGTTCTACAGCATCGAATTAAATCTAAAGAGATTTATATCAGAGGTCAACCCAAATCAATCTAATATTAATTTATATCTTGTATTTCTTAAACTAATTAGCGATAAATCTGCTAGATCGAAACCATATAGCACATCATACAAATAAAACGAAATTTTGAAATTTTAAATAGAAAGAACGCTTAAACTAGGGATTACTGAAGTAAATGAATTGTATTATATGTCGCCAATGATTTTAGGAATGAGGAACTTGGCAAAGTTGTCAGACCTTGTGTCGATTATCGTAAATTAAAAGAAGCAATTATAAGTAAATACTTTCCCCTCGAGCAACGCGTGGAGAATGTTTTGGTTGCTAATTTATAACTATCCTTAATTTTTCAAAGAGTGTTTGGCAAATTCGATTAAGTAAAAATGCTATACGAAGCCTTTGAGACTTATAGACCATTAATGATGGGTTCCGATTTAAGTACACTCCTTATTTCTTTAGCAAACCCATACCTGAATTACTAAAGGGTCCCGAAAAGTTTCTCGTTCCATATCTAGCTGATATAAGCTATTTTTTCAAATACACGAGTCTCAGTTTAAACATTTAAATTTGGGTTTTTTCCCGCATCGTGATGGCGAAATTAACTCTTAACCCTTAACTTCTCAATTTCTTAAATTTCTATGAAAAAATTATATCAGCTAGTTCTCAAGTAATAATAAAAGTGAAATATATATAAAAAAAATAAAGCAGTTTTAAATTGAATTTCAGTCATTTTTTTTGTTTGTTGTAGAAATGCAACATTGCGCAGTAGTGGTGTAAATTACAAAACTTTTTTTTATATGAGGATTTTATTATTCATTGTTATAAATTGCTTTAGCCTTACATATAATGAAAAATTTTAAAGCAGTTATTGACTTTGTTGTAACAAAGTCCTACATTACACTTTTCGCACTCAGTTTGAGTATAGCCCTTGCAGTTTGGAAACTTGCACCGAATGCGCTTTTCTGACCATATTGGCCAATGATTTATACCATCTCTACGAATGTCCTTAAATGGAACGGATTGGGCAGTCCCTTTGCATCTTTTAGTATGAAACATTTGTTTTATTGAAGTATTAGTAGGTCTTCCTCTTTTAGCATTTTGGTTGTACCCCATTTTGCATAAGCTTGATGCAAATTCAGATTTGAATTTTTGTAAATTCATTAGATTTTTTTTTATTTTCAGATTTCTTATCAGTTTCCACTCTCTTGTACCATTTCTTGCTTCTCATTAATATTTTGGGTCGAGCTATTATGCTATTGAATAAATCAATACCTCCCACATGTTTGTTATATTCTTCGATGACATGAGGCCTAATAATTTCTACACGATTTTTAGTTTTCTTGTCATATCTCATTACTTTTCCAAGTGGCTTTTCACCAGCAAATGTTGAGGCCATTATTACAGTTTTATTGTCTTTCCATGCTGTCACAGAGATTTCTACATCATTATAATTCCCAACAAATTCCATTGAATGTCCTCGTTCCATTTTATTGAAAACTTTTTCAGTAGGAATTTTTGAATTAGGAATTCTGTTCCTATTTATGGTTCCTAAAGTATATATCCCTTCTTTAGATAAGTATACTAAAAGCGGAATAGAAGTATAATAATTATCAAAGTAGAGTGTATAATTTTTATTACGACTTATAATTCTTGCTAATCGTATTACGACATTTGCACTAGCACCTAAATCTGGTTCACTCTTCTGCCTATACTTTTCTTTATTTTCTTGGCCTGAATATAACTCTAATTTATAGGCAAAACCTCTGATATCCCACAAAGTACAAAAAATTTAAATCCCCATTTATGTGGCTTCATTGGTAAGTATTGTTTCATATAATGGCTTACTTTAGTTGAGCATATTTGCTCATCGATCAATAGATGCCTTTCTAAAGGAACTTTAGCAAAATTTTTATTTAGCTCATCATAAAAGGGACTAATTTTATGTAGCCTATCATGGTTAGGATGATCTCTTGGTGGATGTTTATCATTATCATTAAAATGGACATACTGTCTAATGGTTTCAAATTTCTTAAGAGGCATTGTTTCTTTAATTCGATCAAATACAAGCTCTTCTGACCAGTATGCTCTATAGTTTGGCTGGTGAACTAGAAATGCATAAATACAAATACCCAAATATTGATTTATTTCATTCTCTGATATAGTCAAAGGCTTACTTGGATTCTTTTGAATAACATATCGTTTGCTCTCTTCATAAATGTTACTTATGATCTCGTCTGTCCATAAATATTTAAAAAATTGGTGTAGAGTGCCCAAATCCATAACTTCTCTTGGGAGCGTGTTATCTCCATGGAATTTTATTATTTCTTAATTCAATGAAATGTTTTGATTTTTTCATAAAATATTCTTTGACAATGTCTTATTATTCTTAAAAGTTAAATTTAAAAAAGGTTCTCTGACTGAAATATTTCTATCTAATTTATTATCATCATCGGATTTTTTTATATTCTGAATTGTATTTTGTGAGCTAACACTATTTTCACAGTCACTATCTTAATCTTCATTAGATGACACATAATCAGGTAAAAAATCAACATCATCATCAGAATATTCAAGACCATCCTCACTTAATTCACTTAATTCGTCCAAATTATTCATATATCTATCAATTTCATCCTGGGTTAGTATACGCTTTTTGGCCATGTCAAAATGGTAACCAAAGACCAATGTTGCAGATCTGCAACATATAATTAAAATCAAATTTCTTTCAAACTTTTTCCATTAGAAAATCAAAATTACTTTTAAATGAATATAAAATGTTTAAATTTCTTACCCGGTAATTTTTTTCGTAAATAAACAAGAGGAAGCATAAAATATAATGGACTCTTTTAATAGCAAAAACACAGTTCTTGAGGTATCAGTGATTTTATTAATTGTTGTGATTTCTGAAAAAAATGTGCTGCCAACTAGTGACAAAATTAGCTTATATTTCTTTGCAGTAATCTTTTTTTCTCAGATAAGTGATTTGTAAGTAATTTTAAAAAGTATTGAGTCTGTTAAATTAAAATAAATGATATGTTGCAGAAATGCAACAGTAGGAAGTTAAGGGTTAAAACATCTAAATGTAAATTTGCTCAGAATTGCGTCACGTACTTAAGCTATAACGTAATACAAGGGTTCTGGTCTAAGGTAAAAATTCAGTGTCATAAGTTTTCCCGCAATGCGAACGAATACTAATATTTAGGACTTCCTGGATTTAGAAAGCTACTATTCAGGATACATTCACAAGTGTTCCATAATCGCAGCACATTGAACTGAGGCATTAAAGGGAAAAGCAAAGAAATGTCAGATTGTTTGGACAAAAGAGTGTAAGCATTTCTAGAGTTAAAATTGAAACTGATTAATAAACCTGCCTTGAATGTGTGCTTCAAATTTAGAACGGGAATTTATTGTTCTGACAGGCGCTTCAAATTTTGACATGGGAATTATATTGAGTTGTTAAATGACAGAAATGAAGAAAATCCAATAATTTATCTAAGTAAATAATTCTCAGATATTGAAAAGCAACATAATATAATACAAAAAGAATGTGCTAGTAGTATTTTCGCTATACAAAAGTTGTATTATTATTTAGATGGGAATACTTTTCTAGTCATGACCAATTATAATCCTTTAGTTTGGATCTATAGAAACATCTGTACGAACCCTAGATTAACGAGATGGACTGTAGTAATACAACTATGTAATTTCAGAATTGTACATCGATCATGTAAAAGTGTTAAAAATTCAAATAGTCTCAGCAAATCAGCTGTAAAGGAATAGTATTTATTAATAATTGTAAAAAAGTGAAACACACACTCAGATATATATATATATATATTGTTAAGGAAAATTCTTTTTCTCTGCGAGTGAAAATCTAATCCAACACGGAGGGTAACGACAAATGATGACTAATTCGTAAATCTTCAAGACAACACACAGATAGTACAATTTGGACAAAAACAGTACACAAATACACAATGATACAGAAACAAGAACGAAACACACATTAAGTACAGTCACATTCATTTCAGGAACGTTCAGCTCTCCAGCTTATTATTCTTCACTGCGGACAGGCAGTAATATTCTGAATTTCCAGGGCAGGCTCCAAAGATTCCCAGCAGATACACGTTACCTCTTCGCAAATTCGTCCGGCATGCTCCACTTCAAGTGCGCGTTCAGTTGATTCTCCGAACGATCTCCTCAATAGAGTCTTCAGAGATAGACTCTTTGTAACAGTTCCGATAGATTCAGGCCGAATCTCTAGCAAATTCACTCGGCCACGATTCCCCAATCGGTTTACAAAGCATACTTCACAGATAACTGATGAACTCAATAACATAAAGCAATGACCTATCTCACAAAAGGAAAGAATGATGATTTGAGGAGATTTCTTGGGAAATGAGACTCGTTGTGGCAGAGGATTTACGAATTTTGGATAAAAAACAACAGATTTTAAATTCCGAAAAATATGAAGAGAATTCAATTAAGAATTTGCTCATGAATAAAATTGGGGAACGGCTTGAGAAAAATAAAGAAGTCGAACAGATAGCAGAACGGGAAGGAAAGGAGGCTGAATTGGAGGCAGAACAGGAAAGAAAAAAGCTGAAATAGATTTTGAGTTACAAAAGTTGAAACTAAAACTTGGAGCAAAAAAAAGAAAGAAAGAAAATTATGGAAAAAAAGAAAATCAATGTCAAATCAAGGTAATAACACTGACATCTCTGAGCAGTCGAAATTAGAATTGAAGAAGCTGATACCCAAATTTAACTCGTAAGAAGACGACATGGCGATATTTCTCTAGCTATTTGAGAGACAACTGAAATTTTAAAAGTACTTGTTAGCCAATGGGTTTTTTATCTAATTGGAGCATTACCGAGTGACATAGCTCACTCATTGCTAAGGAAATGGGAAAAGAAGCACATGACTATGAGCAAGTCAAAGAAATGCTTTTGATGAGATTCAAGCTCTCTGCGGAAAAATTCAGACATCTCTTCCGTCAACATAAGAAAGATCAAGAGAGCACTTGGAGTGATTATTATTTTGAAATAAAAAAATTATTTCGAAGAATGTATATATACATACTAACGAACTGAAAATTGTAAACTTCAACCAATTAAAGACTTTATCAGATCTGATCAAATTAAAAGATGTGTACCTCCCGAAGTGAGAGATCATTTCTTAGACGACTGGTCAGAGTGGGTGTCACATTCTGAATCAGCAGACAAATTGGATATCTGTTGCAGCATTCGAAATACTACTCCTTCGGTAAAGAAAACGGCTTATTCAAGAGAATATCCTTCTGAACCTTACGCTCCGAAAAGAAGTTTACCTGATAGAAGATTTGATAAAACCAACCAAGCCGGTTCTACATTATCTTTCAGCAGAGAGGACAAATTGAAAACTGATGACAAATCAGAGAGACCATCGTTATCGTGTTATGGATGCGGTAAGCCAGGTGTTACGAAACTCAGGTGTCCAAATTGCAAACCAATAGCGAATAAGGACTCAGCAAATTTTAGTAGCATCAGTTTACATTCATGCTTCTCAACTCCAAATCAAAGTGCGGAGCTGAAGTTAGCTGTAAATGGTACGTGGGGGACTGCATGCGCCGATAGTGGAGTTAGTCACTCCATTGCTGGAGAAACCCAATATCTCCTTTTACAGAGAGAGGGAGCCAACTTTCAGAAGACTCAACTCTCTATGTCCCTTACTGAAGGCCATAAGTCCGAGGTGGAAGTCTACACAACCAGTGTAATTATCAGACTTGAAGGACTTGTCATTCGTATACCACCAATAGCTTTGTCTTATGCTAAAGGAAACCGAACTATTTTTGGAATGCACTTTTTACAAACAGCTGGCATTTTTCTGAACCTGAAACACCGCAACTGGTTCTTTAGTGACTCACCCCATGAACATATGATTTTTTTTAAAGAAATAATTATCCAAGAAGTCAAAAGTCGACCGAACATTGGGATGAATACATACTTGATGCGTGATGACGAAGGTATATGTCTGACGCCTGATCAGAGAAATGAACTAGGTACATTGCTAAGGATGCACGGAACTGTCTTTGAACAAAGGGGAGAGACCTCTCCTTCATGGAACACCGAATCAACACAGGAGACAGGCCTCCTGTTTTTGTGCCTCTCTATAGGTTACCACCAGCAAAGAAAAAGTACCACAACTCCCCAACGGCTAGACTTTAGGGAGTTGCTGAAGCTTACCATCGAATTTTTCAGAGATATTACTTCATTGGAATACGAAAGTATATTCATGACTGTGATAAAAATTGTAATGAGTGCAATAGGTACAAATCGTCAATTCAGAAACCCTCAGGTTTGCTGCAGACTCTAGTGTATGGTCAACGTTTTGAGACTCAAGCTATAGACTTGTTTGGTCCCTTAATGGAAACTTCTGATGGTAAAAAGTGGATTCTAATTGCTAAGTACTGCACAACAAAGTGGGTTCAGCTCTTTGCGTTACCCAATGCTACAGCACAAGAATGTGCTGTCACTCATCTTAAAGAAGTCTTCTTGGGATATGGCTTACCCAAGCGCCTTATCAGCGACAAAGGAGCACAATTTGTTAGTGCAGTTATGCAGCAGGTATGCTATCTTTTAGATATAAATCAAGTGTTCACTCCGGTTTACCTGTCTCAAGCCAATCCAATGGAATGGCTAAACCGAGATCTATATCCTCGACTTGCAATCCTAGTTGGAAACGATCACACAAAATTGTCCGAGAAGCTTCCAGCTATTCTCTTTTCAATGAATACCCATAAAAGTGAAATCACCAACCAGATTGCAGCTTTGCTTCAGTTCGGCAGAGAACTTCGGATGACTGATGACATCAATCATGATATTAGATACTAGAATGATAACTTTGTAGCAGAGATTACTCCACATTTAAAAATATTCGCCTACCTGACGAAACAAATAAAATAGCGTGCAAAATCTAAACAAGACTGTCGTAAGTAATACGCCGATATAGGTCGTATGCCTAGCTACAAATTCAGCGTAGGTGATAAGGTTTGAGTAAACAAACATCCTCTGAGTAGCTCTGCACGAATAACATCAAAGTTTATACAGTTTATACTACGCAGTGACGATCCCTATGTTATTCTCAGCCAACGATTTCCTACTACATTTGAGGTCCATTTGAGGCTAATCCTGAGGACCCTGATGTTCCTAAAGGGGTCCATCATACTCCAGCATTACTTCATCAGAAAGATCCATCAACTAAGCTTCAAAATCCTCTTCGTAAAACAGGTAAGTCAAGAAATACTCTTCCTGGCCCCTCGCCACAGCGGAGTCGTGGCTAGAGGGGGAGACTGTAACTGTCCCCATAACTTTAACTTTGAAATACTTCTTCCTTCCTCTAGTTTTCTGTTTTATTTTATTATTTGCTTCCTAAAGAGGGTCATTCATGTTGCTTTATATATCAACTATTCAAAAATATATAGGCATATATATAATTATAAATTACAATTAATAAGCATAAAATGTCATTAATTTGAAAGATTTTATAAAGATTTTTTTAAGAAAAAAAATGACAAAATATAAAATTTTAGGAAAGAAAAAAGCTATTTTAAAATTTTTGTGTCATTTTTTAAAATCAAATTTAGTTAACTGATTGGTAAATGCTGCTATATTTTATATTGTATAAATAATTATTCTGGAAAATTACTTAAAACTCTTAAAGGCCTCTATCTTAGATTGGACTCTTATAGCCTTTTCTATATTAATAAAAGGAAGACCGTAAGGAATGTATGAATGACATAGAGCAAAGAGCATAGTCCAGACGCACAAATGTGGTAAGTTAAAACTATGAATGGCGATGGTGTGCACTTCGAAGATAATTTTTCAAAATTAGTCTTAGATATTTTTAAATTCAGTGTTGAAAAGATTTTTGAGTATTTTAGGCATACTTCGTGGTGTAACACTCGAATGAAACGTCACAGGATTACGATTCTTGCACTGCCTGAAAGATTCAAGGTATCTTAAGAAGACTGACCTTTTTAAGGGTCATAAGGCAATTAATGGATTTGAGCATTCTTTCGAAAATAGTACTGGACAGTGTCGATTCGTAATATTTAATTTCAAATCATTCCATCCAGTAGTCTATCAATCAAAATAGTACGGTATTCATACGGTGTAAGGAACGAATATTGATCTTGTTTTTAAAAAAGAGCAAGGGAAAATATGAATTTATAGATTTCATATATAATTTTAATTACACACAGAGAGAACAGCTTCTCGTCCCTTTCTTCTGCTGAGGATGATTACGGCTTGGCTACGCGTAGTTTTGCCGCATATCACATCATATGACGTCCTGATTTATTTTTGATTTCGAATATTTATTCCTCATGGAATGTTCTAAAGATCGTTATATTTATTCATTTGTTTTTTTAGTTGTAGAAGAATTATATTTCTTTTTCGTATGAATAATCATCAAAAAGTATTGATGCCAATAATTCATTGATATTTTGTCACTGGTATTTCATTTTTGGAAGAAATCTACAATCCTGTAGATATCTCCAGGCGGAAACAGATACTTGTGTGACCCTGAGCAATTTATTTTATATTGTATATCGTTCTTTCGAAAATAAACTGTATTACTTAGAACACACCGAGTTAAATGCTATTTAGCACAAGCAATTTATAAGAGTATATTTTTCTTGAAATATTTTGTAGTGTAATGAGGTATAAAACAAGCCCTTTAGTAAACTTTTTTGATTGGATTTTGCCAAATTATCATTTTTGGGGGTTTATTTTGAGTAAGCCATTATTTTTTTAATGAAATTATCCCTGGCCATTTTTGATTTCTCGAAATACTTATATTTAATTACAACGGGTGTGTGATGTTGTTCCTCTGATGAAAGTTGTAATATATACTATTTATGAAAATTAAAAAAAAAAAAATTTTTACTCTATAATATTAAAACTAAAAAGTTGATTTAAACTATCAATTGTAACTTTTCTGGCCAAATTCATTCAGAAAGTGTTGAAAACTTACAATTTTGTAGTTGCATTTTTAAATTTTGTGTTTTTTTTATGCCCCCCCCCCCATACTCCCCGAAATTCCGTTATTATTTTTTTTATTGCCTGCAAATTTCTGCCCCCTTCTCCCCTCGTACATTTCTCCTTCCCAATCGCCGTCACTGGTTGTGAATAGTTTGCTTGAATACTTTATAAAAATTAATTGAGGAATTGTATTTGTAATGTCCGAGTAGCATGTAACTTTTCCAGTTAGATTCTAGCATGAATCGGGAAATAACAATAATTGCAGAGAAAATAAACAATAAAGTGCCTGAATAGTGATTTGGTATTTCTTTCTTTTAAAAGCTGAAATAATCGTAATTTTTTAAAAATATTGTGTTTTCATCAATGTAATGACGAATAGCAGTTTCAAGAATACCGTTTTCAGTAACAACACAGAACCACATTTAAATAATCGTGTTGTCGAACTTTTATAGGGAATTCGTAACATAAATATATCGGCAAAAGATTCATTAAAAGACATTTATGACAAATTTACATATCAATGCCATTACAAGCACGAAGATGCGACATTCTCGGATAATCAAAATCCCAAAGACAATATTTCATTGATATTATTCTCGTTTTATTTTATAATTGTTACCGTCACATTATGAGATCTTGATGCTGATATTTAACGTTAACACATCAGTATAGTTCACAATTATAACAACAGATGACACCACGATCTACTGCAAACTCTATTCAGTTTTTGTCTCGAGTGGTAACGAGCATCAAAATTTCAAATGTTGGGTATGTGAATGTGATCTACATTTGTAGCTAATTCTAACAAATACGGTTTTGAATACGGCAGGAAAACTGATCATTTTTTACAGTCCACATTTAGGTCATGTTCCTGATAAACAATGTTTTGCTAGTGGGCTACGATGAACGTATTCTACTTCCTGAGTTCAACACATCTTTGGTCTCGTGACAAAAATTTTGGAGCTAGATTGAAATGTGTTGTCACATCCACTATATAGACCTGACCATGCGCCTTCAGGTATCCATTTATTTCGTTCCATGTGAAACTCCTTACTGGATAAAATTTTTAGTGACGGCGATGATGCAAAATCCTATTTAATTCAGTTTTTTGCTGAAAAAAATCAGACATTTTGTGAACATGGAATTATGAAACTGTCTGTAAAGAGGCAAAAGGTCACAGACAAAAATGGACAGCACCTAATTTAATAAAGTTATATTTTTAAATATATTTTTAAGTATGTTACAAAATAAGGCGAAAATCGAAGTAAGATCAAATATAAAGGTATGAAGATATAAATGCGTATAATTACTGTTTTTAAACTACTGACTAATAAAAAACATCATCGTACCTGGAGAAAGATTAGAATAATGAATTGATCAAAAGTAATAATAATTTAATAACAATGCTACAAAAACAAGCACATATATCACTGGAAAAGAAATTCAAAGAAAATTATTATTTTTTAATTATTGGAATATACAAATAAAAGAATGAAACCAAGCAGGGATATAAAGTAATAATTAATGCTGTTGTAGGCTTTGGACTGAGAATGCGTGGCTAAATTAGTTTTATAGGATCCTGACCATCCCAAACAGCTATTAGTTTATAGATAAAAAAAAAGTATAATGACCAAAATCTGAATGAATAATTAAACGAGCCCAGATCATAGCACAAGAGAAAAATTAATAAATATAACATAGAAAATTATCAAAGTAAAGATAACCATCAACAGATTTCTCTTAATTAATTTAAAACCAAAACGAGCTTTCCAAGAGCTATGAAATGAGGAATAAATATTACAACAAAAAATTATAAACTTGCATATTTTTTATACGTAGCTGTCAGTTTTCAAAATCCTGCTTTAAGTGACATAAATTGTTAAAACTGTTATATCAACAACACATGTACTTAATATTCTTAGAAAATTAATCATTTTTAATAATTATTTCTATTTATTTACAGATAATAAATATATTTATTAATTTCAGAAATACACAAATAATATTAAATAGCATACTAGTATCGCAATCTGTCCTAAAATAGAATTAAAAATGCCAACAATAAAAAAAATGTAGCCCAAAATGTAGGTCCAAAGCTAAGTTATCTATTTAAAAAGTTATTTTTTAAAAAAAATTGCATAACTTATATTATTCTAGCAATATTTTTCAAATTTTAAGTGAGTTCTTAAGAAATTTAAAGGAAAAGTTGCTTGAATGCATTGTTTATAGCATTTATAAAATTAGCAAAAAAAAAATTATTCAAACCCAAATTTTCACAATAGATAATATTAAAAAAAAAAAAAAAAAAATTCTGAAAATTAATTGAGAATATTGGTATTTCAGAAATGTATTTTATTCAACCGAGACACACAAATACTACTATATATTTCGTTACCAAGGATTTCTAGTTTAATAAAAAGATCTCAGTTTTCATTTATTATTATTAGATTAAAGCAAATTTAAAAATGAAAGATAAAAAGATAAGTTAGGTCTAATATCTGGTTTATAATAATTTATGTTATGTTTGTATATGTCCAATACATGAGTGGTTTTCATTCACGTATTAAACGTTAGCTTATTTGTGAAGAATTACTTCTGTCTTTGTCTTTCTCTCTCTCATGTGACCACGGTAGCTTAGTGGTCATGGTCGCGGACTGCGATTATCGGCGAGTCGTGACCTGTGATGCTACTAAAAATCCACAGTGTAGCCGGGGCTGATGCACGTTAAATCTGTGGAGGCTCAAAGACCTCCCAGTGGCATGGTGTGGAATTTAGGAGAGGAGGTGACAGCTCAGGAGTCGTCCTCGTAAATTGACCGAGGTTCAAAATTACGTCGTCCGTCTCGAATAGCCTCGTATTGCTTCTAGTGCGACGTTAATAAAACCAATCAAACCTCTCACCTACACCCACTGATTATTGATTACTACTCCTAAGTGTTTCAGCCCCTACATAGTGGATATTTGGCTCAGGATGGACCTTTAAATTTTAATTTATATGAAATTTTTGTGGAACTCATTTTGAAAAATTATTCCGTGGTGTAGGACTTTTTTTTAGAAAAGAAAAGAATAGGAAAAAAAAAAAAAAAAAGATTAAATTAAAAAGTGGACTGCAGGATTTTATACAAAAAGTGTGAGCCATTTTGATCGAAATTACAAGTGCTGCAAACGGAAGAGCTCTGCTTGAGTCACCTAAATTATAAGTGCTGCAAATGGAAGAAGATGTAGGAACTTTCTAATTATTCTTATCAGAATTGAGAATATTTCAGAACCGATAATATTTAAAAATTCGAGAAAAGGAGTTTTAGTGGAACTTTTATATGAAATCGATGATACCCCAATGGCTGATTTAACTGTTTCTAGTAAAAAATTGTAAATATTTTTGAGAGGGCACGGTAATTATCACTTATCTGTTAAACTCGATAGTTATGGAAAGAAAAATAATAATAAGGAAGGGAATGAGATAAAAGCTAGGAGCACCCATTTATACCTGAAGATTTTAAGAAATTTGAATTGGAAAAATTAAAATTATTGCAGCTGGAAGTAAAAAAACTGGAGATGGAAAAAGTAAGAGATCGGGACGCGAGCAAAGTTGCCCATAGTTCGATAGAAAATTCGAACACCACTTTCGAAAGATTCAAGAAGGATGGATAATCTTATCTCTAGAGGAAATTGACGTGTATCCTGATCCACTTGAGAAACGTGAAATCATCGAACTTTTTTTTGGAAATGCCTTAAAGAGTGATTTGATGAAGATAATGCCAATTCAGAAGTAAACAAGAGAAACAGACACATTTCATAAGAATAAGCAACTGAAAATAAAAGAACTTAACAGGAAAAAAAGTTTAATGTAATTTGATCACAGTCAAGGTCTCATGACATCGGCGGCTGTCCATGTTTTAATTGAACCTTCATGTTGGCCGTCTTTCTGGACATCATACCGGTCATTGACTTTCATGCTAGCGACTTAGTATGGACTAAGGAAGTTTGAGGAAAGTATCAGATCAGGTCCAGATTACGTCCTCTTACTATCAATAAGATCTTCAAATTTGTATCGATGAGATTCCCCCCCCCTTATATTATAGGTTCTTCGATTTTCTTCTTTCATTCGCAAAATATTGATTTTAGCTTATTCACGAATCACGTTACGTTCCACTGTGCAACAATCCTCAGCCTCCTCTTCAAATAACCCTTTTAAGGCAAAATATTCTTCTCTTCTTATTTTCATGCCAGTAAGAAGTTATAACGATGCTCACTTAGTGCTTCGCGAAACTACAACGTTGAGAACACATTGCAGATCATTGATATGTCAGAGCCATTGAGTAGGATCATTTAACGAGATTTTCTTCACTGCAGGAATAACGGTGCGGTAAATCCGTTCTACTTACTCATATTATAATTTTTTTTTTCTTTTCACATCATCACGCGCACACAAACTAAACTAACTACTCTCTTCAACTTTTTCTTAACTTTAAACTTTACTTAAGGTTCTCCTTATTTTTTACCTTTTCGCTAAACTACTTTACTTTTTCACTATACTCAATATAACTTCTTATTATTACTTTAGAACTCATAAATAAATCACTTTGTTTCTTCTTTATGGTAGCTTACTTAGCTAAATATACTTACACTCAACTTACTATAGCTTACTTAGCTATTTACTTTCCCTTAAAATTCATATGAGATCAGGCACAATTTTTAATAACAATAACAACTTAATTTATTCATTCAACACAGTTCCTTGGCTTGATCATTGGAGTTTACAATTAGCACTCAATCACCCCGCAATTCTCAACTTTCTCGAGTATCAACTCGCTTACGTCCGCTCCGTTCGTAGAATTAGTCTGATCTGCCCTGAAGGAATCGTATGACATCCCATACTTCACCCCTTAAAAAAATAAAAAAATAAAAAAAAAAAAAAAAAAAAAAAAAACCTCACTCTGTAGGCGGGTTTTAAGCACGGGAAATAACACTCATTTCCTATATAATTAACAAGTATAATTAATAAGTGTAATTTCCAAATGTAATTAATAAGTGTTTTAAACTTTCTTCTTTATGAAAAACTTCAAATTCTTTAAATCGAAATGTTGCATCATTACGCGTTATTATTCTCGCTGAATTTCCATACATTTTTGTCGAATTTTTAACTTGTCTACTGCTGTTTGTGCTATCTGAGATTTAACTGGGATTCGTGAAAGAATCGACAACTGAGAAAATATGCTGACAATTTTTATTCGATGAGGGTAGTGGTCCAATAAAGTCAATGTGGTAGGTTCTAATTGTTTATCTTCTTTTGGAAATGGTTACAGTAATCCTTCTTGCCTTTCTAACTTTTATTTTCCAAAATACATTCGACACAAATGAAAATTACATTCTCTTCTTGTTTTTATAATTAAACATTCTTCCTGTGTAATATTCACGATGACTGATGTATCAACGTGTCCCTTTATCATGAACCGAAACTGATTAATTCATTTGTCACAGCTTTGAGTACTACAGTTAATTCTCGTCTATTCTCGTGATTTATCATGTAATCATTTTTTCAGCCCTTTCGATTTTGTTGAGACATAATATTCATCTTGTTCTTAAGCAGTTATCTTCAATGTCGTTTCTCCTTGGGAACACTTAGTGATCAGGACGGTATTGCGTTTCAAAGCACCCATTATTAAACAATCAAATTCCTCCAATTATAATACCCATCGTACAGTGTTTGATGAAATATCTTTCTTGTCCATTATTTTTTGAAACACAGAGCAATCTGCTACGGTTTTTAATTTAGCTCCCAGCAATAATTTCTAAATCTTTTTAATTCTTCGAGTATAGCTAATTCTTCTAATTCATAGCAGCAAAGTGTTTCTTGCTGGGGGAGTGTTATCTGCCTTAGACACTGAATAGGATGTATACTTCCGCCGGTTGACTTTTGTAGAAGGACAAGAATCCATTGGAACTCGTGTCTGAATATAATTCGAGAGCGGAACTTTGTGTAAATATGTATAAGGCTGAGTTAATAATTCTTTTAATATTTCAATTAAAAGAATTATTAACTCAACTTCTTTTTATTAGAATCAAAATAAAATTCGACGTTATTTCTCAACAAATCTATTAGGGGCTTAGAAATTTTAAATTAATATGGAATAAATTTCTAGAAGTAATTGGCTAGGCCTAGAAAGCTTTATAACGGTTGCTTAAAGTTCTGAATGGCTTGCCTCTTGCGTTGGTGAGGATTGAAATTTTCCATCCTTAATGATGTAATCTGTTAAGAAATTCTATTCGCTTCTTTAGAAATTTATATTTCTTAAATTTTCACTCTATGCAACTTCGAGCCCACGATTTAATTTGTTCAAGCCCTCTTCATCACATTCTGGAATTATAAAATCATCCGTGTAAATTACAATAATTTGCTCACCAATTAAACCCTAAAAAACATTATATAAGAAATGTTGAAACACATCTAGGCTATTCGATAGATCGAAAGGTACTTTTAATAATTCGTATTCAATATTTTTTTTTCTTTGCTCGGAGAGTATAAATAAGAAATTCCAATCTTTGGACAAATGGATGAAAGGTGTCAAGAATGGATATGCAACAAATAACAAGTCCGTTTATATTTTTGCTGCCAAACCTTAATTATACACTCTATAACAAACAAACAAAACAACAACAACAAAAAAAAATGACACACCAAGAAGGAGTTGTCTGATGGAGATAAAAATTGGCGGACAGGAAAATTATGAACAGAATAGAAAATGATTAAAATTTCAGAAAAATTGAATGATTTATTTCAGAGTTACATAAATACAAAGTAACAAGCTTAATAAGGTGTTGACCCACCTCTAACCTGGATGCAAGCTGCCACATGGCATGGCATAGAATGACAAAGCTCCCTGAGGGTCTCCTGCGGTATTTCTTGCCAAATTAGCTCCAATTGTCCAATGGCAGGTCGCCACCATTCCGTGGTAGATGCAGTCGCCTTCCCATCATATCCCAGACATGCTCAATTGGAGAGAAATCTGGCTGTCCAAGGAAGTGTTTGACAAGCTGTAAGACAGTTCATAGCCATATGTGCCGTATGTGGTGTGGCATTATCTTGCTGAAAAATAAGGTCAGGGTACTGCAAAAGGAACGGTAACAAAACAGGTCTCAGAATGTTGTCGACGTACCGCTACGCTGTAAGTGTGCCTCTAATGACAACCAAAGGAGTCCGGCTATCAAAGGAAATGGCACCCCAGACCCTAACTCCTAGTTGAGGGCCTGTGTGGAGTGCAATAGTTAAAACAGGATCAGCACGCTGCCCTGAGCGTCTCCAGACACGTCTTCAATGATCCACAGGACACAGTTGGAAGCGGGATTCGTCGTTAAACACTATGTGTCCCCAGTCAGCATCCTTCCAACGTGATCAACCTAAGCACCACTGTAATCTGTCTCGATAGTATGTAGGCGTGAGTGGCAGGTAGCGTAGTGGTCGGTACGAGCGTAGATTTTGCTCTATTAGTCATCTGTGAATGGTCATGGTGGACACTCGTGCGCGGATCGCACGTCTGATGGTTGATAACGAGGAATCAGGAGCTGTGTCAGCTGATATGACAATCACTCTGCCCTCCCGATCCGCTGTGGCCCTAGGTCAACCGCTATCATCCTGACGCTGAAATATGCCATTGTTCACCCATTCTTGCCATCATCTTCTAATCGCCGCATCGCTTCGACCCATATGACGAGCGATTATCCGATTTGTCCAACCTGCCTCTTTCAAACCAATGATACGACCTCTTTCAAACTTTGACAGTTGCTCGTAATGAGCTCGAATCTTACGACGAGGCATTTTTTCAGTCGTTGAAAGGTATCCTAACGTCCTCAATGCCACAGAAAATTTGACCATCAGATTGAGAATCGCATCTTATAAACACCTGCTGAATGCGCAGCTCCAATGCGCTGGAACTCCCGCTATTCATTCATTGGACACTAAATTTTAATCACTTGCATGTTCGGTCCAAATGTCTTTGCATACGAAATTTCATTACAATCGGGAAAGTCCTTCTTGGTGCGTCGTTATTTATTTATTTATTGTTATAGAGTGTATATTAATGCAGCACAATATACAAACTACAATCATATACTGCTCTTCACGCCGGCCAATTTGACGTCCTCCTGCTATTATAATTCTTTCAAAACTTGCCTGGAGTTTAGTTGTTCATCTTCAACTCATAAATTGAGTTGTTTCTCTTGATAGATCCTTACCACACCCATCGGGGAAAGCACGTCCGTCGCAGGAGTGTCGATATTGCTAAAGAAAATAAAAACTAGATTAGGTTTGATTTAGTATAATTAACGTGGCACTAGAAGCAACACGAGGGCTATTAGCGACGGACCTCGAACTTTGAACCTCGTTCAGGTGACGAGGACGACACCTGAGCTTGCCCCTCCCTCTTCTAACTTCCCCACCACACCAATGGGAGGACTTTGAGCCCTAACAGATTTAACGTGCATCAGCCCCGGCTACACGGTGGGTCTTTGGTGGCCAAGGATCGAACCCGCGACTGAACGAAAGCCGCCGGTCACGAATCCGAAACCATGACCACAAGGCTATCGCGGCCTCCAGGACTTAAGAAAGCTTTGCAGATTTATATAAAACTATTCGACTAAAGCATTATGGTATGGAGTATAGGCTACTTCTATCTATTAACAAAGATTCACGAATATTTAATTTGAATCTTGAATTTAATGATAATGAACTGCTTTATTTAAAGGGACGCTTACAATTCTCAAGTGAGGGCGTTAGAACTAAATATCGTTGGCTACTTCTATCAAATAATAAATTTGATGGGCTACTCATTATGACGCTCATACTAAAATATGTCGTGTAGGTGGTGATATCACTCTGAAACATTTAAGAGAACAATTTTGGATTGTTAAGGGTTATCAATATGTGAAAAAAGTTCTGAATAATTGTTTATATTGTAGGCGTTTCAAGGTAAAACCTAGAACATAGGTGGTAGCTCCACTACCCCTTGACAGAATTCAAGAACATCCTCCATTTGATGTATGTGGTTTGGATTTTGCAGGATTTTTTTGTACATGATTTTAATTCAAAGTGTTATTTACTTATTTTCACCTGTGATGTGACGAGAGCAATTCACCTACAGTTGATTCTTAATATAGTAAGTACTAATTCCTTTTTGCTGGGTTTCGGACGACTTGTACCTTCTCGAGGATTATGTTCTGTATTATACACTAATAATGCTTAGATTTTTAAAAGGTCTAACTATGAATTTAAAAAATGATGGAAGCAGATTGATAATACTGAGGTTAAAAATGAGTTTGGTTAACAGAGGCATAATTTGAAAATTCATAATTTAGGGAGTCCATGATGGGGAAGTTTCTGAGAGAGGCAGATTCGAACACTTAAAACTTGTGTAAAGAAAATTGTTGGGAGATCTTCGCTCTCTCTTAAAGAAGGGGAAATTTTTTTCTTGAGATTAAAGCCAGGGTTATTTCCAGGCCTATAACGTATGTGTACAGCGACCCTTCACAGCCCTCTCCATTCACTACCTCTCATTTTCAGTAGGTAAAAGATTGTTGTCTTTACCTGTAACAAAACACAAAATTGAGGATTTAAGTAACAACACAATTCTTTGATTATCTAAGAAATATAAAGATTAACAAACTATTTTAAATCATTTCTGAAATAGGTAGAGAAAGGAGTATTTACTAAATCTAAGATCCTCGTGTATTTTTCTTCAACCATGTAAAATTGTTTCGTTTAAAGTTAATGATGTAGTTTTAATTAACGATGAGCGTTATCCCAGAAATATTTGGATGTTAGGAAAGAATTTGGAGTTATATCCAGGAGGGAATGTGGAAAGGTCCGTTCCCTTCTTATCAAAACTCCTAAAGGAAACATTAAACGCTAAGTTCAACTAGTTTATAATTTAGAAATCAGTTCTTGAATACGTAGGTTTTTTTTTAGTAAAATTTTTAATTTTCTTTCGATGTTTAATGGTAGTTGAAATTGTTCTAAAATATTTTAAACGTGCTTTAAGCATACGCATAAATTTTCATTTTAAATTCATTTAATAAATTTTTTGTAATTTGTAAGGTTGTGTATCAAATGATTGTGAATGAATTTTGATACTTTATAATTCGATGCAATGTTCAATGTATATGTTTTTATGTAAATTAATAGGTTTGATGGGTGTAAAGTTGATTGAGAATGAATGGCAACCGAATTCAGGCGAGTCCAAGTAGGGAATGTTACATAATTCCCATGTCATTACATTGTCATTCTGCCAGAGGGCTCAGCTTGTGCACGATGAACTCATAAAGGGTGTTGATTGTAAGCGAAGTGCTGAGTGGCAGGCTAAGAGCTAAAGTGTAGGTTTGGACGGCAGATATAGCCTAATGTGATGTATCATTTTTAAATTTGCTACTTTAATTAAACCTGTTTAGTTTGTATGGAAGTTTTTCTTGTACCTGACCTGCATATGAACTATCTGCAACAATGATAACACCACAAGTTTGTTTTTTTTATATCACAAATCAAAAAATTACAGATTGAGAAAACAACTGTAAGACTGTAAAAGGGTTAAAACTTTAAATAGGAGTTAAAAAAACAGTTCTGGTGTGTGGAGGGGGGCTCCCTCGCAAAGTCAGACATACTTGAAATAGATTAATTAAAAAATATGAGACGATGAGGATACACTGAACACTCGCTTAAAGTATGATGAATAGTGTATGAGACATGACAGGAAGGATACTCATGAGCACTCTAGCCAAATAAAAGATGTTTATCTATAAAGCGAGTGTACCCAATACGTAGCCTAATATTCGCTCTTTTCATTGGAGTCGTAGCTATGGAGAGCAGAGGACCTATTCAGGTTTCGGTCTCGTCATGACTCAAAACTTCGAGGTATATGGATAGCGATTAGCGAACTTTTGTATTGAAAAGAAATAAACTATAGGAACAGTTTAAAGCAGCAAATAAATTTCAAGTCATTTTCAACCATCTTGCATATTTTTTAATCAACCACAGATCCTTTTTATATTTAAAGCAATTTAGAATTTTAATTATTTTCTATTGACCTTGCGGGATTCTTGGAGATTCGTACTACTTTTTACAACGTTTTTAAAACTTTTTTCTGAATTTCACTTGGTGTGTGTGTGTGTGTGTGTCATCAAATTTTCGATCGTTAATTTAACCAACTTCCCATCAAGCGAGAACTCTGAAACCTTGGGAATCGTTCTCACTCGCCTAACAATGCGATATTTAGACATTTGCGACAAGTTTTAGCTAGTATTTTCTTCAATAATGCAGTTTATCGCAACCACTTGGCGCGATTTCAAAAATTGGCACCAAACTTGGCGATTTTTTTGTTTGGCTGAACGTTAAGTCCGTAAAACTGACCAGGGTAACCACATTTTACAAAATACTGCCAAATAATTCTTGTCGCCAAGAGTGATTGGGTTAAACTGCATTCCAACCATTTAATTTACCGGATGAATTAATTAATTTTAGTTACTTTTAACGTTTTTATGTATTTCACTTGGTGTGCGTATCAGTGTGTCATCAAATTTTCTATCGTTAAATTAACCAACTTCCCATCAAGCTAGAGCTCTGAAGTTTCAGCCGTTCTTACTTGCCTAACAATGCAATATTTAGATATTTGCGACCAGTTTTAACTAATATTTCAATATTTTTTCTTAATAAACTTTGCCACTATATAAAAACGTTGTTTTTAAAAAAGTTGGTTTTTATCTCAAATTATTCTCAATTTCACTTGGTGTGTGTGTGTGTCATCAAATTTTCGATCGTTAATTTAACCAACTT
>BMAW01006936.1:173891-218644 GCA_019974015.1 Nephila pilipes
GTGTCATCAAATTTTCGATCGTTAATTTAACCAACTTCCCATCAAGCTAGAGCTTTGAAATTTTGGGAATCGTTCGTACTCGCCTAACAATGCAATATTTAGACGTTTGCGACAAGTTTTAACTCATATTTTTTTAAATAATGCAGTTTAGCCCAATCACTTGGCGCAATTTGAATAATTGCCAAACTTGGCGAATTTTTTTTTTTTTTTGGCTGAATGTTAAGTCCGCTTCGCCGACCAATTTAGCAACATTTATCAAAATAGCGCCAAATAATTCCTGTCTCCAAGAGTGGTTTGACTAAACTGTATTCCAACCATTTAATTTACCGGATTAATTAATTTTAGTTAGTTTTAACGTTGTTATGTATTTCACTTGGTGTGTGTCTGTATGCATGTGTATCAGTGTGTCATCAAATTGTCTATTGTTAATTTAACCAACTTCCCATCAAGCTAGAGCTCTGAAATTTTGGGAACCGTTCTTATTTGCCTAACAATGCAATATTTAGATATTTGCGACCAGTTTTAACTAATATTAAAACGTTTTTCTGAATTTCACTTGGTGTGTGTGTGTGTGTCATCAAATTTTCGATCGTTAATTTAACCAACTTCCCATCAAGCTAGAACTCTGAAACCTTGAGAATCATTCTCACTCGCCTAACAATGCGATATTTAGACATTTGCGACAAGTTTTAGCTAATACTTTCTTCAATAATGCAGTTTATCCCAACCACTTGGCGTGATTTCGAAAATTGGCACCAAACTTGACGATTTTTTTGTTTGGATGAACGTTAAGTCCGTAAAACGGACCAGTTTAGCCACATTTGGCAAAATACTGCCAAATAATTCTTGTCGCCAAGAGTGATTGGGTTAAACTGCATTCCAACCATTTAATTTACCGGATGAATTAATTAATTTTAGTTACCTTTAACGTTTTTATGTATTTCACTTGGTGTGTGTTTCTGTGTGTATCAGTGTGTCATCAAATTTTCTATCGTTAAATTAACCAACTTCCCATCAAGCTAGAACTCTGAAATTTCGGGAACCGTTCTTACTTGCCTAACAATGCAATATTTAGATATTTGCGATCAGTTTTAACTAATATTTCAATAATTTTTCTTAATAAACTTTGCCACTATATAAAAACGTTGTTTTTAAAAACGTTGGTTTTTATCTCAAATTATTTTAATAATTTTTTTAATAAACTTTGCCACCATATAAAAACGTTGGTTTTTATTTCGAATTATTTGTTTCTGTACCACTATAGTAAAATTTCACCTCACTAAAGACAGCACGAACGATATATTTAAATATAAATTCAAAATAGAGAGTTACGGAATTATATGACTAATTGCAATTTGTTTAGTTTAGTATTTATTAGCGTCGGACTAGAAGCAACACAAGAGCTATTGACGATGGACCTCTTAATTTTGAACCTCGGTCAAGTGACGAGGACGACACCTGAACTGACAACCCCTCTCCTAACTTCCAAACCACGCCAACGGGAGAACTTTGGGCCCCGAATAGATTTAACGTGCATCAGCCCCGACTACACGGCGGGTCTTTTGCGGCCAAGGATCGAGTGAGTGAGTGAGTGAATGTAAAGTTTATTGGCGAAAGAGCCAGATATGGCTATGCTGCGCCAAACAAGATTAAACTGTGGTCTAGACGTGAGGCCAAGGATCGAACCCACGATTGAACGAAAACCGCCAACCAAGAATCCGAAACCATGACCACTAGGCTACCGCGACCACCAAATTGATATGCGATTACAATATGTTTGGAACTTTTAAGTTTTGTGAACAGAGCAACAGCCGAAAAAATTGCTGATAAATCATGCCTCGTACGTTACAAATATGCGTTTTTGACGCTAATATCTATATATTTCATATAAAATCTTGTGAATCTATACACTCTAATAATCCTGCCACAAGTGTTAAATATGTGTTTTTGATGCACGTTGGGTGTTTTGTGTCATCAGGGATCGAACTCCCGACTCGACGAAATCAGTGTAAATGACCACTAGGCTACCACGGTCACGCTACAAAACCTGGAAGGAAAACAAACGAAGCTCGAAAATAAAATTTTATTCGTGATCAATAGTAATCACAGTAATATTGAATCAAAACATATGACTAAAAAGCATTAATCAACTTCAAATAAAATACTTCGCTTCAGATGTCATGTATCGGACATTTAAAAAAGATCGTCTGAAATATACAAGCAATTCTTACGACAAAAGTAAATCGGAATATCCATTATTAATTTACGTTGTTCACATTCATGTAAGGGACTCAAGCCATTCCTTTATGATCTCCTCCTTAGAACGTAGCGTGCAATCACGTTTCAGTCCTCTCCTAGGTACCCCATTAGGACTGAAATTGAAAGTTCCATCTAAATTCTGGCTTGTGATATACCATATTTGAAATTGATGGTTCCGTTTGCTTATATGTCCAGAGTTGATTTTCGAAAGAATAAAGAAATACCCATCATCTTCGCAAACAATTTTCTCACGACAAATTTCCTCAAAACTCTCTACGTCAAGGTATGGTATAAATGAACGCTTTAATACATTTTTTTCAGTTTCGAGTATTCTACCTCTTATAATATTAGGTCCAAAACTATTTACGTAGTTAGGTAAAACTGAAGAATATGAAGGGTCCGGTAAAGCATTTAACTGGTTCATAGGCAATCCACCTCCTGCAATTTCGGTTCCTTGCTGTCTAATTTTATAAGGGGGCAGACCTTCAGGTATTTTACTTTCATGACGGTTAGTTCCATGATAGTAAGGACTAGAATAACTCGCACCTGAAGCATATGATCGTGCATATCTTGGTAAATTATACTGATGACTTACAGCTGTTCCACCTCTTCGATAATAAGGTCCTTTATAGTGATTGTTAGTAACTGAACCATGTGATCTTGCCGTATTTAATGCTTTAGTATAAGGAGCCTTCAATAGATATTGTCTTATCAAGACATTGCTATGATCTTGATAAGGAATACCAGAACGAATAGCTCCAAAACTAGTAGCAGAGTGGGAGACAACAGGTTCTGCCGCTTGCCCATCAGGTCTTGTTATTCCTTGCTCAAATCCGAATTCCGGATGGGCGCCTGATATCCTGCGGATTTCAGTTTCTTCCTGTGGGGTAAGTGTTCTTGGCGTTTGATGTCTAGGAGGTATGAAGTTTGGATGAGGACTTCCTATTCCATAAGTAGGAAAACGTTGAAAATTGTTTGATGTTCCGAAAGATCCCGTTCCTCTCGGGAAGGAAATTTGTGTTTGAACTTTAGGACTTGGGTTTGGCTTGTAGGATTCATTAGATTGAAAATCCAACTGGCTTAGAGTTGTCTCGTGTTTCACGGGATTCTCACGAAAGCTTGATCTTATTTCCGGTATCGCTGTTGTGTGATCAAGCAGGAGGGAAGTGTTTCTCTTTTCTCTTGCTTCAAATTGAGCATCCGGAAAATCAACGTCTATTGGAGCTTTAAAAGTATTTTCGCTTAGATCAGGGCCTATAACAGGTGCAAGATCAGGTAGCGACTCACTTGGAAGAACGTTCGTTTTGGGAATTTCATCCAAAATTTGGTTAGTGGATGTTGTAGATATGAAAGTCTCCTTATTCTGTGAACTTAGATCTGAATTCAAAGCGAAAAAACTCGATCTTAATAATTCAGTGATGCAACTTAAATCGTATGGTGTTGCAAATGTTGCATAATTTGGCGACTTAGAATCGGTTGACCTAGGAGTTTCGGAATCAAAAGTGTTCTGATTCAGTTTTCCATGCATCTCTTTCAGGTATGCCGAATTCTGAGGGGTATTTGTAAAACAGCTGCTTTTGCTTTCTGACTCCGATTCTTGAAGATCTTCGAAGGAGAATCTCTGGTCTTGATTTTGATGAGGGAGAGAGGATTGACTGCTCGCAGCTGCAGAGCAGGCGTGGTATTCAGTCTTTGCCTCTGAGCACAATATTTTGGAGTGGTCGGAAATATCTGTAAAAATATGAAGGAGAGAATAAATGAATAATAGAGTGAATGAGAGAAAGACAGGAGCAAATGTCAAATTTGGATAAACTGCACTAATCGTTTGTTTAAATTGTAACCTGGAAAAAAAAAAGGGGGAGGGAAGTAAAAATTGATTGACAGCAGGGTCGAAAATCTAGGATTGCTAGTGTATCTCGGGACGTGTCGCCCATGTTTTCCAAATTAAGTAAACTTCATGAGAAAGAAAAAGATATCAAGGGTAACTCGGAGTCATGATCCCGCACATACCTAAAGAAGATAAGCCCCTGAAGGAATGAATGATAGAAAAGGTTACATAATTGTGAATGTTTATTAACGCCACACGGAGGAGCAACACGAGGGCTGTTGGTGACGGACCTCGTAGTTATGAATTTTGGTCAACTCATGAAGACGACATCTGAGCTGGCACTTCTTTCTATAAATTTCCCACCACGCCTATGAAAAGACTTGAAACCTCGAAGGATTTATCATGCAACAACTCTCGACATGGTGTGTCTTAGTGACATCAGGGCTCAAACCCATGACTCGATGAAAGTGCACATGACCACTAAGCCACTGCGGCCAGAAACTCCACAGGAATGAAAAAAGGTCACTAAGGTATTTTGGTTAAGTGATGCCCATACTTACCTGAAAAAGGTAAGTCCCTAAGGATAGATTGAGGGCTAACATGCCAAAACACAATGTCGATCCTAATTAGTCCTATCAATACCATCTGTCTTCAAACACATGTACCTTTTGAACAACTCTCGTAATTTAATTGCTATAGGGAACTCTTCTGGCTGCATATTACCCAACTTCAAAGTGCGCTAATCACAACCGATACCAAAGCTATACTCAGCAGCTTCCACGTCAACGTAGGGCTCTAAGCCTAAATAGATTGAACGCCTGTCAATCCTTGATGGAATCATGACACTATATTAGAGTCTCAGATGGGCGCAATAACAGAGTGATCATGGCGTCAAGCTAGAAACCGGTGATATTTCTATCTAAGAACACAGATCGACTAAAATATCAATTCCATGCCATGATCACTGATTATCGCGGCTATCTAAAACTCAAGTAGCGATAAAATTTGTTTAAATAAAAGCGCTGCGAGTTCTTGGGTGAGTGAGTGATGATGGAATTTAATGGCGCAAAAGACAGATGTGGCCATGCTGCGTCAAACAAGGTTTAATTGTTATTTAGACGTTTGAAAAATGTAAAATAAAAAATAATAATTGACGAGGAGGAAAGTCGATGCACGTTAAATCTATCGAGGCCCAAAGTCCTTCCGTTGGCGTGATTGTGGAAGTTAGGAAGGGGAATGCCAGCTCAGGTGTCGTCCCCGTCACTTGACCGTTCGAGGTCCGTCGCCAATAGCCCGTGTTGCTCCTTGTGCGACGTTAACAAAATCAAACAAGGAGGAAAGTCGAAAATAGAGAAGAATCGGCCGGGGGAAGCATCACCCGTGTTTACCAAAGATAGTAAGCCCCATATGTAAGGGGAAAAAATCACTAGGGTGCTTCGGGAAAAAATGGCCTCACCTGTCTAAAGAAGGCAAACCCCTGATGTTTCAGCGAGTTCCTGAAGTTCATTTTCTGTTATCGACGATTCCGAGCTTCAAATTTGTGCCCCATGGCGCACGAAAAAGTGTTTTCATTGATGAGTTTGGAAGCACTGGAACCTCTTATCATGCTTCATATTGATTTTATGTAGCAGAGTTATCAAAGTGGTAACTCAATATGAGATCAAGATAGATGACTCATTTTTTCATAAGATAATAAATAGGAATAACCTTTTTGGTTGCATTATTTCGTTTATAGTAGATTATTGACCTCCTGGTACCTTAATATCGTTTCGAATTTTTACAGACGATCTATTGTTTGTTTAGTTTCATTAACGTCGCACTAGAAGCAACACGAGGGCTCTTGGCGACGGACCTCATAATTTTGAACCTCGGTCAAGTGACGAGGATGACACCTCCTTCTTCTAACTTTCATGCTTTCAAATCAGTGTAAACTTCGAATTTCATAAAATTCTGTTTGAAATTTTTGGACTTAGGGGACTGAAAGAAAAAAAAATCCCCACACGTTATATGTGCTCCTCAAACATTTGACGATAAAACATTTTCTACTCAATGAGTTTCAATAATTTTTTGCACCAGCCAATAGACAATTCGTTTCCATTTGTGTAAACAAAAACACTTTTTTTAATATATATATATTATTCATAGAAACACTAATTATTTAGCACACTTTCGAGTAAAGTGAACAGTAATATTCGTTTGGATTCCTT
This sequence comes from Nephila pilipes, assembly GCA_019974015.1. Classification (NCBI taxonomy): domain Eukaryota; kingdom Metazoa; phylum Arthropoda; class Arachnida; order Araneae; family Nephilidae; genus Nephila; species Nephila pilipes. The sequence goes on from BMAW01006936.1 coordinate 180,186, forward strand.
TTATCTTTTAGTTAGTTGACTGTTTTATTAAAGCTGTAATAAGAAGCAAAACGAGGACTATTTACAAAGGACCTCATCATTTTGAACATCGGGGAAGTAACGAGTGAATGTGAGGAATAGAAGGATTTATTGAAGCGAGAGTCACTCACTCAATATTACTTACTGCTTGTTAAGTTGCACCTAACGAGTGAGTGAGTGAGTAATGTTGGAGTTTAAGAGCGTTAGAGCCAGATGTGGTTATGCTGCGCCAAGTAAGATGTTACTATGAAAAGACGTTTGAAAAAGATGGGTAAAAAAGGAAAAAGTTGACAAGACGGATTGAAAGTACAGAAGGGTTGCTAGTGTATCCCGGGCCCGCGTCATTCGTGTTTTCCAAAGACAGTAAACCCTATAAGAAAGAAAAAGAATACAACGGTTCTCCGAGCTCATGATTCCAGTACTTACCTGAAGAATTAAGCCACTGAGGGAAAACAGAAGGCGAAGTATCGAGGAAGACACCTGAACTAGGATTATCTCTCCAGGCTTCCACACCACGCCAATGTGAAGATATTGAGCACATCGATAAATTGTCGAAGAATCGAAAGACCCTTTGAATCTTTAGTGGAATCCAGAATCGAATCCACGACTCAATGGAAACAACGCAGGCTGCAAGCTATCTACCTTAACTATTCTTCTAACGCGACCAAGGATTTTGCTTATCTCTAAACTCTGTCAGTCCAAAATGACTTAATATTCTCTTCCACAGTTCAGGAAATATTCAGTTTAGCATAAACTGAATATTTCCTGAATCCATATTCATAATGTTTAATTATCGATCTGTCATCAGGCACTGTTTAGAAACAGAGAGAATATTTCAAACTGCTTTTGCGTGAAGTAATTTAGAATATGGTCTCCTAACGTTACACGTCTGGTCCTAATGTGTAATCCAGCCGCAAGTAAAAGTTGGCATAATTTCAGTCAAATAGTAGCAGCTCTGCAATATATATTTATAAATTTGAAATTGCCCAGAATAACAAGCAAACGCTGCGCCAAAAAAATTATCTCGCGAGCTGGTATACGAGAAACGAGAAACTCGGAACAGCGTTTAAAATTCTCACCATCTAATAACTAATTAAAAAAATAGCCAGAAAACATTGGTTAACTTTCTCTGATTCTGCAGACTACATTGCTTCATCGTACCCGTCCTCCATCGTCACTCTCAGCGACATCGGGGTGAAGGGTTCGCCGTACATTCGGCGTCGCAACTTCCCCTGAAAAATTAAAACTCAGATTGGAGATATGAACCCCTCATTTCGACCGATGAACATTCGTGCTTCCGGCTCTCAAGCAGCCCTAGAAGCAGTGGCGTAGTGTAAATTTCCGCCAAAAGGTGTTAACCCTAATTTTGTCCCCTCCCCTCAACTCAATATTTGCCACCATCTATAGAAATAAAAAAAAAAAAAAAAAAAACGTAAATGCATTCCGCGAGCGTAAAATTAAATTACTCATGGTTTGATACGTTCAAACCATGAGTAATGATTTCGTTCAAACGATTAAATAACTTTCTATGTGGTAAAACTGCAATGTCATTGTGAAAAGTTTAAAAATAAAACAAACATTTACCTTAACACTTCTATATATTCGACGAATCGTATAAAATAAACTTGACTTTATAATAACAAATTTAGGTCGCGTGAAAAATTATCAAAGAGTAAAAGAATAACAATCAAAAGGTAAAATAATCAACATTGCACCACTCTTCTAATTAACAAAAAAACAAAAAGGAAGAATTTAACTGTCATCTGTTCACCGTCATGTCTATGAGTTGCTCAAGAACAATAAGACAATTCAAAAATTAAAACAGTTGCTCTAATTGAATTTGTTGCGTGACAACATCGAATCGCGACCGGCCGTGTCCATTTCCAAATTCAAAAAGTGAAATTAATGTTCTTATTTTGAATAATAAGCTGCAGGCTATCATTTAACTGCAACTAAAAGTAGTATATTTGTTTTAGAGCAAACCATACAACTCTATTTTGAACCATTCCCTCTTGTCCGATTGCCTTGTAATTCTGCTTAAATACTTAAGAAGTTCAGATGACAATACAGTTATCTGATCTAATGTCTATAGCCTGATAGGATTAGGCAGCTCGACCACTCCTTGCCACTCCCCCCCACATCTGTGCCATCCGGGTCATGGCTCCCACTGCCCCCTCATGCTATAACACTGCTTGGAATCACAAATTCATCCCCACTCTCAAAACTTCAATTAAATTTTAGGATTCTTAACTTTAAACTCAAGCTTTCTTTCAATTAATAGCCTTGAGTAATTTAAATTCAACTCGCTTTAATTTACGCATTTTACACAATAAATCCTCCTTTTATTAAATTCTGAAGTGTGCAATAGCTAGGATATAGACAAAGAATGTTCAGCAATCGATACTGATCAGATTGGAGATAAAGGATCAAGAGACCCTCAATCGCTCTTTGGTCGCATTAAAACAGAACATCATTCATTGCCTGTCCAGTTACATTAATCCAAACATTGTTTGCGACATTTCTTTGGTTGAACGAAAATAGCTGATGAAATTTTAATGTTCTGTTCTTTGAATATCTATGAAACTAATAATTACACTCAAATGAAATTTGAAACTGTCGGTTTAGACCATTCTCTACTTCAGGGGTGGGTAATTGTTTGGGCTAGGGGGATGGGGGCACTTTGTCGAAGCAGAGGCTAGCGGTGGGCCCACGTTTTGAAATGATTGCATTCATTAATTAATTTTGCATTCCAGAAAAGGTATAATTTCTACCACAAATTTAATAAATTATCATAAATTAAATAAAATTGTGGTAGTTTATTTATTGTGTTAGCTTCATATTATTTGTAGCTGCAAGCAAATTTAATTTTAGAATCAGTTCATCTGGACAAATGTTTTCTATCACGCTTTTCTAAATTATTTTTTTAAATCAAGAATGAGATTGCTAATTGAGATTTTCATCACAGCCTGCAAGTTAATGCCTATCAAAGAGCATTTATATTTGCTCATCTTAATCTTCAAGGAAGAAAAACTTTGCTCACAAATTTATGTAGATCCAAATATAGAGAAACATTTTCCCAGCCAATTTCTTCAAGCATGGAAATTTTTCTGCAGAAAAAGATTTGTAAAAATCAAGTAATGTCACAACATTAAACATTTATTTCAGTATGATCTGACTGCAGGTCAATAAATTCAGTTGCAGCTCATCAAGTGCTGTGTCAATATCTATAGTGTTGGAGTAAGGGAGCAAATTGAATTTAAGCTAGCTTTTTGTAAATTCCTCACATCTTGTGACCTCACGTTCTTCAAATTCTACAGAGAGTGAGTGAATGAATGTAAAGGTTATTGGCGCAAGAGCTAGATGAGGCTATAATGCGCCAAACAAGATTTAACTGTAGTCTAGACACGAAAAAATTGAAGAAAAGACAAAAATTGGTTGACAAGAAGGGTCGAAAACAGAGATGGATCGCTAGGATATCCCAGGAGAGTTTCTTGATTTTAACAACATAAATTTAGCTAGGTATAATTTCTTTATATTTTTCATTGCTTTATTTTGCTGACTGCCTCATTTTTTGATGAGTTGCAATTAAACGCCAGTCTCCAATTTTATAAATTAATACGTATAATTTGCAATTCCATATTCAAAGCCAGTTTTTTCAAGTTATCTTCCTTTTAATTAATACGCTAACAGTCAGAATAGATGATCCACTATACACAAGTTCAGTTCACAAATCCCAGATCCTTATTCTCAGATTATGTCGAAAAAAGGAGAGAACAGACAATTCATATTCATTGCAGGTTTGTGGTTCCCTTTTAAGTAACGGAAGCCAATTGCCTTATTATTTGTTGTTCACTAGGATCTAAGCATGTATGAATACCTAGAGAAAAATTATGGCAAGTCTCCGGGGGAAAAAAAAGTAAGTATGTACAGTAATAGTGTTGATGTTTCTGAAAGAATTAAAGAAATATATTCCTATTTCATTCAAAATTTAAATATAATTAAAAAACAGCTTACTTAAATTCAATTTTAACACGAAAAATGTCACAAAAATACAACCACGTAATTTGCAAAAATAGTTTAACTTAATATTAACGTGTAATTCATGTCACAAAAATAAGAATGCTGGCAAAACCGGAAAGGAGGAAAAAGATAGTTTTTACAAGTTTCTTTTGTAAAAACTAAAAATTAGTAATTAGTAGGGTAGCCTTTGGCTTTTAACACTGCTTTTAATCTTGATGGCATTTAAGTTCTCTAAATTTTGGGTCACAGAAGATGGTATTTTCTGCCTCTCCTCCAAAAGTACTCTTCCGAAATCATTTTTATCTCTTGTTTCCAAATTTGTCTATTAAGGTTATCCCACGAGTGTTCAATAGTGTTAATATCGGGTGACTGAGGAAGTTTTTTGAGCTGTCTTTGAAAATTGTAGAGCAGCCCTTCTTGTACAGTTCGAGCTGTATGTTTTGGATCATTATCTGGCTGAAATAAAAACGATTTTTTAAATCCTAATGTTGCTGCACTTTGATGCAGATTATCTTTTAAAATGTTCCGATAACTGCATTGATTCATTATTCCATCAATTATTACTAAATTACCTACACCAGCCGCTGGCATGCGACCCCAAACCATAAGTGAACCACCACCGTGTTTAACAATTCCTCTCCTGTTCTTTGGTTAGAGCTCTGCATTTGCTTTTCACCGCACTTTTTAGTGTCCATCTGATCCATAGATGTTGAATTTACTCTTATCTGAAGAAAATTACAGAACTCCAGAAAATCTGGTCCTGATTTTATTCTATTTTGCAAGTCTTTTTTTGCGATTAACTTTGCTTGCGAACGGTTTTCTTCACATGTTCCGACCATGGTATCCTGCCTTTCGTAGCACACGATGAATTGTTTCAGGACTGCAAGATTTGCCTAAATGGTTTTCTACATCAGATTTTAATTTTGGATCTCTAATATTTGGATTTTTCTTAATTTTGTTAATAATATTCCTACCTTCTCTATCATTGAATATGAGTGGTTGACCACTTCTAACCTTGTTTCTAGTACTACCCTCAATCCGAAATTTTTCAATAACTTTTTGCACTATGGAAGAACTTTTCCCGATGACCTTAGAGATTTCCTGTTAAGACTTGCTCTCTTTGTGTGCAGTTTTATAATTAAATCCTTCAGATCCTGTAATAGGTCCTTTCCTCAAAAGAGCCATTAGTAAAATGTATAATTATTTAGTGTCTAACATAGAAAATTTCAGAAAAACCTTCAGAACTATTCGTAACATACAGCATAATCATAAGGAAGTGTATCTAGACTTTTAAATGACTTATAACCTTTAAATTTTTTTTAGATTGGTTGCATACATTTGTGATGTAAGCAAGAAACATGAAAAATGTCACAAAAATGAAGTAATGGTATATAAGAAAATAAACTTTAAAATTGTAAAATAAATTAAAGCAAAGTGTTCATTTCCATTTTCTTGAAGTGTAATTTGTAATCAATAAGGTATATTCTCAAATATATACAGTGACTCCCAAAATTTAGTATTTATCGTCCTTTTTTAACGGTAAAAGTATAAAAAAAAAAAGTAATACTGAAAATTTATATAAAATTAATACATATCTAAGTGATAAAATACCTTTTAAGAAATTCATTAGACTTGGAAACAAGTATGATACCCGTTTAATAAATTATATAATTTTTAAGCAGAAACTACAACATATTATGTCATAAAATTGAATATACACTTGACATAACTTTTTAAATGAAAACGTAAAAGACAAACTAATATTTGGTTGAACACCCTTTCGAATTAATGATGGCTTCCAGACGGCGTGGTATCGATTTAACCGATTTTGTACTGTTCCACTTGTGATTTAAACTCCTCTCTTGACATTCTCTTAAAACAGTTTTTAAATGGTCTTTGCTCGTGATATGGTGCTTTTGGACGGATTTTTCCAACTGTGACCATAAATTTTCAATAATGGTGAGATCACTTGATTTTGGTGGAGTGTGCAATTGCGTTCTGCAGCTGTACAACAGCCACAATTGATCAATTTTAGCTGTATGCTTAGGATCATTATCGTGTTGAAAAATGAAACTATCCTAAACCCAACTTTTAAACACTTTGCTTTAAATTATTTTTTAGAATGTTCAAGTACTGAATTTTTGCCCATGATTCCATTAATAAACTCTAAACTTCCCACACCATTGGCTGACATATAATTCCGTTCGAGTACATAGTTACCTCCATATTTGTCAATAGGAATGGTGTTTTACTGAAGCAACTTTCTGTTAGGCTTCCGCCTAATGTAGAATCACCCATCACTTCCAAAAACATTAAATTTTCTCTCATCAATGAATATTACTTGATTCCAGAAGTCTGGAGACCTTGAAATATAATTTTCAGCAAATGAAAGTCTTTCCCCCTGGTTTCGCTTAGAAATAAAAGATTTTCTCCTGGTCACATGGCCATTAAAGCCTGCTTTCCTGAGTAATCATCTAATTGTTTCTGTAGAAATAGGTCTTTGTATCGTAGAAGTGGTTACAGCAATTTTTGGAGCTATCACCTTTGGAATTTCAATCACTTTTCGTAGGACTCTCCTACTAGTTCTGTCATTCAAGATCTCCTTTTGTCCTCTTCCGGGAATATTTTTAACGTGTTCCAACCATTTTAACTTTTTGATGATTTTCGAACACGTCCGTGACTTCGCTCAACTACATTTGCATTTTTTCTAAGAGATTGTACCTTTTTCAGCCATTTTAACAACCACTCTCTAATTTGAGCTACAGTTGTTGTTTTGAAACCCATTTTGAAGATTAAAAATCAATATTTCTACAAGAAACTTATACATTAGGGTCTAAATCCAATGTCAGTATTAAACCCAAAAACTTTAGTATAATAATAGTACCTAATTTATCAGGCTGCAGTCACTTTCTGCAAAGTGTATACTTAATTTTGTGACAATTCGTGTCATTTAGTCAGAGAATGCAAATAATTTTATTATTATATTGACTTAATGTTTATTTTTTGGATAAATATTTAAGAAGTGATTAATCATTCCCCATTAAAAAAAAACCTTTACATAATACTTTTTACCATATATTTGTATTTTCAAAGTAAGAAAAGAGAGGTGTATACTCAATTTTAGGAGCCACTGTAAATATCTTGATTTTTTTTAAAAAATTTGGACTTTTTTACTGGAGACATGAGGTGCTCACTTTTGTGACTAAGTATACATAAATTGAATACAGCATTCCCTCTATAACCCGACACTTAAACTATCTGACCTTGCCAGTAATCCGGCATAATTACAGAGGAAAATTATTACACAGAAAGTTATTTTATGCCTTCTGTTTCAATGGAAAAATATGAGCTGTCAATACAAACCAGCAAATTTCTTGTTATCTAAGTTATTGTCTTTGTTTGACGCTTTATTTGACAGTTATGTATTAAATTTTATGCAATAATACAAAGCTTTTGCTGTTCAAATGAGTTGTTAGGGATTTTCCAGTCATCAGGCGATGCTGTGGTCCGATGTTTATTGGTTTATTGAGAGAGTCCTGTACTTTTAGTGATAAGAATTTGGTAATAAATATTAAATTCCTATTAAAGTATTTTCGTCTATCCAATAAACATCAATAATTATTACTTCTCTCTGTATAAATGTCATAACTTCTGTGTATATATCTTTGATAATTTATTAGTAATACATTTTTCTCTAGTTAATAATTATATCTAGATAAGTGGAATAAAGCAAACTGATTTAATGTTAAATGTTTTCAATTAGATTTTTCCAAAAAAATTAGGAAACTTGAAAGGAATGATTGTGATTGTTTATTAACCTCGAACTGGGAAGCAACACGTGGGCCATTGGTGACGATCCTTGTAATTTTGAATCTCGGTCAAGTGACAATATCTGAAAGAGCACCTTCCTCTCTAAACTTCCACACCATGCCAACGTTAGCATTTGGGACTTGGACGAATTTAACGTGCATCAGCTCCAGCTACACGGTGGGTTTTTTGTGGCTTCAAGGCTCTAGCCTACAACTCGATGGACACCGCTGGCCTCGAGTTAGGGACCATGACAACTAAATTACTGAAATCTCAAAAGAATGACCAAAAGCATAATTATAAACGCATAGCTATTTGTAAAAGTGTGATACGTATTGGAAAAAGTCTCATGGCTACAAGTTAGTTGCGCTCTTAATCTGTAGAATGAATCTGGAGTGATAGTGCAGTTTATTGACGCAAGAGCCAGATGTGGCCATACTGTGCCAAACAAAGTACACTGGTGTTAAAAATTAAGAGAATATTCCGATTTGATAGATTATCTCTAGAACTGCTCGACAGATTTTAATGAAATTTGGTGAGTACATAGGATTGATATAATACAGAAGAATAACCATTCAACAATTATAATACACACGCATTATCGTGCGTAACACTCATCAGAGTCGCAAGGTATGAAAATGCAGTTGCAGAATAGAACAAAGAAAATGGGTAGATAAGGGGAATGGTCCCCTCTTACAGATATATAGGCCTCACAACGTGATTTTATGTTGGAAATAAGGGAGTTCGCGAGTTCCTGTGGCGATTGGTCCAACTCGTTCAGCAACGCTGTTTTCAGGCCTTGAATGGTTGTTTGAAGGGGCTAGTGAATTGCAATAAGGCGCAAGAGCCAAATCTGACTATGTTGCTCCAAACAATTGTAAAAGCTTTTATCTAGAAAAAGAAAATACAATATTGGCTGATAAGAAGGGTCTGAAATAGAGAAGGATCGCTAGGGTATCCCGCGGATGTGTCATCCGCATTAACTAAAGGCAGTAAACGACTTTGGGAAAAAAATCATTGTAGTGCCTCGGGGTCATGATTCCCTAACTTACCTAAAGTATGTAAGCCTCTGAGGGGTCGGTTAATAGATAACTGTTCAGCCAAGTTTCTGGGAATCGCTCAACTAACAAAACCAGATTAATCAGATAAAATGTTGAATCATCATACCCTAGAAATAACATTATAATGATTACATTAGATATCTCAGTAAATTATGTTCTTCCAATAGCCTATCGCGAAAATAAAACATGTGGCATGCACTCAATTTCAGATACATGGGCTTGTTTGTTATAAATGTTCCTTTGCAAATTAAAATGCTTTTCTGAGTTTCGTACAGTTATTAACTCCAAAATTCGAAGTTAATCAAACAAATAGTAAGAAGTTAATCATGCAAATACGAAGCGATCTCTAATGTACGCATTTTGCATCTCCATAGCAGAGATAGTGATCCAATTTTTCGTACGAAAAAACAAACTAAACTGTAAAGATCGACAGACGACAATCGGTACGAACATAATAACCTCTTCTGAAAAAAGGAATGAAAAAAATAAACATTTTAATGGAGTAAAAATTCAGAAAATGAAACTCAGGTAAGCACTGTCTACTAGATAAAGGTTCAATATTAAAGATCAGAATTTCTACGAAATAAAACTTCTTATTCTGAAATTGTTCTCAAACATTAATATATAGAATGGAAAGATACTTACTGTCACATGGAGAAGACATTTATTTTATCTAGTCTGAACACCTTGAAGAACAAAATCCCAATTTCATCTTTAATAATAATAATAAAAGCACCCTTTTCATAAATAAAGAAATGAAATGGCGATACGTTCAAGAGGCGTTTAAAAGCTTTTGTTTGTTTATTGAAAAAGTTTTCCGGAAGCCTGTATTTTCTGCTACGCCCACTTACCACAGCGAATATGCTTCGTAATTTTAAGCTGAAATCAGATGAATTAGTTGACACCGGAGTTGGTACCCCACTCTCCCCATCGACAAAAGCCAACACAAAGCTCCAGCATATTTAGCATGCAGCAGCATCTCTGCAAGACAAGTATTGAGAGGACTGATAGAGTGATTATTAATATAGTATACTAAAAAGCAACACGAGGTAAATTAGTGGTGGACATGGCCATGATAATCCAGAGGTCGTGGTCACAAACTCGACACCGGCGCTGTTTCCATCAAGTTGGAAGGGAGACACACATCACTAAAGACCCGCCATTTGGAGGGGCTGATACATATTAAATATTGTCAAGGCTCCAAGCCCTCCCGATGGCATGGTAGGGAAGTTTGGAGGGAGAGCTGGGAAGGAAGATGTCGTTCTTTTTACTTGATTCAAAGTTCAAAATTACGTAGTCAGTCACCTGTAGATCTAGTGTTACACTTCAAATGAGATTTAAACGAATAATCAGTCGATCAAAATGATGACAGATCTCGACGGACCGACCAAACAACACGAGAGCTGGGAATATAACAGTCTTTGATGCTCTATATCCCATAAAACCATTCAATCAATAAAACTTTTTTCAATGCTGAGAGTATAAATTGGTATACTACAATAAAGAGTAGTATATTTAATCAAAGAATTTTTCGATTACACACACACACATCTCTCTCTCTCTCTCTGAGTGTGTGTGTAATGTTTGGGTCAAATGGACTATACTTTCTATTTTTTTTCTATGATCATTTTCAAATGAATTATTTTTCACTCTGCTGAAAAAACAAAACTACAAATCTTTGAAATAGAAAAATACTCATAAGAAACTAGTAGTACTTAACAGAAGAAAATAGTTGCCTTTTTCTTTATTTTCTGTTTGTCTTTTTCTTTATTTTCAATAACTTTTGTTTGATTTTAAAACCAATATTTCTTGTGGGCTTTTGATTTTTCTATTTTGCTTTAGTTTCGCATCCATTTTCTATTAACAACTACTATGGAAGTCTTAAAGGAGAAAAGAGCTATAACTCTATAGTGTACTCAATATTCTTTGAGATAAGTTTAATTATTTGATATCTTATTAATATCTGACACTTAAAAGCAAATTAGGGCTAATGGCTAACAGGCCAGGTCATTTGGATCCTCAGTCAAATGACGAGAATGACACCTAAGCTGGTACCTCCTTCTTCAAATTCCCATACCACGTCAGTTGAAGGACGTGGAGCATGAACAGATTTGATGTGCATCAGCTCCATCACACAATAGACTTCTAGTGACATTAGGACTCGAACCCACGATTAGGTGGAATAAGGACAACTGCGAGTTCGCCTCCTGAGGCTACCCCCTTATAAAGAAGAAATTATTCTCAGGATAGATCCCATTATTTTCCAACCTGTAATTGATGTTCGGACTAAAAATTCTTTTTCTTTTGTGTAATTATTCATGATTAAAGAAACTGATGTAATTCCTCCCCCTCTTCATCCTGGCTTTTCTGATTAAAAACTTGTCCATATTTATGATCAATGATCAAAAATACTTTTACGACTCTCTTCTTAACCTTTGAAGGACAGCGCTGGGGTCGGCCTCCCAGGATTTAGGTCAGATGGTTATTCCATATTATTCATTTTTTTTAAAAAACAACTCGTTTCAGAGCCATTCTTAGTGAAATTTTTATTCTTTATTATGGATATAATCAAACGCATGATCTTAACATCCATTAAAAAAAAAACAAATGTTTATTACAAATTTAATTTTTTTGGTATATCGAGTAACGAAAAATTGCTCCAAGCATGCTCTAAGAATCAATTTCTTATTTTACCACGTGATTTCTTTGGATAAAATATGGCTCGTTATTAGATATTGTGAATCACAAATTCGATGTGGTGCATACCGATAGAAATAATTCAAAGTTTCCTGCAGAGCCCCCATTTTGTAATGGTGCTTTAAAATTGAACTCTCAGAGCGTTAGATGTAACTGCAACCTGTGATGAAATCGTGTTTTCCTAATATTGGCTTACCTGCTTCGTATTCTATAAAACCGAAAATCAATTAACTGTAATACTTGGGAATATTTAGCTTTGTTGCTCCATATCTCACTGAACCAATCGATGAAAAGTTCTACTTTCACAAACAAATTCGCTATTATTTTTATTTAAAAATTATTTATAATGTCGATCATTATTCGCAAAAATGTTAATCTTAAAATCTTACGCCAGTTTGAAGTTTTCTACCGGAGTATAAATCGTGATTTCTGTTTTACGAATCGATCTGCTATTAGAACGGTTACAAGGTGGACACATAATCATTTTGCAACTGTGGCTAATAAATACAGTCACAATGCTGCAAAAATAAATTCAGAATTTGAAAATACAATCACTGCAACAACAACTGATTTAGACTCTGCATTATCTGATTTAGATTTTTCTATTCGACAAACTGGACGATCTACCAAAAAATGCGTTGAAAATGTACTATCAATGATTGAAAAAAATGCCTTCGCCACTGATGCTCACGGTCTTTTATTACTAAGATCTTGTGCTGTAATGTATGGTGAAAAACCTGTAGAAAGATGTAAATTGGCTTTAAGAATCTGGGAAAAAATTCTGGAAGTAAACTGTCAAATAGATGTCAGACATTACAATTCACTTTTGAAAGTCTTCACAAGCTGCAATCATGAATTTTCAGCTCTTGATTTTTTAACTTCAATGGATAATTCAAAAGTTGAACCAAATAAAATAACATATCTCCTTCTGATGCAAACATTTTGTAAACAGGGAGATTTAAATGGAGCAAGTGAGATATTGCAATGTTTGAAAGAAAAAGGAATTGCCATAAATGTATCTGTGTTCAATCTCCTCATCATAGGTCATATGAAAGCAAATGATTTCTTGGGAGCAAAAGAATTATTAGAAGTTATGAAATCATCAGGTTTATCTCCAAATGCTGAATCGTATGCTAACCTTGCTTGTGGGTATGCTGCAAATGGAAATGTAGAAGGCTTAAAATCTACTCTGCAGGATGCGAAGGAGAATCACATTGTATTTTCAAACGAAGATTTTCTATCACTTATTACTTCTTTGTCGAGTGCAGTTAACTCTGGCTTAGTGAATGAACTGACTGAAATGTTGCAGAATATTCATGACTGGAGACCAGAAATAATGAATGCAGTGATGGAATTAATACACAAGGGTTCAGACGAAAGTGCTTTTACATTGCTGTTAACAGTGGCTAATCCAAAAAACTCTTGTGCTAATGATTTTGTGATACAACTCATAAAGTGCGAAACATCTGTGGATAAAGTTGTTGAATATTGCAAAAAAATTTTAGATGCAGGAATACATAATTATATTTTTATGAATGCACAAAAGGCAGCTCTTGAATTTCATAATATTGATCTTTTATTTGCATTGTTTGAAGCAATGATTGATAAAGGTATCTCTGTGAGGACTCATGATTTCCAGCCTATATTTTTTTACCACAAAAATATGGAAGAAAGCATTTGGTTAACTCTGAAAAAAATGTTCCAGTTTGGTGTTCCTTCAGATTTTGCTACTTATACAAATTGTATATATCCTGCTGTGTCTACTGCCAATCTTGAGACTCTGATTTCTAATCTCCAGGAAACTGGCCAGTCGTTAGCTACAGCAATTGATCCATTGTTCCAGTATTATTGTTATGATGGTCAATTTGAAAATGCTCATTGTTTGACTGAAAAGTACCCAGTATGTATTCATGTAAATTTTAGTTTAGAAAGATATGCCTCTTTGTATAATCATGGGGTGACTAATCAAAAAGCATATTTAAAAGTCTTAAATTTCTTGTTGAGAAATCTGGGATTATCTGCATATAATGCTAAGATTATATATGGCAGAAATCTTGCTGAATTAATTCAATTGAGTCCTTCTCTTTTTAAAACTTTATACTTGAAACATAATGAACTCTTTGGGTATAGCTTGCCAAATGAAAATATGGAAATTTGTGCAGATATGTTGAGATTATATAATCCAAGATTGTTAAGTTATTTACAAAAAATAAAAAGTTCTGAAAACATGCCAAATATGAAACCTAGACCTATGATAGAAAAAAATAAATTGAACTTAATAGAAGAAAAAAATCTACCAGTACATAAGTATCTGTTAGATGATCTGTTTTTACATCTCAGAAACCCAGAGAATATTTCAAAAATAAATGAATTAAAAGAAGAATTAGATAAACTAAAAATCCAATATCCACCTCTTTTACTCTCCAGATTATTATATTTTTATTGTAATATTAGTAATCTTGAACAAGCTAAACAAACATTAGGAATTTTAAAAGAAAATTATCCTACTTTTGAAATAAATTCAGTAAATATAATTGATTATGCAAATCTACTCATTAAATTTTCAAAATTAGATGAGGCTATTGATGTAATCAGGAATGAATGCAAATCCCCTTCCAGTTTTGATAAACAGGAATTTGTGTTACGAAGAATTAAAAATGTATTGAATGTTGCTAGTGATACAGGCAACATTGAATTCGTCCAAAATTTACTCCATTCTCTTTCGCCTTTCTCTAAAAATTTCAAATCAAATATATTTTACGAACCTCTCATAAAAGTTCATTTGCGCTTAAATGATTTAGACAGTGCTATCGAAGAATTTGAGAAATGTGTTAAAAATTATCAGGTTGCTCCTTGTTTAAGAACCCTTATGAAAAGATGCATTATGTCTGGAAACCATGAGAAACTAGAAATTGTAATAAAGGCTGCTGCCTCTTTGAATAATAAAGAAATTGTCTTATGGGAACTGATTCAGACATTTTTAAAAGTAAACAAAAAATCAGAAGCCCTTAAAGTCCTGCAAAGCATGAGGAATAATCATTATTTGGAAAAATATTGTACTCAGTTGTATAATCAAGGTAAAATATATGATCTTCTAGAATGTATAACTCTAATATGTAGTGGAGAAAATATTGACAAAGAACAAATCGTTTCTTTTGTATTGAATCTAATTGATGAGAAAAATGATTTTAAAACAGCCTTGGATATATATAGTGCTACAAAAAATTTGTTAGAATTAAAAGACAAGACAAAACATCTCTTTTTCAATCTTTTGACTAGAAATAAGCAGCAGGTACCATTTGATGTTTCTGGAAGTATTTTATCCAAAGATTTTGTTATTTCAGCTTAAGCATGTTAAAATGGTTTCCTTTATCAATAATTTCTTGTGATAACTAATCATTTTGTTATATATAGTATTATTTTATGTCTCAAAGCATTTGAAGATGTACAATATCTTTAATGAATTATTTTGTAGAGGATTATGGAAATTTTTTTATTTTCCATGTATTCAAACTAATTGTGGTAAAAAAAAAAGCCTAAATTGCCTTAGATCTCTTGTGCAATTTCATTAACTTATAGTGCATGGTTTTTTTTTTACAATAAGTATTTATGTATACTTAATAATTTTTATTTGAAAAAAAGTTTTACTAATGGTATCTTGTCGATATTAAAATATCCTGAGAACACACAACAAATGCTGTTCTATATGTGTGATTATAGCTTTGTTAGAGAATATTTATTGAAGTATTTTTCCAACATATAAAATGAGAAATCTTAAAAGTCTATGTAGTGTTTGTTTTTAAATGTTGTTCATTAAAAAACATCTCAACTGATAAAGAGATTGTATCATTTGTTTATCTACATTTTTAACTTATATTTTTTGTAGATCCTTACATCTTTTTACTAATTTTTGTATTTCTTGCTGTGTTCATATGTATGTAAAAAAAATTGTCTTGCCAGTTCAAAAACTGTACTTGGTTTTAGTCCATTTCCAACCATCTGATCGAGCTGAAGTTTTGTACACATATTTTACTTCTATGATAATACAATATTATGGTATGCTTTAGTGGTAATGGACTTGGAGGTAAAACAACACCCAATTGAGTGGAACTCGTTAAAGAGAGGGCGATTGCTTGCGAGGAAAGAGGGGATAGCAGTAGAAGAGGGGGAAACAACGAGGGGATAGCAGTTTACAGGGTTACATAGCCAAAAATAACTCTCGCCAATATCGGCGACTCTTTTGAATACGATGCCAAATATTTCATTTCTTCTCTGGGTGTGAACCTCGTCGCACCGAACGCTTGGTTACTGAAAATTACGGATATTGGATTACTCACAAAAATAAGCACTTTTTTTTAATCATAAATTTTAATGCAAGTTGCAGGTATATTTCAAATAAATGAATCAACTGATGTATCAATCTTTGTATGTTATATTTATTTTAATAGAAGCAATGATAAATAATACGATTTAGAATCAAAAGCGTTAAAAAGAGTAATAATTTGAAAAGCTTTTTTATGTAGTAAATTTCGTGTTTCTTACAAAACACAAAGCTCAATTACTCCATTTTAAATGTACTGTTAATAAATATTTAAAGATATTCTTTCTTTTTAATCTTGAACTTGTTTTGATCATTACTGTATCGGACATGTGATGGTTTTAAGGACAGTTATCAAACTAATAAATTTCCTTTCATAAGGAATAAGTAAAATATTGGATTTGAGAAGCGCTTTCGCTTCAAAAATAAGTTTTTAGTTATTTTGATTCATGTTGAAATTTTTTCTTCAAATTTATTTATATTTTATGGCCAATCTGAATAACAAAAAAATAAGCTACACGAATCGATTGAAAATACGTCTTACAAAAGGTAGTATAGGTTTTTTTTTTAATTAAATTTCCAACTGTTTGAAAATTAAATGCATCTTGTACTCGAATCCTAGATCAGATAATGAATTTTAGCCATTTTCTAATTATACACGCAGTTAAATGTCTTTTTTCCACTAAATTCATTGTTAACATTTCGTAAACAACAAAAAATATCCTTTCAAATGTATATCACTTATCTAAATGTAATTATTATTGTTATTTACATGCACATTCTTACATTTTTTCCCCCATTAGTGAGTCATATTGGTTTTTGTAAAGTAAATCAGTTATATTTTATCAGTTTGTACTCTTAAATGTTAATTCAAAATTTAATTTAATAAAATAAAAAAGTTTTTATAAATTGATTTAATTACATATTACCAGTATTATGATTTTTGATTATTTGAAATAAAAAACTGAGTTATACCTAATGTTTAACAAGGCTTTTTTTTTAAAGTTGAAAATTCACAAATTGAAATGGCAAGAACTGTAGATTCTGCCTTATTGTTAATTTTATTCAGGGAATGTATGAATTGCAGAACTTAACAAAAGGTTTTTAATCGTAAAATATTTTAAATGGAAAAAGAAAGCCTTTTGCTAATATAAAAGAGACAATAATTTATATAATCACAATGAACATGAATATACTTATACTGATGTATATATACCTTAAAATACAAAAAAACATTTCAAGGTGCTTTGTTTTGTGTTTCATCCAAAAAGAAAATTAATAGCATTTTTTGTTGTTGTTGAGAGTATTATAATTTCTTTTTGGATAGCTGTTAAATCGAAAGCTTAAATGATGCTCGAGTCAAATAATTCAACCTGATTTTTTACAGCGATTTCTGTTCATTATTTATGTATATCAACAGAAATTATATTCAAATGTTTTATAAATGTCAACTATTGAAACAGCCTAAAGAAATTGAATGAATTAGGTTTTACTTTTTCCGAAGGCATTTCCTACAACATACAAATAAGTCTTGTGTTAAAATATATCTTTGTAATAATTACGGGGTAAGTATTTAAAGTGAATTATAACAATATAAATAATTAATATTGATGTATCTTATTCAATATGATCATCTGCATGATTAATCGGTCTTCATAAACTCTCAACTAAAATTTCAACTCATTTTTAAAAGGATATCACACCATTTATTTAATTTTTTTTTTTGAAATCCCTTATTATATTCTGATGCGACATCCTCTAACTTTAAACAGTTGTTTTATCAAAGCTCTAAAAGGCTCCAACACTCACTTTTTGAGTAAGTGAAGAGAGTCAAATTTTTTCTAATATCCATACAGTAGTATTCAATTTTAACAATTTTGTAATAAATGTCACTAAATTAACTTTTTTAATGTTTAAAAAATTTATATTCTGTATTGTTCTCTTCGGCAGTGACACTCGATAATTTTTTTTAATCAAAATAAATAGTTCCCACAAGAAATGAAGAAAAAAAAGTTTTTGTATCACAACACATAACCGAAATTAAATGAATCAGTTGAATCTATATAAACAAAAAAGTTGATGAAAATTATAAAATATTGTTCTGTGCAATGCATTGCAAATAACAAATTTCACTACCAAAGATATCAGTTCTTTTTAAAGTGATACATGAGAGTTGTCTGGAATGCTCACAAGCAATTCATGAAACAAAAGTTTTACCATTTACTGGAATTAATACATATTTTAGGATTTTATATAAACATGATTTACACTAAAAATTATGTTACTTTGTAATATTTAAATTTAGGAAAACTTTGATCTTAAATTATATTATAGACAAATGTCACTTTTTTTAAAAAAAAATTGACCAGAAAATATTAATTTCTTAATCTTGCATCAATAAATAATTCAAAAAGGTTGGGAATATATTTTGAAACAATATTAGACTCATTTTTATTTCGAAATTTCTTTACATTTTAATTCTGATAAATTAAATGTTTGTCAAAGCTATAAGTACTACGGAAAACACTCTTTTATTTAAGCACAAAAAACAATTTTTTTAGTAATGCTCAGACATCAACACTCAAAATTAAAATAAAGTTTTTTTTAACAAAATTAAAAGTTGTACTTGAATGAAGCGAGTCCTAGAAAAAACTTGAACATCATTTACTGTTCAATGGGTAGTGAATTTACTCGAAAGTTCAAAATTTAGCTGAAAAAATCTTCCTAGTATCAATTGTTACACTTATTTAGTAGTTTATTTGTACCAATAATCCTAAAAATGGATGAATTATGCAGATACGTGTATTTAATTTTTCAAGCTATTTACAATACTTATTTGTATTCTTTTATAAAAAAAATATTTTAAGTATTTTTGTATTTTTACGATTTATGTATCAATACTAGAACTTCAAAATTGAAAAATTAAAATCGGATCTAATAATATATATATACAGAGAGAGAGAATCATTGTGGAAAATGAACTTTTATAAGTTTATTTGAATTTTAAATGAAAAATTTTTAAAACTATATTGATGTGCATAAAATCATTCGAAGAAGAAAGAAAATTTTTGAATATACTTTTGCTGCATATTTTACTTTTAAAATTATGAGTTTGTGGCATTTCCCGAGATTTTCATAACAGGGAATTTTCTGGAAACTATAATACGCTACTTCTTTTTTAAAAATACTTTTAAGAAACTATCTAAATACAAAAATTCATTTAAATTCATGATTGAACTTAAATGCATAATTATGAAAATCATTTAAAATGCAGCTTAAAGCAAGAAACGTACCCGAAGTGCGATCATACTTAGAAGACTACAGTACAAAAAAAAAAATTGCGTTCGTAACTTCTTTTTTCTCCCTTTGCAAACAATTAGAGAGTCAAACATTTTGTATCAGATACAACATTCAGAAGTTTCATTGTGTAAAACCATTCCAGCGAGACTATTTGTACGCTTAAGATTTTGCATGCACAATTAAATGACTAAGGGCATTTATTCAATCGCAACTGAAAAAGAAAGCTGTGAAACTGGGTGCAGGCCCTTTAAAAGCCTTTTTCCGCTACTGGTGACCAGAGCACTGCTCATTCTCGATTTCCGTATGTGGTTAATTGACGTCACAAAAACATAAGAAACTTAAATATCTCTCCTTTCTTACACAGTCATCGAGAGTATATCTTTTCAGATATTCCTATGTTGCTAAGTGAATAAAGAAACGATATTTCGTTATAAGATCGGGTAATTTTTCTTTTCTAAACAGCGCATTAACAGTGTAAAAATTATTGCATTATCACATTCACGTAATAAATAAGCCACACCTGGGGTCCTGCTTTGGTGCATTCACTGAACACATGGCCCTGCTACACAAGTTGCATTGCAGTTTAATTTTTTGGAATGATTGTTTTTATTACCATACAGAATTGGCGTGGGAAAAAAAGGATGCAATTAAATTCATTATAAAAAATAGCATGTATTACTTAAGTTTTTCGTTGTTTCTATAAGAACAAAAGGTTTTAAAAATAATTAGTTAAAAAGCCCTTCATATGAAAGTTATAGCCATAAATTACTTACTGCTTAGAAGATAAATTCACATTTGTTACACAAAATTTCATATCCTTTCCTGTTTTTACACTGCAGTCAGGTTGCATATGAAATTTAACTTTTCTGTATTTATACTTTTTTTTACAGGAAACATGCTATATTCAAGTGCTTCTATATATGTATTATGTATAAGTAATGGATATATGTCTATGCATATATTATGTATAAGTAATTGCAATATAAACGCAAAATTGTCAACAATTCATTCATTTTAGCTAGTGCAAAAAAAAGTTGGAAATATTCATCTTGTTTATAAATATGAAATAACAGAAAAAATATTACTGGAGAGCTGTTACAGCAAGATTGTAATAGAGATGTATATATATTTCTTCAGAAAATTTATATTTTAGAAATACTTTTTTTTTTCAGTGAGTGGGAAATTAAACTGTACATTTTATAAATTCTTGATTTTTTGAGAGGTTTCTTATGATATAAAATTATTTTCTAAGAAACATATTTCTTTCCCAATAAAAAAATTAATTCCTTTTTTGAAGCATTTCTTTTAAAATTTTAGAAGGTAAATTATTAGCCTTGAAATGAATAAACAAATTAAGGATAGTAAATTTACGACATTTTTTTTTTTCAAAAAGCTATGAAAAGTAACTAGTGAGTACCTAAAAAAATCTATTCAGTTTTCTAATGCATTATTGAGGTGAATAAAATTGAAGGATTTTAATAAATAAATAAAATTTTCATTGAATTTCTTAACAAAATATCAAATATTATCGACTAATATTAGAAAAGAATTATCCAATTGAAGGAAAATATGTAAAATCTTTTTACATGCCTCTATCATTAGTTACGAGAAGGGAATAACAATTTAGAAATACAATATACGTGGAATTTTTTTTTCTCTCAAAATTCGTTACAATCACTTTTTGTACTCAACGAAAACAAATGATTGCTTCCAGTTGGGATTAAATTTAAAGGAACAAAAATATTTAAATATATCATGGTAATGAATGAAATTATTAATTATTAGAAAATAAGAGATGAGAAAGAGAAAATGTTCAACAAACTTCTCTACTATACTTATAAAAAATTAAATTTTCATCTTAAAATATATAGTAGTGAAACATCATTTTCCTTTCCCAGCGAACTTTTTTTTTTTTTTTTTTAATTTTATAGTGGCTAAACGTGACATAATATATGTATTGCTCTATTTTACTTTATATTGTTATAATTCCCTCTAAATTATTTTCATTCCGAATTAATTATTAAAATCAAAAAATAAAATAAAATTTGTTATTCGAATCGAATTCTGAAAATAAGATTACGAATATTGTAATGCAAAATAATTTATTAACGTTGCTCTTAGAAGAAACATAAGTTTTTATTAATTTTGAAACATAGTCACATGACGAGGACGATACCTGAGCTTGACAGCCCGTTCTTTTATTTTCTCATACTACTTAAGCGTAAGGACTTTGAACCTTGACCAATTTAAAACGAATTAACCCTCTTCATAGTGCGTGTTTAGTGCAATGAAGATTCGAACATTCGGCTGGACTATAATATCTCGATTCGTGAGCTTGCGACACGTCTATTTAACTATTATGGATACTGGATACCATTACATTGCAATTCGATAACATTATCATTCCGGCAATATATTTTATTCGCGTAAAGATGTTCACATAAATAAGCATCGGAAATTTTTTGTTTAGATACATCAAATTTATTTTCCATATCCTGCGTTGAATTTGAAAAACTTAATAGAATTCATTCTGTTGCCTACAAAAGCTTCGTTTTTCATAGCAGTTTTCTGAATTTTAATTGATTTTCCTTAAAAATGTTTTACACTTCTCAGATTAGAAAGCATATAAATGAAAATGAAAACCATGAAAAAACATAAACCTTGTGAAAATATTGAAAGATTTATTCCTCAGCGGTTTTAGAAATACTTATTCACCTTCATTCAAGATCTTAAGAAAGAAAACATTGTATGCATTTCTTATATATTTTAATGCATAAAATAATGCATTAAAATATATAAGAAATGCATACAATGTTTATTCAAAATCTAAAGAAAAAAAAGAGGTTGAAAGTTATAGTTCTTTCTTGCAGTTTTGACGATGATTCATGTTGCTTAGCAATTGAAATAACCTATACTACACAAGTTTTTAAGAAATCAATATTCATATCAAATGACAGGAAAAAAAAACTCGAGTTTCAATTCTGAAGGTATATAAACAAGGGATGCGAAAACCGATTTTTATCTCAATGTTAATATATTCGTAAAAAATATCTCATGCTCATTTTAGTAATTAATAATACGTAATATAGCAATTGCATATTATAAACACTTTTAGAGGGAAAAACCAACAACAAATGTCATCAAAGAAATGCTTCTCTCTTGTTGTTTTTAATCAAAATCATACTCGCAATACTTTTTAAACAATGGGAATTACCACAGATATAAACTTTAGCGAACTAATCAAACTTTATAGAGGGATGGCGTGATGGAAAATAAATCTACATCAAGTTGCACCTGTTAGAATATCAAACAATAATGAAACAAAATTGTATCTTGTAAAAGTTTTCTAAGAGGCTCCGTCCCCTTTCGGTTTGCATACTTCGTCTTTGTTCATGATGCCATGAAGTCGGGGCTGAAAGGCATTCAGAGAATTGGCTTTTCCTGGAAGTGGGGTGGGTGGGTGGGTGAAAGAAACTTTGGCGGGTTCACTTTAGATGTCCACCATAAATGTCAAATGAAAGAGATTTACAGTACTTCACCGTCTTAGGGTGCAGCCCAGCCAATCTCAAAGAGAAATACAACTAGTCTAGTTCCGCTTTTTTCAATGCCGTATATTGATTGAAATGAAACAATAAAGTGACTTTGAAATGAATGTTACTATTTTCAATTTTAAATTACATTCTACGTGTTCCATAAACTTATTTCATCCTGTTTACATTGTATTAAGTAAAATAGCTAAAGAAGGGAAAGAAAATTAGTGAATAAATAATCGCTTATCAATTTCATTTGAATATAATAAAATATAATATGATTTTATATCGCAGTTATTACATAAATAATTTGAATAATTATATCTTTATAATTAATGATTACTTTTTTTTTCAGGTGTATGTTTTTAATCTGGGAAAATAATAAAAACTGATAAATAATAAATGTTAAATTCTTGTTTTTTGAATTGCCATTCTTAGCTGTATTTCGAAAATTTACCACAGCGTAATTAGCTCTAGTCACGGAACCCTGCTAAAGAACAAATAAAAAAACTAACCAAAAGAGCAATGTAATATGTATAGAAATCAATTCATGCAATCGATTTAGCATGAACAAACACAAATGTGGAAATAATACACAAAGAAGTGGTGCAGATTTCTGAAAAGTTTAAAGTAATTTCAGTACAACTACTTTCTTAGTAAGGATGTGTGGACGCAGAGTCTATCCATTGACTCAGAGGTGGGGTTAAAAAGATGAAATTTAAAAAAAAATTAAACAAATATAAATGATATAACTTTATCTTTATGATAATGTTAGTAAAAAAATTTATAAAATCTGTTACTAAAACTTTCATTATCATTGAAAATATTTCATCTATTTTACTTCCTTCTTTCCTCTTTCTTTCTCTTATTCATGTTTTTAATCTCATACATGCACTAATCACATATTTAATATGTAAATTTAATTTTTTTTACTAACCACTGGCAATTGGGAGATTATATTGAGTAAAGAATCCATCGGACTGACACTCGTTGTTATTTGATTGTTGTTGTCTTAGTAAAAACGATGTAAATGGAAATTTTCCAATTTTTTTTGTAAAATATTTTCTGTACCGAAATGTTATTTGATTACCCTTAATTGCAAAGATATTAAATAAAACAATTGGAAAGAGTGAAAATCTTGCAAAACAGTATGAAAAGTCGGGTTGAAAATGAAATTAAATAGAAATGTATATTCTACTCGAAGGCAGATGCCTGTTATGTTTTAAAATCAAAGTTCATATTAGCAGCATTCTCAACAGCGAATGATTTAGTTTAGTTTAGTTTACTTTTTATTTACGTCGCACTAGAAGCAACACGAGGGCTATTGGCGACGGACCTTGTAATTTTGAGCCACGGTCAAGTGACGAGGACGACACCTGAGCTGCTCCCCCCCTGAATGATTTCCAATGATGGTAATTCGGATTTCAATATTACTGATTAGAACACTGCATTGGAAGTTCACAAGTGTGAGACACATATAACAAAAAAAAAAATCTTAATGAAATGAATGAATTGGCTTAAGGTATCCGTACACCTTTAAAACGTCATTTTTGTCAAATTTTTCAATTTTCTGGTCTTAATGTTAATTTAAAAATTAAACTTTTTTTCTTTCCAGCAGTGTTTGAATTTTGCTTATACCTTATTTAGAACTTAAGTTACAGGGATTTGAATTTTACTCAGTAGCTAATTTTTAATTGCATTTGAAAATTTGTTTTTGTTTTTTCTTAAAATGAGTTTTCTCGACATATTTACATATGGCAACATAGATATCAGAAAAAGTTATAAACCAAATTAATTTAAATTTTGTAAGCATCTTCATTATATAGTTTTTAAGAATCTCTACCACTTTCATGGTTGTAAAATTGAGATGTTTTTAGTAACAAAGGTGTAAATCCTTTATTGTAGTAACTCTTTCTTGATTTTTTATTGTTATTTGACTCGAAACCCAATAACAATTGTAGTAATATGATTTTCATCAGGAAAGTAGTAACAGCCCCAAAAACTGTTATGGCAAATAAGATAACATTTACAGAATAATGATATTTTTATTTACTGTTGAGTTATGAACGTTATTCTGATAATCAATTTATGTACTATTTTCCCCATGTTTTCAACTCCAAATTTATTATTTTTTTTAATTAAAAGCATATTGTTAAATGTGTTATTCATAGTTTTAGGTTATATTTTAATACTAAAAATATTTTGGTAGTAAATACCAATATATTTCAAAAAATTTTCTCCGAAGATGTACGGATACCTTAATGAATTAAACAAATTGCGGTATGAATAAGCTTGTTATTGGTAACTTTAATTACTTGATACGCATTCCTAACATTTTAATTAAGCTAATAACAGTAAATAACCCTATTTCAGTTTCAAAATAGAACGCATAAATATTTTATTTCCAATAAAAAAAAAAATCCAATGTTACTTTTCTTATAATTTATGCTAATCTCCTGATTTTTGTAAATATAGATTTTGCAACACCGTCTGAGTAGGCCAAGATTTCGCTGGTCACGGCTTTATCAACAATTCGTTAGTTTAAATGAGATACGAACTAGTGCAAATAGTATTCATGGATTGTGAATGTTTATTTTAATAAAAAAAATGGAATAAGCCAATTTCTTTTGAAATTTTTGGAATTCTGATTCGTTGCTGAAAGTATGGCAATACTGGCTGATTATTCAAATATTTAAAAAAAAAAAAATTAAAACTTCTGTCTTTGTAATTTAATTTTTTCCCCAAATTTATTAACATGGCATTCTTATTTCGAGAATTAGTTTCAAGCAAACAAAATCAAATTTTTCATAGCTCAATTGTTTTTTTAATTTCATTCAAAGAATCAATATTTATTAATTTTGAAAGAGATAGCTATTAAGACTTCATGTGCCTAAATGTATTAGTAAATGCGTTGGACAACAGCATTAACCACGTTTTTCAAACTATGTTTTAAGAAAGAAGAGAGATTAATGAATAAGCTTTATGACATTTATTTTATAAAAACGAAATAAATGTATAATTAATTTTAAAATGAAAAGAAAATATAGTATCCGATTAATTTGATTAAATTTTTATTAAGAAATACATCCGCATAAAAAAAATTAATTATATGACAGGGATTATGTTGATAAAGGCATATTTTTAAATATTATTTATCTTTTGAGATATAGTAATTCCTTTTTAAAGTATACATAAATAGGAATCATAGTATATATATAATAAACACTTATTATATATATACTATGTATAGTATATAAATTTTAAATCTTTATGATTTATATCCTGTTTTCATTAAGCTTTAAAGAAAAATGTTTCATCTATGAAAGGAAGCTCAAAATTATTTAGATTTTAAGTAAAAGGGGAAAAAAATTAGAATTTAGGATTTTTTTTGTATTTCAATCCTTCCCTACGAATTGTAAATGTGTAAAAAGCGCTGAAAAGCCAAAACAGACAACCCCCAAAAAATATCACATTACTCCCGCACCAATGAGAAACAAACTGTTTTCCTTTGAGTGTACCGACCGGAAGTGCTTGCTCAGAAGAGCCACACCCATTTCGCCCTCTCTTTAACGATGCCCCAATTGAGTTGAATTTTTGGTCTCACATACAGCTCTCATAATTGTTCCCCCCCCCTTTTTTTTTGTCTTCAACTTCCAAATTAAAAAGTATTAAATGTATGTAAAAAACATTTTTAAATGAAGCTTTTACTTAAATATGGACTAAAAGGTAAAAAAAAAAAAAACTTTTTGTAAATATAAAATAATACATAATTGATAATCGCTTTAGATGTTAATATTTCTTTTGATCTTATACATAAGTAGCTATGGTAGATAGTTTGTTGATAATTGTCTAGGCTTCTTATTAAATCCCTGAAGCTTTTATTAATTAGTTATTATTTTACATTTAAAAAAATATTTTTATAATTTTTAGTCTATCTTTCAATAAAAGTTCAATTTGAAAATTTTATTACTTGCATTTCTTATAATGTGAACTGTTAGAATAAGAAATATTTTGATTTGTTCTGTTTCCTTAGTTAATTAAAATAAATTTACAATATTTGTATTTTAGCTTGTTAAATTGTCATACAAAAAATAGTGTTTTAGGTAAGGACATGATTTTTTGTTCCGATTAATTTATATATTATTTTTAAATTTAATTTTTTTTTTTTTTTTTTTGAACAAAAATCATTTATCTCACATTGACATTTAGATTACATCACAGATTTGAAAAGAAAATCTAAAGTACTTTTGATTTGTCAGTATTATTTGTATGCATTAAGAGGCACAACCAAAAAATAAATTTCATGGGTGCTCAATTTTCAACAATTATATAATTATAATTACAGAAAATAATTTTATCAATAAGCAGCACATTTTAGTTAATCATGAAATGAAAATTGTTAATATTTTAATATTGCACAGATCATTTATAACTTATCAGTGAAACATTTTATGAGAATATTTATTATTTGTGTGTGTAAAAGTTATAATCGCTAATAAAGTAATGGAATGTCTCCATTTCAAAGTAAATATTTGCATTGATCTTTAACTGTATGTAAAAAAAAAGAAGTGTCTAAAGGATTGAGAAAAAGTATAACTCATCCAATCTGTTAACTTAGAGCTGTAGGAGTTTTTTTTTTAAATAATATATATATATATATATATATATATATACATATTTTAATATACAAAAATGACTTTTCAGAGGAAATTAGTACTCAATTTTTCTTGTGTAACATTAAACTTCAGTAAAATTTTCATTGGGTTGCTGGATCCAATAAAACATAATTTTTATTAAATTCAAGCTTTAAGTAATACACAATCCATTTAATTAGTTGGTAGGAAATATAGAAAGTTATTAAAAATAAAATTGAATTATATTGTTTAATCTTTACTACTAACAGTGTCTTGAAAATTCTGGGAAATGCCATGATATCCTCCCCAGCTATGCAAATCTGTACAGCATTCATACTAGAAAGTTTTTGTGAGGTAGCTTGTCTAATTTGCTCTCTTGATCTCAACTGGTAGTTGTAATATCTGGAGCCAGTTGGCGAGTTACAACATTGGCGGCCCTCTTTCACTATCGAGGAGCGGTTACCAAAATTATGTAAAAGAATGGAGAATGTATTTCTGGGAGAGAGGTAGGAGGAGAATGAGCTCCAAGATTTAGCCGAGTGTAAAATTTTTTTTGTTAAATACTGTGGGGGGGAGGGTCTTTAGTGTGTCGATCAAGGAAAGTTATCACAGTTCTTTTGTGACTTTGTTTATTTATATGTTAACCATATTAATTATCAAATAATTAAAATATTTTTTTCAGTTATCTGCATAAATTATTATCTCTTGAATTGGTTGTTTATTATTGTAATTTTTCTCTTGTATTTATCCACCTCTTGTTCACAATTGAACAAAATTGTGCCCTTTCATGCAACAAAATCAAATTTTCTTTAAATTTTTGAATTTCGTTCTTTCCAAACCTTGAAGGAACCTTGGTATATTTTTTTACGAATTATTATGTAATGAAAGTTGATTAGTAAGTAATCATGGCTTAATTTACTATGATTAAAAATAGTTATATTTATTACTATTATGAAATTTAAAAAGTTATCTTGATTCAATCTAATTAATGTATTATGAAATAAGATTAATATCTTCTTGAAAAGACTTTTATTATGTTTAAATTCCATCGCGAGTGTTTTACTTATTTTTAAATGTATTATATTTAGGTAGCCAGGTTCATACTATATACTTAAGTGAAGAAATAAACGATTCCTTAAAAAAAATATTGAGGCACAACTGCTTAAGCAAATAGATTGGAGACGATCGGTTTTAATTTACTAGTAAAAGTACTGTTAAAAAAATTGAATACAGTTCATGTCATAAGGACTGGCGATTTTTTTTCCAGAAAGAAAAGTTTAAAGATGATCAGAAGAAACATAATCAACGTAGAAAACCATAACAATTTATAATTATATAATGTTCAAAATTTTTGTTTGAGAAATTGAAAGAAAAAATTATATTGCCCCAAAAATCTATATGGGAGTTCCATCCATTATAGTTCAAGTTTTAATTAATTTGATCAGGCACGCTTCGAACTGAAGTTTGCTGATTATCATCTGATAAAGTTTGCTGATTTAGAGTGAACCAATCCTAATCTATTTGCTGCTTTAATTTTATCAGAATTGTACAATGGCGTCCATAGGCATACACCCTCGTACTAATGCTACCCAAAGATTTTTTACCGGGCTGATAGCTAATTAATCCATATCCAAGTTTCAGTTGATGTGGAGAAGTGGATCGAGTCGTTGTTCTGCTATTCGTCTAGTTTTATCACCTCTCGGAGCTTTTCCTTAGCCCTCGTGTGACTTCTGGTGCGACGTTAGTAAAACTAATCAATCCAATTGGATGCAAATGAGTTTGAAATGCATTGTGATAATTATCTGAATATTGATGAATTGTAGGAACCGTATTAGTTGTGTCATTGAGTTAGAGCACGCCTTGACAGAACCACCGCTAATAATATCCAGACATAATCGGTTATTCCCTAGATATCTTAGTTAAGTCTCTAAACCTTTTATAAATAATAGGTTAAAATATATATTCAAAAAAATTATTTTTATTCTTTTTTTTGTCCATCTTTAAATAAAAGCTTGATTAAGAACTGTTTTTTATTTATATTTTTTTATCTTTTTCAACGTAAATTTATTCAAAATGTCTCAGTTTCTCTTTTTTTCCGTGTTAATTTAGTGGTCTTGGTCGCTAACTCGCAGTCACTGTCTTATTTCGTCGTGTCGTAAATTAAGAGTCTTGATACCCCCAAAGACCCGCCATGTAACGGGGCTGATGCACGTTAAGTTTGGTCGAAATCCTCCCATTAGCGTAGTTTGGTTTTGGAGGTTCCAGTTCAGGTCCTTATCACTTGACCGAAGTTCAAAATGTATAGGTCCGTATCCATTAGCCTTCGTGTTTGATTCTACATACGACGTTAATACACTATCAAATTCACTACCTTAAATCAATAATAAGGCTTTGATCAGGGGAATATTTTTCATGTTAATCTGTGTAAAAAATGAAAGTTAATGAGAATAGTGACAATACAAAGGAGTTACCGTGATAAATCATATCGTGATTCATTAAGCAGAACGACTGCAATTGTTGAGAAAGTTTTTAATAATAAAATATATGTTGAGAGTGAAACAGACACAATATGTAAAAGCAACAAAGATACATTAATATGAAAAGGGTCTTTGTAATAATGGCTTATAACCAATATCTCTGTTATTTTGATATTAATATCTTGTTCTTTATTCAGTTCACTAGCAGCGAATTCTTGGATGATATTGAAAGAAAAACTTACTTCATTATTTGAATATTTATTCAAAAATCAATTATGTTTTTAAATTCTATCATCGCTAGCAGAACTTCCATTTGAATAAACAAATAAAATAGTTGTACTATTTTTATAGGATATAACAGTCTTCAAGAAATTTCCTGCATTATATTCATACAATCGACAACTTTTAATGATGTTATTTAATTTCATTGTGCATATGAAGTGGTGTAAAGAGTTTCCAAAGCAACACTGAATCAAACTATTTGTATAAATGCTGCATCATTTATCTCAAATATTATTTCGTTATTATGTAATAATTTTAGTTCAAATGCTTGTCATCATAGGGAAAATTATTTTCTCAAATAATCTTGGAGAAGTTATTAACTCAGCTATTGAATCTCGCAACAGTTTCGATTTTACAATTCTTAGAAGTACACATAATGAACTGTAATTCTGTAACTCCCCTTGTCCTTCTGAAGTAAAGTAATTTGCTTTTTTGATGGATAAAAAATATTGCTTTTGCATAAAATTTTTATTTTTTTGCACATTTTGTTATTAACATGAAATATAATCATTAGTCCTGGAAAAAACCAATAAGTTAACAGTGAAGGATAAATTAGGATTGTTACTTAATTTGAGTATACAGAAATAACACACATTCACTTTCAAATGAAATTTTAAAAAAGTACTTTCGATTTTAACTATATAAAGTATTCCAGATTTCTATTTTGGGTTTATAGAGGTTGATTAAAAGTAGCGAACCAAAAAGGAATAAAAAGCAATCTATCAGAAGACAACTCAAAAATCTTTGGTTTTATTACTTCGCATATGTGGAAAATACCGCAACCGATGTAACCATCTTGCCTCAACGCCAGAGGGAGCTGCTCTCCATCATAACGATATTACTTTTAATAAGCCATCTGGCTCTTTGTTTGTTTTTATACAAGGAAGTTGTAATTCGTTTCGGGTCGATTTAATCGGCCAAACTTATAGATGTTTTTTTTATTAAATATTTTAAAATTTAACTGCGTATAGATTTAGTGAGTGTCAGTGTCCGTTACTGGAACCACTAGTTATAGATAGTTAGCTAATTGCTATTTTTTCTTCAGCATAATACTGTGTTATAATAATTTTTACCTCGAACAATATAATATCGCGTGTGATTTGTATGAAGTATAATGTTTAAAGACATATTACAGGTCATTAAATTTATTTCTCTTCAAAGATATAAAAACGTAACTGTAAGCTTGAAAAGATAGAAAAGAGTTTTGCACAAACTTGTAACATTTAATTGATACATAGAAAAACAATTTCAATATATATAAAAACAGAAAGGAACAAATGATTGGTGCATGAAAGAACTTCACATTAAGCACGTCATACGGTTTCGAACAATAACTTTTGTCAAATGTTAAAGCGAAGCCATGTTTGACATGATAGACAAGAGTCCGAATTCTATTGAGAAGGCTTTTTTTCCCTGTATTATTTATTCCTCCTTCACATCACTGGATTGGAATCCTTACATTGCGTTGAATTTTCGAAGACAAACTATTTCAACCATTTCGTGGGGGAATGTCTAAAATATCTGTTTAGATCTCTGCAGTGCTTAACGGTTGTAACTCAACTAATTGTTACAGGAATTGTACCACAGAAAAAATTGCCAGTGGTAATTGCTATCTTCATTTTACTCCAAGTTTCTGTGAATTTGCAAACACGTGGATATCGCAAAGAGATTCGTCAACTTTTAAGGAAAATTTCTCAAACATTACTTTATATTCTTGGTGGACAAAAATAAGAGGATCAATCTTTGCTTACTGTTTCTTTATGATTATCTTAAATGTTATTTGTTGTTGTATTTGTATCCTAGCGAGCGTGTTGTATTCTGTATTCTAGCGAGTACTTTCCTGACTTTCGGGATTCTTCTGGCCGCACTTGGTTGATATAACTGACGAATAATGTGTGTGAAGTGCTTCATTACAAACAAATGTAACTCACTTCACAAGAGTACCTATGGTATTATTGCTGTTTCTTTGCTCCTTTCCTCTTATATAATTCTAAAACAGAAAACATGATCTTCATAATTTTTGGAATTATAAAAATGTAGAAAAACCATGAAACCAAAATCTGCAGCCACTTTTTTACTCTTTATTCCTGTGTTTTGCTATATTTTATTCACATTTTTAATGAATTATTTTAAATTTTGAATGAGGATATATACTTCTAAAAAATTTCAGTATTGAAAAAAAAAAATATTTTACACATTTTTCTCTAAATTTTTTGCAAATCTTTTTTCGCCAGCGATTTCTCAGTTACTTGTTTCTTTTTATAATTAATATGAAGACAAGATTAAAAATTCATTCCTTTGACATAAATAGAAAGTTGTTTCTTAGCTAACTAGGATTAGTTAAATTTGGCGTCAACAAAATTGGTGGCATTATCTGAAAGTAAGGTAGCAAAAACTGTTTAATGCAGCGATTAATAGTTTAGAATTTAAATTCGTTACAAGGTCTGCATGTGTGACTCGTATCGTCAAACAACAACAAATTACGACATATATTTTGTTCAGAAAACCTTTCCGTTGATTCTTGTATTTAATGTCGAAAAAATCACATTAATCAATTGCGGTAATTGGGGGGGGGGGCCAAAAGTGACTATTTCCTTAGGCAGCTAATCCTTAAGTTGCTCTCGATCATAGGTTTACTTTTAAGACATACAACACAATTATGTGCAATTTTCCAATGTATTATATCTGCCGTTCAACAACCAAAACTCTTGTCTAACACCATGAAATAAATGTTGTGATCTAATGATCAAATTTCTAACTTGAAAATGTCAGAATATCAAAATACTTAATGTATGAACCCTAGGGATTAAAATTGCATGCTCAAAGTCATAAGACAAATTTGAATTGCTTATTCTGCCACCTACTCTAATCATTCCACTGTTATCAAGAAAGAGATTGGAATTTCTTACATGACTATCTTTCAGTTTTTCTTTACTTTTTTCAAGAGGCCTTTAGCTCTTTTTTCAAAACTATTATCTAAATTGATTATACGAGAGGCAAATTGGCTTGCTCAAACTCTTCTCGGCTGATTGGCGGTAATGCATTTCCTACCCCCAATAATTTGAAATAAAATCAGCATTCATTATAGGTCAAGGTGATCTCGGATTATATATATTTTTTAGTTCATTCTCATAAAGTTCAATGTCAAAATAATTCAGATCCTTGTAACCTGATTTTTGAATGTCCATAATTGATGGTTCGGAAACCCGCAAGTCCATGGATCAACGCCTTTCTGAAGTCAGCAGGACTCATATTATATGGTGTACGTCTCCATCGATATTTCTCCGACAGGATTTGAGATCTGGAGATCCTATTTCCGACAAATATTTTTAGCTGGTGAGGGAATCTAAACTAATGCTATAGTCGAATCTGAAAATAAAGCGTCACTTTATTTATTTGCCAGTCTGGAGTTTTTGGAAAGATAATTAGTTAGTTAAATAGATAATTAGTTTTTAGAAAGATAATTTTGTAAGTGGAATTAGATGTGTTGGAACAAATTACTCGGATCCCTCCAGATGGCGCCTTGTCTCGTGTAAATGAGAGCGCACGGGTTCATGGGTAATATTTCTGAGTGCTCTTGGATCTTGACAGCGTAAGGCGGGTTTTTTCTTGTATTGGATGTAATTTCTCCTAACCGCAAAAGCTGGTTAAATTAAAATAGGGGCTATTTGGAAGCCTTGTATAGTTTGTAAATAGTATAATTATTTGTTTATGTGTGATTGGCGCGTAGAAACTGTAAATAAATATGTATTAAAATAACTGCTCTCCCTATTTTGGCTTGGTGGATACCGTTTTCAACAGAGTGAAAGTAGAAAGCAGCTCCTCAAGCGCCAAAAAAAAAAAAAAAAAAAGTGGAGGCATCAACAAATCCTACAAATGTAATTTTTTGTGTGTACGTAAGGAATCGGAATGTGTATAGCAATTTTTATGTTCTTTAAATCCTTCAAATTGGAAACAAAGCGAATCCACTCACGAGCTATTAACTTTGGTAGTTAATAATCTCTATTCAAATGTTTGGTCCAAAGATTTTTGAAGTGTGATCATTTTTGCCTTAATATTTACTAGTCCTATAAGGTGCTAGGATTTCCTCACTAGTTAAAGACGTTTATTGTAAATAGGATCTCCAGATCTTAAATCCTGTCGAAGAAATATCAACGAAGACATACAAAATCTAATATGAATCCTACCAACTTCAAGAAGACAATGACGGAACGTACATCTCGTTTGATGAAATCTATTACTTCCTTCAAGGATAATTTGAAAGTTATTTTGTCTGAATTTGGTTTCCAAATTACTCTCAATGTTTTCATAGATGTATTGGAATCGAAGAAGACATTCCTAATCTTCCTTAGAATGTCATTGTTAGTCTAAACTATACAATTTGAATTCCATGTATATTATGTCATGCTGCAAATTTCAAACATTTTTTCAATTGATTTTTAGCTGTGGTAATGTCTTCCATTTTTTAACAACACGTCAGGAAGGGTAACTTTTGAGCCCAAAAGAAACTTCGATTGTATATCCACTGTTAATTGTTTCTAAGTTCTAACAAAGAGAAATGTACACATTTCGTACCATACGTAATAATGCTCATTGTGTATGTAGTAGAAGATTTAATCCTCTCGAGTTTTCCATAAAACAGATACAATAAATTTCTTCACAATGGATCGATTAATATTTGTCAAAACATTTATCTGATATCCGCAGTTAAAGCAACTTTATGTTTACAAAATCAAACTATTCAAAAAATCAAATATATCTTCCTTTACTCCTCCTTAAATAAGATGTCCTTTAGGCAATGACCTGAGGTAGTAGACGAGGAAATATTAAATACAACTCTTAATTTGTGGATGTCTTTCTGATTTGAACATTCCCTGATGAGGCATATAATAAGTTACAAAGGACAAGATGGTATTCTGAACTCCATGTGATTCAAGTTTCCATATTCTTTTATGAAATAGGCATAAGGTTTGTTCCTTGTGAGTCTGTGTTCAATCTTCTATCAATTTGATTTAATTGTTAGTACTTGTGTAAAATCCTGTTGATCAAACCAGAAAATGTTGCCAAAAGATGCGATATTCTCCCGATAAAGGAAATGCTTTTCCACCTTACTTATTAGAAAAAAATGATATAAATTTAGGATCTGTATACTACAGAACAGAATGCAGTTGAGTATTTTCAAAGGTGTGTAATATTGAGTGAAAAAAGTGTACCAATGATATATCACTAAACTTGGAAATAGACAAGAAGAGGCGTGGTAATATATTATAAAGATGGAGGCAAGAGAGTATTCTTTGTGAAGTTGTGGCTTCCTTAGGAAGTGGTGCCTTTATCTAGCTGCAGTAATATTGCGCTGCATGACGTCACTAAAATATCAGTCACGTTTTTATGTTGATTGCATGGTTTCAAATAAAAGGAATATCTAGAAGCCGTAAAGTGGAAAATGGTGACTAAAGATATGGATTAAAACAATTGAGACTGAATGATCTAGACATAGTTTTATTAACGTATTTGATAGATTAGAAGAGGAAAGCAGTCGTAGTTTGTTGGAGATGGTATCCACCAAGCCAAAAATAGGGAGAGCAGTTAGTTTAATCACACATTTATTTACAGTCCCTACGCACCAATCACACATAAACAAATACCGGGTGGCCAAGCGGGTAATGTTTGAAACAAATGAAAAAAATAAAAACAAATAAGAGACATGAGAAGAATTTAATGACGTTTATTGAATGGACATATTGGGCAATTAATGATAAAGAGGTTCGAAGTGCCCGCCATCTTTAACAAGGACAGCAGTTAGGCGGTTCTGGAATCCAACCATTACTCGTGAGCAGGCCTCACTGTCAATCGTGTCGACAGCAGTTGTAATGGCGGAGTTCTGGAAGGTTCGTAGGACTTGTCTGCCACACTTTGCTCTTCAAATAACCCCATAGGTAGTAATCGCAGGGGTTCAGATCTGGTGAATATGGGGGTCATTCGATACCACCTTGGAAGTGCGATGGGTAATCTAACCCAATGATTCGATCGCTAAAATGCTCATTGAGCACCTCGAAAACATCCGCCGTACGATGTGGTCTTGCTCCATCCTGCATAAACCAATGACCTTGGACCAAGTCATGACCATGAAGAAAAGGGATGAACTCCTCGTCCAGGAGCTTTCTGTAATTCGCCGCGCTTAGAGTTCCGTCGATGAAAATAGGGCCGATTACACCATGCGAGGATATTGCACACCACACAAGAAATTTTTTCGGGTGGAGGCTTTGGACAACAGTGATCTCCAGCCTTTCTCTGCCCCAGTAGCGATAATTCTGTTTGTTCAGATGGCCATCCAAAGTGAAGTAGGCCTCATCTGAAAACCAAATTTTCTTTACATCGATTTCACCTGTTTGAAGTTTTTCAAGCATAAGCTGTGCAAACTCATATCGTCTTTGTGTATGGTCTTCGTTGAGAGGTTGGGTTACTTGAATTTTGTAAGGCGACAATTCGAGCTCTTTCATTATTCGCTGAAGTGATGTACTCTTTATTCTCAACATTTCTGCTGCTCTCCTTACAGATCGGGTCGGATCGGCAGCGAAAAAGTCGTCAACGACCTGTTTTGCACCATCTGTGACCACAGTAGCAGTGGCTGTAGCCATAGCTTTTTTATCGTCTTCCACCGATCCAGTACGTTTGAACTTGGCATACAGTCTACAGGGAAGAAGATTGAAACACATTTTTCAGAACAAACATGGAAGCAAAAAGGAAAACATTTGTACCGTAAAACGCACAAAAGGACTCACCTTGCCATAGTCCTTTTGTTTGGCCAATTCTTGTTGTGGAACTTCTCCTGCCATGCTCGTTGAACTGCCTTCACATTTTCATCACATCTGGCCATTTGTAGCACAATAAAGACGCGAACATCCATCGAATATTTGTTCATGTTCACTAACGAGAATCACCCGCTAAAGCGCACCGCAGACTGAAGGAATATCACATTTACAATTGCCCACTCACCGGAGCATGCGCACCAAGTTTGGCTTCACTCACGGGCACCTAGAGCCATCTATTGGACTTTGTTTCAAACATTACCCGCTGGGCCACCCGGTATTTATACTATTTACAAACTATACAAGGCTTCCAAATAGCCCATATTATAACAACCTGCTTTTGCAGTCAGGAGAAATTACATCAAATACAAGTAAATAATCCGCCTTACGCGGTCAAGATCCAAGAGCATTCTGAAAACATTACCCATGAACCCGTGCGCTCTCACTTACACGAGACAAGGTGCCTCCTGGTGGGATCCGAGTAATTTATTTCCAACATAGTTTGAGGGTAATGAAATGTCTTAAAATCTTGCTACAGAAAGTGCATTTCAAATTGTAGTGCGTCGCCATCTGCACTACAATGATGAAAAATTCAAGTAATACTTTTGTTTAATACCAATATTATTTGATAATATATTGAATTATTAATAAGAAAAATGAAAAGATTTCAAAATCTTTTATCAATTTATTTTTCAAAATCGATTCAACTTTTGTCTCTCTCACTAGCTCAAATCACGTTTCCACTTAATTTTCAGCGAAAATCTTCACAGCTATCGGGAAAAGGAAGAAGAAAAAAATCAATGAAATGTTCTATGACGACCCCCATGGATATAGTATCACCAGTGTTTTGCACCCCACTCACATTCAACACTTTTTAAGAAACCATGTCATCTGGTTTGCATAGAAAACATTTCATTCCATCATCAACCACAATATTACGGTCGAAATGTAACGGTACCGCTTTCGAAGAAAACCGTAGCTTTAGAGTTTATGATAGAGCGATGATAAAGAAAATATATATCCAAAGAGAGAGGATCCGTTATTTTTTCCTCCGACTCATGGAAAGCTTACTAAACGGAAGAATTAAGGGCTGCGAAATTCGAACATTTCAAAGTTAATCACCATTACGATTTTGTGGATTCGAAGACTTGTGCGTACACAAAAAAAGTGAAAGATTATGGGTTCGGCTAAATGGGATAAAAAAATATCGGGATGAAAAATAAATGGGATAAAAAATAAATGGGATAAAAATATCGGGGAACTGAGCACCATCACTTAGATTCTCATACACATGAATTTATGTGGTGTCGAATTACATTCATCTGGAGGATGCTCCTGAATTTATGGTCAAAGCTAAGTGAAAGCGCAATACGAGTACATACATAGAAAAACATTTTTTTTTTTTTTTTTTTTGTATAGCAATGTTAGATCGTAAATATAAAATGTTGACGGCAAAAACTAAAAATGATGAATTTTTTTTTAAAAAAAAAAAAGCCTTTTGTTTAC
>BMAW01006936.1:219044-238374 GCA_019974015.1 Nephila pilipes
AAAAGGAAAACATTTGTACCGTAAAACGCACAAAATGACTCACCTTGCCATAGTCCTTTTGTTTGGCCAATTCTTGTTGTGGAACTTCTCCTGCCATGCTCGTTGAACTGCCTTCACATTTTCATCACATCTGGCCATTTGTAGCACAATAAAGACGCGAACATCCGTCGAATATTTGTTCATGTTCACTAACGAGAATTACCCGCTAAAGCGCACCGCAGACTGAAGGAATATCACATTTACAATTGCCCAGTCACCGGAGCATGCGCACCAAGTTTGGCTTCACTCACGGGCACCTAGAGCCATCTATTGGACTTTGTTTCAAACATTACCCGCTGGGCCATCCGTTATTTATACTATTTACAAACTATACAAGGCTTCCAAATAGCCCATATTATAACTTAACCTGCTTTTGCAGTCAGGAGAAATTACATCAAATACAAGTAAATAATCCGCCTTACGCGGTCAAGACCCAAGAGCATTCTGAAAACATTACCCATGAACCCGTGCGCTCTCACTTACACGAGACGAGGCGCCTCCTGGTGGG
This sequence comes from Nephila pilipes, assembly GCA_019974015.1. Lineage (NCBI taxonomy): Eukaryota > Metazoa > Arthropoda > Arachnida > Araneae > Nephilidae > Nephila > Nephila pilipes. Next base: position 219,592 of record BMAW01006936.1, read on the forward strand.
ATCCGAGTAATTTATTTCCAACATAGTTTGAGGGTAATGAAATGTCTTAAAATCTTGCTACAGAAAGTGCATTTCAAATTGTAGTGCGTCGCCATCTGCACTACAATGATGAAAAATTCAAGTAATACTTTTGTTTAATACCAATATTATTTGATATTATATTGAATTATTAATAAGAAAAATGAAAAGATTTCAAAATCTTTTATCAATTTATTTTTCAAAATCGATTCAACTTTTGTCTCTCTCACTAGCTCAAATCACGTTTCCACTTAATTTTCAGCGAAAATCTTCACAGCTATCGGGAAAAGGAAGAAGAAAAAAATCAATGAAATGTTCTATGACGACCCCCATGGATATAGTATCACCAGTGTTTTGCGCCCCACTCACATTCAACACTTTTTAAGAAACCATGTCATCTGGTTTGCATAGAAAACATTTCATTCCGTCATCAACCACAATATTACGGTCGAAATGTAACGGTACCGCTTTCGAAGAAAACCGTAGCTTTAGAGTTTATGATAGAGCGATGATAAAGAAAATATATATCCAAAAAGAGAGGATCCGTTATTTTTTCCTCCGACTCATGGAAAGCTTACTAAACGGAAGAATTAAGGGCTGCGAAATTCGAACATTTCAAAGTTAATCACAATTACGATTTTGTGGATTCGAAGACTTGTGCGTACACAAAAAAAGTGAAAGATAGTGGGTTCGGCTAAATGGGATATAATGGGATAAAAAAATATCGGGATGAAAAATAAATGGGATAAAAAATAAATGGGATAAAAATATCGGGGAACTGAGCACCATCACTTAGATTCTCATACACATGAATTTATGTGGTGTCGAATTACATTCATCTGGAGGATGCTCCTGAATTTATGGTCAAAGCTAAGTGAAAGCGCAATACGAGTACATACATAGAAAAACATTTTTTTTTTTTTTTTTTTAGAAATTTTAATTGGAAAAATAAAATGTTGACGGCAAAAACTAAAAATGATGAATTTTTTTTTAAAAAAAAAAAGCCTTTTGTTTACATCTGTGCGATAATCTTTTAAAGATTATAACACAAGTTTTCATTATACCTTTTGTTGTTATAAATACAGATTTATAAAAATCTGTATTCAAAAAAACAAAAGGCATCTATTTTGATAACTTACCTAAAATTATAACAGATAGGGAAATGTTTTTTTTTTTACAAATTACGAGATTAAACCAGAGAGCAACGTGGCCTAATTAACATTCGTTTTCTTTTTTATAAAATCGAATTGCAAAATAATAGAAAAGACATGCTTGGCTAGCGATCAGTGTCACAAAATCATGGCCGGCGATATGTTCGAGTCCTGCTTCCAGTGACAGTTGTTCAGTGTGACGTTTCATGAATTTTGTATGGCCGCCACGATAGCCTAGTGATCACGGTCATGGACTCGCAGCCGGCCTTATTTGGGTCGCGTCGTGTGCTCGAGCCCTGATGCCACTGAAGATCCACCATGTAGAGGGGCTAAAGCGCATTAAATCTGTCGAGGCTCCAAGTCTTCTGTGACGTAGTTTTGAAGTTCGGTGAGAGATGCTAATTCAGATATCGTTTTCTTCCCTTAACCAAAGTTCAAAATTACGAGGTCTGTCGTCAATAGGCAGCGTGTTGTACGAGACGTTAATCTGCAATCAATCGACGAATTTTATCAGATCAAAATTCCTTTACGTTTTACTCTTGTCTGTATTATAAATATCGGTTGTTTAGAAAGAAACTAATATATCCTATACTGCTTTTATGTACCAGTTACAATGAATTTTTAAAATTTCCAGATTGATTTAATGTATGGATTAAAATTTCTAGGTAGATTTAATGTATGGTAAATTTAAAACTTTCCTTTTCATACGCATAAGTAAATTCCTGGTAATTTAAAAGAGTTCTATTGAAAAGAGAATATATTGAGAACAAAATGCAAAGAAATGTAATAGAAATACAACTATTTGAATAATGTAAATCATGTGATACACATATCACATTTTGTGGAATAGCTGCGTAAGTAAAAATACAAATGCCGTGAATTAATGCATGGTATAGTTATTGTATAAATATATTTGATAATTATGAGACGATATGCAGTACATATGAAATATTATAAATCACATTTACGATTATAATGAATAAACCATAATGCAAACCATTACGCATATATTTTAGAAAACAGAATAAATATTATTGTTTTCTCAAATATATTTTACGTGCTGATTATAGAAAATTAGGGTTACGTTATCGAACAAATAAAACAACTAGATCGTGATAATTATTAGAAGCTTTTTTATTTTACTTGTGATGTTTATAAATGTATGCACATCTTTCCAGTTCGTATAAAATTTGTTCTCGAATTTTAACCTACTTTCAATCATCCGATCAAGTTGAAAATTAGCGTACTCGTACGAAGGTGATTCAAAAAGTATTTGTATTTGAAGAAAGATATCGAGAGGAAAATTGTTATTACCGTTACGTGCTGCCACCTGTTCAAAGGGAGTCGAAACAAATTTGACCAAAATACATCCAAAGTTGTCGTCGTCGTTGAAGAATAGATTCCTCGTTACACACAGGAAGTCAAGCAACAATTAAAACGTTGGGTTGCTTCCGGTGAATCTGCTCCAAAAAAAAAAAAAAAAAAAAAAAAATGGGCAAGGATGATCTTATGGGCCGGAAAGTCTACACGAAAATTTTTTGAGGTGCGAAAGGAGTCGTGTGTGTGATCACAAATATGAGTAACTGAGACAGCTGTCAGATGAGTCATGATGATTTCTAAAAACGAACCGTTTTCGATACTACGAGCACCATCTCTCGGAATATTTAAGGTCTTAGTGAACAACCCTCGTATAACTTCGATGAAACACAATAAATAGAGACCGACTTAGAAGGATCCGATTGAGTTGAAATTTGGCATACATATAGCTCTCCTTAACTTCTTAGTTTTAAATTTTTAGACTGAAAAGAACTTAAATATAAGTAAAAAAACATTTTTAAATCAAACCTTTATTTAAAGATGGATAAAAAGGTATTTTAAAAAAACTTTTATTTTTAACGTAAAATAATATATAATTTATGAAAATTTGAGGCGTTAAAAAAATTATTATTATTATTATTTTTTGGTTTTATATATAAGTAGCTATGATACTTAATTTCTCTAAAAAAATTATTTTTATACCTTTTCGTCCATCTTCAATTGAAACTTCAATTTAAAAATAGTTTTTACTTACATTTGCATATTAGTTTATTAACAATAATGGAAACTATTATTTTTATGTACTTGCTTTTGAATTTACTGTGTTTACTCGTGTAGTCTAATTTATATCATAATTCTTGATCATATTTGTTAATAGTTTTATTTTCATAACAGTGAATTTTCTTGTTTGATTGGGATGCATAGAATCATAGTTTACTTATTATATTAGTATATACTATTGTTTTTACATTTTTATTATATATTTTCATATAAGCTGCTCATATTACATTTGGTAATTGCCGGTTGAAATCGCTTTTTGAACTCTGATTCACACACACACATACAATATTGTTTTATGCATAAACTATGCATTTATATAAATCTAAAATTTGTGATAATGCAATTTTTTTTAAATTTTTTTTTCATAAGAACTCGATAAAATGAATTTAGCATATTTCTATCAATAACTTTTTCTTTAGGGGATAAAGGTCTGATAACGATATTTTCCAATCACTGGTTTGTCCAATCATTTCAGTATATGTGATTCGTCTACATGAGAACTCAACACATGTAAAGATATCATATTCAGAGAACGGGCGCTAGGAAAATGTTATCATTCACTGTGACGGATTGCCGCAACGTAAGTACTCGTTTTCGTTTGAATAATATTCGTTTAATCACTATTGAAACCCCCCCAAAAATAGATTACATTTCTGATACACAAAACTAAACATGTCTAACATATATTCTATGAACTGTTTCATTAACATGTGCTAACACGTTTTTCTTAGAAAATAGCGTTATTAAAAATGCGCGGGCATAACCTAAAGGATACATGGTGCTAAGTTCAAAAGATTGACATTATAATTATAATAAATACATACTGCTTTTATTTTTTATTATCTGTTTAAGATATTTACATTGATAAGATAAATTTAATTTTATTATTTTATCATCTGCTTTTATTTGAGTATCTGAACAGAATATCATTGTCAACTTCAATAATTTATCGTTTGCTTTTATTTTAATATTTAATTTAATAATTGATTTTTATGAAATAATCGTCTGCTTTTATTCTTTTTGCTGTTAACATTGACAACATGTTTGTCCTTTATAACGTTTTTGCTTGATAAAAGAAAAATGCAATGGGAATTTGAAGATGGTATTTTTCTTTTCTTGATAATATTTGTTTCTGTGGAGTCTGGGGCTTGGAAGTACGCTTATTTAACGCTAATTAATCTTCGTTTTGATTTCTATTCAATCCTGCACGAGAATAATTAAAAAAAAAATGTTTTATAACTTGTTTTCATTCAAAAAAGTACTTCTTTTTTGACATGCGTTTGTGGCATTTTTATCATGTTTTCATGTCAACTGTTTGATGGCTCTTTCGTCCCTTACTTGCAGCCCTTTGACTCATCCGAAGACGTATGCTATTTTAAAATATAATTGTACAAACAGAATAATAATTATGTACCGTACTAATTTATTTTACTTCCAGTTGATTTAGATAGAAACGTATCAATTAACATACGTGGATGGTTCAAAAGCACGCATGTGAAGAGCGGGACATGGGGTAATGGGAATGGGGTAAATCAGTGCAGTATTCACCATTGATTGTTTACCCTTTTTCTAAGAAGTCCATGAATATGACGATTTCCTCATCCCAAACAATCGTTACCATTACTTTTCCGGTCGCCTTCTTTGAAGTAGATTCACTGGTAGTAGTCCATTGTTTTTGTTTTTTGATTTCTAGTGTATAATGATGCATTTGTGGTGGCCCTTCTCAAATCGCTTGCAACATTCTCACCTTTTTATAAGGTGGCACTTTAGAACAACTTTTTTTTTTTTTTTTACATTCGCGGGTATATAAATTTCGAGTGTTTTGTGTTCGTATCTGTGGCACTGGTATTTATAACCATGCAGCCTTTAGAAGAATATAGAAGAAGAAGAAAAGAAGTATTTGCTTTGTTGATCCGAGTACTATCCTCCGCCAGTGATCCAATGTGAATTATCTTCTGGAATTGTCCGAATTCCTCTCCGTTGACGGCCCGGACCTAGTGAGTTTATCCTATTTGAATAGAACACATCTCGCACCAATAGACTCATCTTTTACGCAACACAACTTAACAGAATTCTCTGTAGTCGCTTGCTAGATAATCAGATCTTACTTGCACTGATGTCTACGAGGCTACTCGATAGTTCTTCTTTGTCAATGTATTCCCTACTAGCGTCATAATTTTCTGATACGATCTGCATCCCTTCTGCTTCTCTTATTCATTAGCTATTATTTTTGTAAATATTTAGACTTTCATTTTTGATTTGTGTTTTATTTGAATGAATACTATTTTTTCTTATCTACAATAGTATGATATAATAATAGTAATAGTTGAATACATAGGAACAGAGTAATAATGGAATGACGAATCAGTGTATCAGTTTTAAACATTAAATTATCTTGGATCAATCGCAACCGCTGATCTGAGTTATTTGAAGTGTGGTATATGCTTGCGCAAATAATTACCCTTTCAAATCCGTGTTCCATCGACAATAACAGCTTGACGCGGAACCAATTAAATTTTTATTTGGCAGCTAACATATTTTAAATTGTAACCATTGTTGAATCATAAACGAAATTAAACTCGTGTGGATTTTGTTAATTCAAGGGGTATCATAAAATTTTAATTATTATTGAAAAAAAATCTGTTGGTTAAAAACCTGGATAAAATTTATTCTGAATTTATAATGATCCTTATGTAGATAATGCCGTAAATTACAGCTGTTAATGATATTTTGTTTGATTTCAGGAAGCCGTAGCTGAAACAATAAAATCGTAAAGCTTAAATAATTATCTCGGGGTACCATAAAGTTTTAATAATTATTAAGATATTCGAGATAAAACTTAAATTTATTTAGGATTCTAAAAACTTCTCTACATAATCACATCCAGAGTTATAATAATTTAGAGTGGCGAGTGTTCATCAAACTATATCACACACAAATTATCAAAATTCTGATTTTTTTTTCTGCGCATCTTTCGTTGGCTCTTTCTAAACTAGGGGTGTCTAACCTTCGGTCCACATGCATCCCAAAGCACACATCAATGCGGACTAAGTAGAGAGTGTGGAGTGAAAAAATATCAATATTAGCTGCAAGAAAATATAATTCTATACATTAATTCAAGAATTATTGCGCCAAATTACCTCTTTGGAATTACTTTTCACCTCTTTCATCGGAACACAAATTCTTATATCAAGTAAGAACCTGTGATATTGCCTTGCGTTATAAGCGAATCAACATTTGTGATATATCCGCACTGTCGCACGTGTTCGGAAATAGATAACGACGGATGTGGATCCATTTAATGGCCAGCATCAGCGTCTCTTTTACGACAGACAGACTTAGATTGGTTTCAGACAAGGTAGCTTAACAATTCAATTTAGTTATCTTTCAACTACTTGACAAGTCTGAAGACCCTGCCGTTGAATATTGCCCTTTGTGTTGAATCAAGTAATTGGAATGAGAATGTGTGTGGCATTTGTGCCTGATGGATAGCCATCTGACGGTGTGAGTTTGCTAAATGGAAAGAGAGACAAACGATTCCTATTTAAAACTAACATATGTTACAATTCCTGTCATCCTTTTAGTCAACTACCGCTTTGTCTGAAACCGGCTTTATTCTTCTGGAGAATTCAAATGAAGAGCCCCAACACTATTATTCGTTTTATTGTTGCAATCAGATGGACTATGATCTCGCAGTCGTACATTCTCTATACGTCGCATATTTCATTATTTCTTTCCAATTAGTTTGAGAACAGTTACATGGTAAGACTGTTGAATTGACTTTACGAACATTTCTGAAAATTGAGTGAAGAAAATTAAATAAGTATTGACTTTATCGATTTTTATCTTCTGCTTAAGATAGGTAAATATATTTTTAATTCGTTATTGAGCCTTGCTTTCTATATTCTTGCTGTTCTTTCATAAAAATAAATATTATCGTTAATTACTATTGTTATCCTTACTTTTACCTTTACCAAATAAATAGTTATTTTAATGAATTTTAGCATGGCCTCTACGTCTCAACAGAATCCAATAGTTAAAAAAAAAAAGAAAGTATATCAATGAAAGAAGATTATTCAACGAAAAATTGACAGATATAATTTTTTTTTTACTGAGAGGAGCAGTGAGGCCTCCAGTTTAATTTGTCATGTTCTCATACTTATATTCGAAAAGAATAATTTGAAAAAGACATTATACGCAAAAATATGCCACCAAATTCGATGCTTATCAAGGAGTGTCGTAAAGACAAAATAACGGTACTGAAAACAGACCTCATAACTCACCAAACATTTTTTAAAACGTTACAATTCAGGCAGATTCTTTTTGTGGAGACTATTTATGTAGTCGCAAATTTAATAGCCAAATATCAAAACCATTTTCAGATTATGACTGCATTAAGAAATGCTTGAAAAGCGTAACTAATATGATTTTCCATAATTAGAAAGACGACAGATCTAAAATCATTTTGTCTAATCAAACTATTCTCATGAGAATTGACGGACTTGGAAAAATCTACCGAAAAAGGTTAGAAAAGTAAAACACTGCAGTTTTAAACTTTATTTTTTGACATCGGATGAGAGTACTGGTACTACTTATATAATTCAAATCGCCATTAGTATTGAAGATATTAATGACGATTTTAATGTAACTAAAGAAATTGCTTCTTTAGTACCATTTAAAGATACAACAACGCAAAGAAATTTATATGAAGCAAGGAAAAAAAAACAGGAACACGATTTCCTTTATGTCTTGCCGACATAATCGTACCTGGTGCAGTTACAGATGGTGCCCTAGCTATGATAGGTAAAAAAAGAGGGACTTGTAAAATTAATAGAAAGCGATGCAATTCCTGTTAGAAATTCTCATTCGATGAAGTACCATTGCCTAATTCACCAAGAAAATTTATGCGAAAAGCTTTAAAAACAAACCATGTAATCAAATAGTCGCCGGTAATGTGAATTTTATAAGAGCCAGCTGATTGAATCAGCGCCAATTCCAGAAATTTCTCAATTTTTTGGATGAGGAGTATGGCGATATCATAAGCTTTACAGAAGTACGAAGGCATCGTCGATCCCAACTGTTAAAAAGAATTCATGATGTACTGAATGAAATCAAATAATATATGATATAAAAGCAAAATGTATACCAGAACTTGATAATGACAACTGGCTTGCAGATTTAGCATTATTGTTAGATTTTACTGCTCATTCATAAGATTTAAACGTGCATCTTTAAGATAAAACCAACTTATCTGTACAATGTTTGAAACCATATATGCATCCCACATGAAATTGAAATATGGCAAATCCAAATTACTGCAAAAATTTTCAGCATTTTAACAAGTTGGTCGAATGTATTCCTTAAAATAGAACAATATGCAATATTAACTTTGTGATTAGATACAAGAACTTGAAAATATATTTTAGGATTTTCGAAAAAATAAACAAATGATTTTTACTTTAGCGACTCCATTTACAATCAGTATAGATATTATGCCAGCAAATTTTCCAATGGAATGCAAGGATTGTAATCTGACATCCTAGCTTAAAGAGGAATTTCATAAAATCTGTTAATTGGACATTTATTAGTCATGCTTCCCCACAAGACAAATATCCATCGATGCACAACCATACGTTATTCATGTCATCACTGTTCGGAATCACTTACATTTGTAAGTATATTCAAGAGTGAAGCTCACTAAGAGTAAAATTAGAGCCAGATAAAAGGATGAATACTTTGAGAACTTCATGAGAATGGCAACCACTTCAATCGAACCCTAATTGCTTTGAAGAATAAAATGTTCGATGAATGTTCACTTTCAAGCTTGAATAATTTGAATTACTTGAAATTTTTAAAATTAAATTACTTGAATTGCCTTAAATTTTTAAAAATTTTGTCATAATGGGTATAGCTGCATCCAGAATATTGAAAATCTATGGTGTTCAAGCTTCTTATACTTGACAGTGATACAAAATTTCCCTTCTAACAGCCATGAAGCTCATAATCTTGAATACTAGGCTACACAAACCCCTGAGGTGCTACTTAGCTTGAAAATTTTACAACATTCTCACACGTTTTAGAGCAAAGTGGACTATAGACGAAGTACCTTTGTAATTTTAATCCAGTGCAAAGTAATGAGGATGACGCCTGAAATGATATATTACTCTCCTAAATTCCTCACCATGCCTCGTAAAAACTTTGATTTTTAGTACAATGTTACATGCTACAGCTCCCATCAATTTGTTAGATGGATCTTTATTAGGATAAAAAGTCGAATTCGCGGCTGGAATGGAACATAACTTTCAACAGTATCTATTCCTTAGCTGGATGTAGTGTTATAGATGTTAATAATAATAATTGCATCCAGGTGAAATCTAAAGAAGATTCCTTTTTTTCCAGACAAAATAAACAATGGTACCGATCGCCGTTCTCCTGCTGTTGCTGCTGCAAGTCGCCACCCCGTCCTTGGGATTTGAGAATCTGTGTCCAGCTAATGAGGATCTAGATCCATGCTACTGTGTGAGTGACGGAAAGACCATTCGAGTGGACTGTATGCAGGTGACCGATGTCCAGGCGGTACGCAAGGCTCTACAGAGCGTGAAAGGCATCAAGAGGGTGTTTATCGATTTCTTGAGGACTCGACTTGATGAGATTCCTTCAGATATTTTTCAGGGACTGCACATCACTAAGCTGTCCTTCACTAACTGTAAGCTGAAGACTTTGGGCGATGAGGGTCGATCCGCTCTTGAAGGCCTGGAAGATATAATCGAGGTAAGGTACAGAAAGAGTAATAATGATGGTGTGGTCTTACAAAGAATTTACTCAGTCCATTTTGGTAATTCTTCGGGTTATTTTTAATCATTAGGTCTACCGGAAAGTTCTGTCAGTCTGAGAAGTGAAATAAAATTTTTTATAAATATAACATTTATTGCATAGTATCATTTCCATTTCTTCTAAGATTGGTGTATAAATATTCCAGATAGCTTCCCAATGAATTAAATGAAAAAACTTTGCTTAATTGGGTCATCATATGCACATGTCTACTTGCTCAGAATGGAAGTGAACCTTTTTTTGGACCGGATGATAAATGGTGAAGAAAAATGGATTACCTACGAAAATTTCAAAAAAAAGAAAAAAAAAAAAAAAAAAAAAAAAAAGCATATTAGGAATAAGAAATTCCAATCTTTAGACGAGTGATTGAAAGGCGGCGAGAATGGATATACAACAAATAACAAGTCCATTTAGATTTTTTCAGCTTCCAAACTTTAATTATATTTTAATGCAGCACATTATGCAAACATATACAATAATTAAGAATCTTTCTAAAGTATGATATTCTGCACTTCACTGACCAGCCAACATGGCGGCATCCTTCTATTCTAATCCTTCCAAAAACAAAATTGGAGTTAAGTGGTTCCTCTTCAACCCTCAGTGAAGTTGAGTTGTTACTTTATAGATCTTTACTTATCCGGACAGCCTGCTATCTCCTCCTAAAACCGAGATTGAGCCTGTATAAAAGAATGGTGTGTATAGATTGGGACATCCAAGGACCAAAACATTACGGAGAGATACTATAACAAACGGATGATTTAAACAAAACACTCTTAGAAAAGAGACCTGTGATGTCAATAAAAAGAACATCATTTTGCATCCAAAAATGCCCAACACCGTGCTGTTTTGGCGACTCGTTAGAAAATCACAGATCTAGGCTTGGAAATTCTGTTACATCCACCTTATCCCCAGTCCTAGAATTCTCCTATTATCACTGTTTTCTCTCCCCCCCCCTTTTTTTTTTTTTGATGGGAAAAAAGAATTCGAAACCAAAGCAGATGCCAAGCAAGCACTACTCGAGTTGTGACAAGGCATTTTTCATAAATGTAATTAACAAATTGACATCATACCTGCAAGAGGTCATAAGTAAGGACGGAAATTATTTTGTACAATAAATATTATTAAATGTTGAAAAAAATTATTTTTTTCTTCACTTCGCAGACGTACAAAACTTTCCGGTAGACCTAACATCACACTTATGAGCGAGTTGGGTTTAATTAAAATATTAAATGTTATTTTGACACAGCATTTATTTGGGTTCTGACAGTTAACTTATAATGTTTCATATATCTTAAAATCATTTGAAAATGTGACAGCTTTCCATTAAGAATTTATTTATAATTAGCCTCTCGATGGAAAAGGATTACCTCTTTAAGTACCGTCAACGAAATTTTATTTCTTGTAAGAATTTAATTAAGATTTTTCAGTAAATGTCTCTCAATTAAAGAGATTTAAAACTTTTAAACACGAATAAAATATGACTAATGTCCCTAATTAATTTTATATTTTATGTAACTTTTTGCTGTTGATTTCTTTATTCATGTTTCAGGAAATAATACAAATGATATCCTGAAATTAATGCTTAAAAAAAAAAAAAAAAAAAAAAAGGAAAAAAAAACAAAAATTATTTCAAAATGTCAAGTTATGATAAAAAATTTCAAAAAAAAAAAAAAAAAATCCTATTTATATTTTAATTTTTCCAAAATGTACAATCGTCAAAAAATAGGACAGTTAAATAACCAATGCAATTATCATTGCACCTAGGGAAAATTGATATCAATGGTTGATGGCTTAGAGGAAACTAAATTATGGTTATAAGGGATTGATTGATTAACGTAATTAATATAATTAATTAACTTCGAAATTTTTCCATCATGGAACAGGGTTTTTTGCGTAACTGATTTCTCAATATGAAAGAAAAACCTACATTAAAAAAAGTTTGGAAGTAGTTACTTGAAAGTTCTGAATTATGTGCGTTTAAAAAATAGATCATCTCCTATTGGTAATTTAGTGTCTCAAATATTTCAGAACAAAAAAAATCCAATCGACATTTTTTAAAGTTTTTTGCCCCAAATGATAAATAATTATTTCTGAATTCCAAAAATGTTTCAATAATATTAGGGGTTGTTTTTTTTTTCAATTTTCTTACGAAAAGTATCAGTTATTAAGTACAATTAGGGGGGGGGATGAAGAGCATTGTACCAAATTTTTTTACACACTTGGCTTCCTTTTGTGACATATTTTTAAATCCACAATTTCTTCCATTAGCTTAGTAAATATCCAGTTTCGAAATTGCGATCGGAAGTTCCTGAGTTTTTTGTGACTGTATACTATTTTAAAAAGTAATCGATCCATCTATCATATGCAGTCCATCTATTATATGCATCCCTAGTGGTTTTTCACGAATATTCGTATCTCTGAAACTAAAAGTCGGATTTGATTTGAAACTTGTTATAGAAGCTACTGAATCAATCTCTAATTGAACGAAAACATTAGATTCCGTAATGAGAAAATCCTTTTAGGTGTTAATTTTGTTATTAAATTTTTAATTGAATAATATATATTTATTTCCCTTTCTGCCATTAACGATAACACCAATTTTATCGAGCTTCAATAACAGTTGCAAAAGTTGAAGTTGTGCATTTTTTACAACTGTACAATATCACATACAAAGAAAACAATCTAACGAAACTCTTCTAATTGTTCTAGGAATTTTCCATCCACTTCAGCTTCCAAGGGGATAACGCCCTTAAGTTTCTGAACGTCTCGCGCCTTCGTGTCCTTGAGGATTTGGAGATCGAGGGCAACGACATCACGGAACTTGGTAATGATTGGTTCAGGGACGGACCCAAGAACGTTAAAAACCTCTTTATTATGACTAATTTCATCCAGAAGCTCGGAGATGAAGCCTTCGCGTCTCTGTCCAACCTTAAGAACCTCTGGCTCACAGGAAACCGATTCAAGGTCGTCAAAAGGAGCATGTTCCCCAATCCAGCACTGAATCTTGTTTCTCTCGATCTCACGTAAATCACAATTCTTTTAATTTGAACATTTTTTTAAAAAAAATATCTGTTCAAATAAGTGATTAACTTCCTAAAGAAATTATCAAAATTACCAACGTCCAGTTATTGTTAACTCTAACAGGTTGTTTGGTTACATTAACGTCAGCTACAAGCAACACTATTGCTCTTTGCGATGGACCTCATAATTATGAGCCTCCATCAAGTGACAAGGACGACACCTGAGCTGGCACCAACTTCTCTTAATTTCCACATCACACCAACGGGAGGATTTTGAGCACGATAGATTTAACGGGCATCAGCCCTGGCTACACGGTGGGTCTTAATGGTATCAAGACTCGAACCTATGACTCGACGAAAACCGTTGGCCGCGAATCTACTACGATGATCACTAGGCTACCGCAGCCACTATCTTTGACAGGTATCGTAACTTCGATAACAGAGTGGTCATAGTCATAAATTCGAGGCCAGCAATATGTTACTCAAACTGCGCATTCGATCCCTGATTTGACTGAAGACCCGTCGTGATAGGCTGATGCTATTTAAATATGTAGGGACTCAGAGTCCTCTCATTACCATGGAGTAGGGTGCAGAGTAGGGTGCTAGCTCATATATCCACCTCGTCAATTGGTCGTGATTCTAAATCGCGAATCTTATTGGCTGTGTTTAACGGACTTTGTATCGGGCAGAAATAGAGCCGGAAAAGGGTTATTATAAAAAAATATGCTAATATGATAATTTTTATTATCGATAGTTATCTAGATATGTAACATCCTACGGTATCAATATCGTCCACCGATAGGTGTTAAAGGCCTCTAATAGAGGGCGCTTTTAGTCCAAAGCAAATTTAGGAGGCTTTGAGGATCAATTACCACTCCCTCCTTGGGCAAAACTTGTAAAAATGTGCTAAAAGTTTAATTCATAGTTAAAAATCTTCGAACGCATGTTCAAAAAATAGTTTTAAACGTCTTTTAAACAAGATCAATCCGCATTAAAAGTAGATATTGGTACAAAATAGATTTGTTCCCAATTCTTCTTTTTACTTGTACGTGAAAGATTTGTAACATACGCAGTACACCACAATAAACATCATAATGTGTGCGTATATTTTGACTTAATCAATAAAGCTTATATTTACAACTTTATCACTCGTACACGTCATTAAAATATAAAGGTTCTCTCTCTCTCTCTCTCATTGACACGCAACTACGAATTTCAGAGCATAGTGAAGTTTTGCACTTCCCCCTTCAAAGTTAGGTTATTGTTTTAATTGCATGCAATAAAATGCATTCGAAGAAAACATTTCTGCGAGATATTATTTTCTTTTTCTGAGTTTTAAAGCTTTTTAAAATATTTTTCAAATATTTGAAAACTCACACCTGGTACACTCTATGGAATCACCTTTCATACCCGGCTCTCGCTCTCTCTCTCTCTCTCTGTGTATATATATATATATTTGATGATCAAACTCTTTGAGCAATATACTAATATATTAATATCTTTTAATAAAATCGCTTAAAAAATTTGTCCTTGTTTGTTTTTCAATTTGTATAGTTTAATATGTATACTTCATCTATGAGGATCACCATCGAATCCCTTTTTGAAACAGATGGCTATGACCCCAAAATGTTGGAAACTATGAGTTATATTACTGATTTCGAGAATGGCGGTCTATGTTTTTTTTGTTTTGTTTTTGCTGAAAAGAGAGTGGTAAGTTATTTTCTTAGAGAAGGAGACGGTAGGCCAAAAATTGTTGTGAACCTATGATTTAGATAAAGTCATTCGTATTGGTGGTCATTAAGAAATATACATAAGTAGTCTTAGTTTCGATTTCTAGAGATGACGGTGGGCTTCTATCCTCAAAGTATTTAATGTTCCGACGCAAACAGTATAATCCATACTAAATGGAATAATCATCTGTTCGAATAAAAATCTATTTTCCCAAAAATATTTGTTGATTCGAATCTACTTGTGAATCAAAAGAAATAAGAAGGGGGGGGGATTATGTAGGTGGAGTTTAAAAAAAAACATTAATTCTTTATTTCTTTGGTCTTTTATTTATATTCCTACTCTTCTGCTTTCTTTTATAGGGACAATGAGATTTCTACCCTTCCCCAAGACATGTTCGAGAACATGCCAGCTCTGAAAGAGGTGATTCTGGCTGATAACGCTATTCAACGGGTGTCAGAATCCGTCTGGTCGGATATCTGGAGCCAACTGACCAGAGTTTACCTCGAAAGTAAGAATTTCGTTATAATTTTAATTTGTTCTCTCTGGCGTAGGGTTTCTTCCGCTCATTTATTAAATATTACTGGATAGTCCAGAAAATTCGCTAGATTTTCGAAAGATGACAGTATAGAAACAATTCTTATTTTTGTCCGACAAGTCTAGTCACATTAATACTACCACCAACCAAAAGCCAGAACAACCATCTTTCACAGCGTGGATCGATGCAAGATGTGCATGAAGATAGTCTATGACGTTTTGAAAGACGGTCGCATATATGTGGAGCATTATCGATTCCAGTTCTGTGACCAGTTGCACTTGGTTCCTCGGATGAGGATCCGGGTTGCGAACAATCCGATCAAGTTAAGTACTCAGATTATCGATTAGACCTAAGTCCGAAAAGTTGGCATGTCAGGAAAGTACTGTAAACTCATCCTGGTTCTCTACGAACCGCGCACACATACTGCGAGTTGTATAACTCGTCACATTGCCTTAGGCTGAGGAAAAACAATGCACATGTAGGCGTAAACATGGAATGCAAGAACATACGTATATATCCGTTGATCTATTATTGAGAAGTGAACCCAGGAAGTGCCACGAAAATTGTTTCCAGACCATAAATATTACTGCAGAGTGTTTATTTTTTGACGTTTCAAGCCGTTTATTCCAACGTCCATCTGCACGATGATACATAAACTGGACCCATCGAGAAAATCAACATGTCACTACGATGACATAGTAAAAAGTTATATATTTGTGGGTTTAACACTTTTTTTGCGTGGACTGTATTAAGTTTTGAAGAATAATACACTTTTTTTTCTGTTTAAATATGGTAATTTCCTGTAATCTGACGTCATCGGTAACCCGATGGTGCTCGTGACTTATATCTACCGGATTATCGAGATCATAGATTTCATATCATAGGTTCTCTTTAATACATTAGGAACCTAATCGTGACGGTTTAGTGAGTTAAATGGATTATCGAGTGCCAATAATGTTTTAATGGGGATACCAACTGTTAATCCTTATATATACGAGGGCTATTTTTTTTCAAAGTCCGATAGGTCGCGAAATGAAAACCACTGGGAAATTTTGATGACGGTTAGAGCAGATTTGTTGCGCAGTGTCTTTAGTGTGCCCGTCGATTGCGTCAGGTCGCAGTTGCCAGTTCAAAGCCCGCGGTGAGTACGTAAACATGCATCAAATAACAGTCTCCCATCAAGCGGGAAGTGCAGGTTGTCATTCGATTTCTGCATGCTGAAGGGTGCAATACAACCGATATTCATCGACGAATGAGTAATGTGTACGGAAGAACTTTCATGAGTGACAATACGCGGCCGCAAACTGCAGCTGTAACAAAGATGCTTCTACGGCGTTTTCAATGAGACGCGTTTGACTACCCTCTATGGCTCTCGTGTATATATATATATATATACACTAGCGTGCAAAACTTAAACAGCAAATGCATTTTTAAGCATTCAACCATTAAATTGTTGAAAAGTGTTTTTTTTTTTTTTTTTTTTTTTTTTGCTACCAGTACAATAAAAGGGCAGCTCAGTAGAAAGTTGATACGTATGCAAATATCAGCATTATGACATCAGAGGGGACGTCATGGCACGCAAATGTGTGGAAGAAGAAAGAGGGACGCATCCTCTGCAAGTGAAAGAGAAATCGTACATTCATAATAGTTACAAGAAACCATCAGGATGACTTTACAAGTTGTAGAACGATCGACAAGCTTGAAGAGGGAAGTAGTGTGGCGAGTATTGCATGAGAGTTTGGAGTTGACAAAAATGTAGTTTTAAGAGCTTGGAAAGCCTTCAAAATGGCAGGTACAGCTGTAAGATAGGTTGACGGTGATCCGCTGAGGAAAGCAACGGTAAGTGATGACCGGAATATCATTTTTCAGACCAAAAAAAAAAAAAAAGACTGGAAACAGATGTAGGGCAACATTTCTCAGCAGCTGGGTACGGCAACCGCACAACAAGTATCACAGTTTACTGTGGCCAGACGTCTGCGTAAAGGTGGCCTATTCGCCCCTCAACCTGAACGCTGCATACTACTAACGGCAGATCATCATTTACAGTGGTGTTAAGAACACAAAGACTGGACATATTATCAATAGAGTCAAGTTCTATTTACTGATGAAAATTATGAAACATTTAACAACAATTCTGAGCTGAGATTCTCCGCGCCAGTAGATATGGAGAGAGATAGGAACGCATTTCATTCCACTAACATTAGGGAAAGAAACCGTTGAGTTGGTCCTGGAGTGTTTCTGAGGGGAGGCTTTATGTTGAATGGACGAACGGAGCTCCATATTTTCGACAGCGGCTTACTTATAGGTGATCGTTACTGCGATGAAGTTATCCTCTCACACGTACGGCTCTTCCGAGATGACTTTAGTCTAGACTTTATTTTTGTGGACGACAATGCACGTCTACACAGGACCTCTGACGTTGAGGACCTTCCACATACGATATTCGCAGAATAGATTGGCCAATATGCTCCTCTGATTTAAATCCCATCGAACATGTGTCTGATTATTTGGTGAGGTACCTGGTAGCAAGATCGTATCATGCTGAAAACAACAGACAGCTGAAACAGATGTTCCTTGAAGAGAGGTAACTCTTTCCCCATGAATTGCTGGATAATGAGGTATTGAGTATTAACAGACCTCTTCTAACTGTCACCATTACAGTTAGGAGAGGTTTTCTCTCTTATTAAGAGCTCATTTCCTTATCCCTTATTATCCCTTGTGTTTTACTAACACAATATTAGGTTAATAGAGCTTTTTTCTGCTTTGCTCATTGAGGAATGCGTATAATTCATTTTTTGGCTACTGTGCTTCCATCAACCTTTAAGTGCTACATTGTTCCTCTGTAGTGTGAATTTTATGTCACCCTGTAGAATTTTTTCGGATTTACGATACAATCTGAAAAGTTTATTAAGTTTCGCACACTAATATATATATATATATATATATATATATATATATATATATATATGTGTGTGTGTGTGTGTGTGTGTGCGTTCGTGCGTGCGTGCGTATGTTCTCTCTAATTCAAAAGTAAAGAGTTAATTTCTGTTTCCTGATCCAATTCAAAATTATCCTTTTATATATTAGATCCCGGACTCATAAAATCTGTTTAATCCAATTTTCCATAGTCATAAGTCTATCAGAAATAAACTCTCTGGACTGATTGACGTCAGGGAAATTGTCTCAGAATCCCTTCATTTTGTACCCATGTAACCTACAGAAGTCTCTCGAAAAAAAAACTTTTATAAACTAACACGCACAGTGAAAATGCTCCCTCTTCTGTTATGTTCTTCTTTGTTGTAAACTGTGAGGCAAAGCTGGTTTAATAATGTATACCTGGTTGCCTCTTTCTCTCTCTCAGCGAAATGAATAAATAATCTTATTATGAAAAATAGGACTG
>BMAW01006936.1:238399-309337 GCA_019974015.1 Nephila pilipes
AAGAGAGATGAAGACATAAAGACATGACATACACATAATGATGATAATATTATTATTGCTTTACTATACACATTACGTGATGAGGATATTATACAGATATGAGGAGCGTATATTGATATTACATGGGTTGATATTGAGACATTATTGAAGAGATACATGCCACATATTGACATTATGTTAAGGAGAGACATGTGCATGATGAGATATTATATTACATACATTTATGGTTATAACTATATACATATAGAGATGGCTATGATATGATATTGATAAAGCAGATATGATGGCTGTTATAGGCTATTATATATGTGACATAAGAATATTACACAGAAGAGAAAGAGAGCATATAACACATGTGAGAGAGTATACATAATTATTGAAGGAGATATGATATATATTACTACAACACATGCATAATTTATATAGAGGATGTGAGACATATACACAAGCACATTATATACACATAGTAATGTCAAATACCACACACATGTTACCTAACAATACCAACAACAATGCACCACACCACCACCAATAATTAATACTACTACGAATAAATACTGATATGATATACATATGCAGACAGTATTATAGCATATATTACTTATGCAAGTAAACCTATTGTTAAATGATGATGCCTTCAAGCATCCAACCAACTGTTGAACGCCGCACCACAATGGGGCTGTAGTCAGCAACAAAAATCTATCCAGCACAATAAAAGCAGCCCAGCAGAAACCTGATAATGCATGCACCATCAGCACCATAACACTGTAGGGATTACGCACTCCAAACGTGTGAATGCAGCCAAATAAGGACCCTAAAAAGAAGAAGAGGGACCATCCCTCCAAGGAAAAGGAAGAAACACTGCATGTCCATAAGAATCCACAAGAAACCATTCAAGATGACTCTACAAGCCAAGAACTGACAAGTTTGAAAGGGTGCTTGAAAGAGCAATTAAAATGAGAGCCCAGAGCTGATGTGAAATGTAGCTCAGAGCTGGAAGTTTCAAAATGCAGTGGCACAGCCAGGTGATAGCCTGATGGTGGTCAGCTGAATATGTCCTAAAGTGATGACCTGAACATCTGCCTTTCAGGCAACAAAGACCATAAGGTGGATAACATTCTCAGTAGCTGGGTACTGGGCAAACCGCAACAACATCACGGTCACACTGCGGGCCAGGTCCTGCAGAAGGTGCATCTGATCTCAATCTCTCAACCTGAAAACGCCGTATTTCAATTAACGGCGTAGCATCACTTTAATATGGATACTTGGATAACAAAGACTGGACACATCACTGGTGGAGTCAGTCTGAATGAATTGAATGGAAAAATTTAAAACGCTTTAATCAAATCAACTCCATAGATCCTCATCCCAGTAGATATGGAGAGAGGATGAGGAACACTAAATAAACCTCTGACTGATTGATCGCTCAGGAACACAGTCTCAGAACTCTCATCTGTAAACTCACAGTCCATAGAAACCCATAACCAACGCGCACGGGGAAAATGCTCCCTCTGTTATGTTCTTCTGTTGTAAAGTGAGTAAAGCTGGTTTAATAATGTATACTGGTTGCCTCTCTCTCTCTAAAATGAATAAATAATCTATTATAAAATATAGACTGTTTATTTCAACCATGCATTTCGAACATTTTATTATTAATGTAAGACAAGGTTTAAATCCTTTAACACAGAAAGATATATACAAAGGGAGCATATATATATATATATACATACATATATTTATATAAGTTTTTGTTTTAGTTTTTCTCCTGTTTTTCCATTTTCCATTTTGTGTCTTTACTTTTATTATTTTTCAGAGAACATTACCATTACTATATTTTCTGTTAAGATTGAGCTGGAGAATTTTCATTCGTAAGCGGGAGAATTTTGTGAAGGCTGTTGCTATTATACATATTTTTTGATGTAAGTCTTTGTAATCTTTTTAAATATGGTTGAATTTTTTTTAACATATTCTTTTTCTATTTTCATAATGTACAGATTTAATATGTCTCTTTGTTTATAGGTACATTTTTTTGGCTTTTTCTTTTGCAATTTGTTCTATTTGTATCTTGTTCCTTTTTGAATTGATAGAGTCTTTATATTGGTTCAAACTTTTTATAATGGGATTGTGGGGTAACAGTAACATATTGTTTAACCAGCTAATCTGTAAAACGCCTGATTCAGAATTTATAAACGTAATATTTCATTTTTTATGCACTTTCGTTTCCTAAATTTTTTTCATGTCATGGTTAGTACTTATTCATAATTTGAACTTCTATCTTCTTGCTATTTTTTATACATGCTTAATATTCTTTCAGATATATTTTGATCTATTTCTTTCTCCTCCCCCCTTTTTTTCTTCTTTTATTTTATACCAGATTTTGTACAATTAAAAAACTTTATTTTTTTTTCTTATGCTTTTTTTTACATTAAAAGTTATTTGTAAGTTTTCCTTGTATTTTTTTATAAATTTTCTTATGTTATAATTTTTGTTTCTATACTTATTACTAATTTTAGTACGCTATTTCAAATATTTCATTACTGAATAGCTATTTTCATTATATATATATATATATATATATATATATATATATATATATATATATAATTTGAAGAAACATTTTAACCTAAATTGTCCTAATTGATTTCTAATGGGTGCCCCATTCCCTTATTCTACAGGCAATCCCTTGGAATGTGACTCCCACATCGAATGGATGTTCAAAATGGAACGTCCCTACGTACTGAAGGGGAATTGTGTGGCTCCCAAGGAAAGGAAAGACGTCGATCTGAAGCGCATCATCGACGACAAGAAGAGAGATGACGATTATGACGATGACTGAATAAATTAATTGACTTAGTGTATTATTAAAACTCTTTTTTTTTTCTTCCTATCTCTAGACTTGTTTTTTTTTAAGGTAAATTAATTTTTATAAATGCGTTAAAAAATTCAAAAAATGGGAGGAAAAGCAAGACGGAAAATCAATTTAGAACGATTGTTGAACACCAAAATGCCTAACCACACATTTAATAATACCGGAAAACGACCAGTTCTTAGAACTTTTTTCTTTCAAACTTCATGCTTTGCTTAATATATTTTTTTATACCTTAAATTTTAAGAGCAAGAGGGAACATTGAGTCAAATTGAGTTTATTTAATAATTATTTTGATAATTTATTTTGTTATTTGACGTTTATTAAATTTATCATCTAAAATAAATACGCATAAATTTTTTAGCTCAATTAAGCATTATGTTAATTAATTAAGCTACATCTAATTAAAATTAAAGAAATGCTAAATTATTAAATTGAATATATTTAAGCTAAATGTAATTAAAACTAAAGCAAACGATAAATTGTTAAATGACGAATTTAGCTACCATTAGGCGACTTGGCGAGAAACTTTGAGTAAAATTTAATTCCTTAAATAATTAGATTTATTCAATTAATTTTTATTAATTGTAATTAAATTATCGTATTATCATCCAAGACAATCGTGTATAGAAAATTTCAGCTCAATTGAATGCTTGAGAAAAAAGCTATTAATGATTTGAAACAAAGTTACAATGTGAGTTATAAAAAAACCCCATTAAATATTTAAGAAAACGCAGTTCTGTGAGGCAAAAGAGTGAAAAAATAACGAAAAATAAAAATAATTTTTTCCATTTCAGCTTATAAGAAATTAAATGAAAATTTAAGAGATATATTATCATCATCATAAATAAATAAATAAATAAAAAAGGAAAAAAGTTTTCCATTCAGCTGAAATTTTGACTAAAAACTGTTTTAGTATGTAACTTATGATCGCTCACAACATTTCAATTTTTTTTAAAAAAATTTATGATTATAAACATTCCTTTCCAATACATTTTCATTTAATATCTTACTTGCGAAGAAAAAATTATGTTTTACTTTTTAGTTCTTTTCCGTTCTTCTGTTTTACAGAGGTGTTTTTTTAATTATACATATTATTTTCGACTTTTTTTGGTCTTTATATTAAAAAAAAATATATTAACACATTTTATGCGGTTTTTTTTATTTAATTTGTAGTTTTGTAATTGAATATTGTTTAGTTTAGTAGTTTGTTTTTTTTATTATTAACGACGCACAAGAAGCAACACGAGGGCTATTGGCGACGGACCTCGTAATTTAGAACCTCGGTCAAGTGACGAGGACGACACCTGAGCTGGCACCCCCTCTCCTAACTTCCACACTACGCCAACGGGAGATATATTTAACGTGTATCAGCCCAGGCTACACGGCGGGTCTTTATTGGCCAAGGATCGAATCCGCGACTAATTGAATATTGTACTATCCAAACTGAGCATGAGTTCAAAACATCATGGTTCTAGCTTATCCGGAAGTAGATGAAAAATATTGAAAAACATCATGCTAAACTGAACACTCAAAGTAATATTTAGTACAAGATAATAAAAAGAGTTGGGAAAAAATACGCATATAGAGAGTTCTTTCTTACGGCATGGAAATCCGTAAGTCGTATTTATAATTTTCAATATGATTTTACTCAAACAGGTCATAGAAGAAGTACATAAAATTTGAAAAATGCGATATGTGTACGTTTGTACATTTTGCGAAAAATACTCAATATATAATCTACATATATTGCACGGATTGTAAACAAGAATGCAACCTAACATTGCGTAACTTAAAAGCAGTAATTGAATGAAATTTCGCGTATCTACATACATCCGTAAAATAATTGTTTCTGTGTTACCTGCCTCTCCAGTAATGCGAATTCACACGAGCCATCCATTCCTCCATAGGATCACCCTACGCTTTTTTTGATGATTCTGAATGTGGATGATCGAATGTCACAGACCTCGTCTACCAATCAGAAGATGTACTAACTGTATGTTGTAAAACAGTGGTAAATGCAATAAATGATGGTTATATATGAAATTCTTAGTCCTCAATTTTATAGGAATCCAGATTTTTTTGCTCAGTTTTCAGATCAGAGATTATTTCTATTAAAGAAGCAATTAATGCTATTACAAGCGACATTTCATTTGTCATTCATTGGATAAAGCTGAAGTTCTTATTTGTGATTGGATTGAATTGGTTTTATTAACGTCGCAGTAGAAGCAACACGAGGGGTATTGGCGACGGACCTCGAAATGTTGAGCCTCGGTCAAGTGACGAGGACGACATCTGAGCTGGCAATCTCAATCAAAAATTAGAGATATTTGGAGTTTGAGATTTTCACCTACCAAGGAAGAAGCTTATATTCTATCAGATCCAAATACTTTTTTCACCTTCCATGAAATCTATTCAAAAATAATTTCAAACCATCAATTACGGAAGACTCTTATAGTCATTAGTGGTATAATAGGTAAACTTATGATGGCGTTCTCACCAATAAAGCAGATAGATGTGCATAAAGCCCCATTTATAGATTTGCTAGTGGACACATAGGAGTCTTGATTTCGACAATTTGCAGAAAGCCTTTCCGACCTGCACCATTTGTAATTTTTCCCGGGCTTTCCCAAGTATCTTAAATTGTATGGGGCTTGACAGAGAAGATGATATTTTCATCTCGTATAGTTTGTGATTTCGTAAAGAATTTTGGTCTCATGGACGATTAGACCGAGTGAAAAACTAAAAAGTTCTAGGCAAAGTTTTGCAAAAAGAGATTTAATCACCCAAGGTGCGGTTTTCTTAATAATAATTATTAAATTACTTATTTAAATATAAGAATTGAAGTAAACGATGAAATATCGAGAAAGGGACAATAGTAAACTTTTCCACAACTAAAATTAAAGAAAACGATAAATTATTAAATTGAATATTATATCAGCTACATGTAATTAAAAATAAAGCAAACGATAAATTATTAAATTGAGTATTATATCAGCTACATATAATTAAAAGTAAAGCAAACGATAAATTATTGAATGGAACATTATATCAGCTACATGTAATAAGAATTAAAACAATAAATTATTAAATTGAATATGTTTAAGTTAAATGTAGTTAAAATTGAAGCAAACGATAAAAAAATTGAAAATTGATCCGGTATGCCAAAAGTGTTCCAACTAAAACAATAGCCCCTTGGGTGACTAATAAGTCACAACACAACATTCTTTGCTTGGAAAGAGTTAACAGGTTTGGTTTGGTTTTATTAACATTAGAAGCAACACGGGAGCTATTGGAGACTCACCTCGTAATTTTGAACCGCTGTCACGTGACGAGGAGGACATCCGAGCTAGCACTCCCTCTTCTCATAACTTCCACACCACGCCAATGGAAGGGCTTTGAGCCTCTAGAGATTTAACGTGCATCAGCCCTGGCTACACGGCGAATCTTCAGTAGCATCAAGGCTCGAACCCACGACTTAACGAAAACCGCTGGCCGTGATTCCGCGACCATGACCAATAGGCTACCTTGGCCATAAGTTAACACATGTTGCAAGCGATATGAGAGGAACAAGAAATGCACCCCTCCAAATCATTAGAAATATTTTTAAAAAATGGTTCTATGAGCAGTTCTCTTATACGCAACAAACATAATTTAAATCCGAGTATATTTCAACCATGTAGTACTTTTTTTGTGTTTCTGGACTTCAAGATTCTATCTAAAGCTTTTTGATTAGATCATACTCGATTATCTCAACACGTTTTTTTTTTTATTCAAAATGTTACGAGAGATTCGGTTGGAAAACCACGCTATTTTTAAATTATATTCTTATTGTATAATTTTAAAAAAATCCAACAGTATTTTGATCATTTTGGTAGTTTGTATAAAAATATGACAATTAAAAAGTATTTGCATTGATGGTTAGATAAAAAAAAATATTCACATTCCCTTTATTCGTTTGAAAACGTATGCGTCATATCCTTTATTTTCTGTTCAAATATGAATAAAAATCCTAAATATTATTTTACATTTTAAATCCAAAAGAGAAAATTATTTATATAAATAAGATACCGATGAAATATTTTAATTGGAAAAGTAGCATTTTTAAAATAAATATTTGATATATTATAGGTTATTTGAATGAATTGCATGAAAATTGAATTAAAAAGGGATACATACTGTAGAATTTTGAATCTATTATTCCTTTAAAAATCATAAATAAAATTGAAAAAGGAGAAACATTATTTTCAATTTAAAATACACTCACTAAAATCTAAAACCTTTTATTAGTTTATATACATATTACACATATTATATAGACATTATATATTATACAATAGCTGTACATTATATAATAGTTACATATAATGTATAATTTTGGTTATTTGTTGCTGTAGTAAGTGGTTTCTACCTATTTCTGTCCGACAGAAAGTCCACTAACCACAGAAAATGCGTATCGTAATTTCGATCTACGGTAAAGTGACGAGGTTGACATCAGAACCGGTACTTTACTGTCCATATTAACATTTCTATTACTGAATTTTTACGATAGATTTTTTTGCCATTTCCACCTGTAAAATTCTTCCGAAATAGATTAAAACTGTCGACATAAATTGGGAGCCTGGAAAATGAAATTTTTGATTAGATTTTATTAGCGTCGCACTAGAAGCAACACAAGGGCTATTGGCGACGGATCTCATAAATATGACCCCTGGTCAAGTGACAAGGATGACACCCAAGCTTGCACCCCTCTCCAAACCTCCGCATCACTTCAGTGGGAGGACTTTGGATTCCAACAGATTTAACGTGCATCAGCCCCAGTTCCACAGCGGTTCTTCTGTGGCATCAAAGATCGAACTTGCAACTAGACGAAAACCGCCGGCAACGAGTCTGTGACCACTAGGCTACCGCGACTGATTTGAGAGATACAGAACAACTAGGAATCACTTGAAAGATTTTAATAACAATTTAGAATTAACGCAATGCCATGCACAAATCAAATTAACTTCTACTCGCATTTTCGAATTCTCGTTTCTATGTATTAAATTCTTACTTTTTATTTATAAAGAACGATAAAAGTGTAATATCTTAATGTATAGAGTAATTGGTAATTATAATTGAAGTTGCACTTTCAAAAGGCTGTAATGAAGAACCACTGGTCAGAATGACCCGTTATTTCATCCGAGTATATTTGAAGCAATGGGAATTTGTTTTGCGAAATAAAAAGTTCAAAAGTGGACCGATAGAGGGAGCTGTATTGGTCATAAGAGGCCAATTAAAAGACTGGGCATGTTGTTGTGGCACTCTTTGTTCAAAGCCCATCCACCAGGACAAGGTGATGCCACTGCGAACAGGAAGAAAAAATCCTTTTATAGTTATCCTTAGGCCATAAACCGCAGAAAAAGCCAAAAGTGATAATACCATCAAGAAAAGAAAGTAGTGAATAAGCAGCTACGAGTTGCTTGAGAAACGTTCAATATGCTGTCCACCGTTTTCTGCAACAAGTCGAAAACTCAAAACGGTATGTTCCACAACAGATCGTAGTGTATCTGTAATAAATTTATTCCATAGCGCGCGTTTTCAGTTCAGCCAAGTTCGCACATTTCAAGCCAGTCGGATGCACAGAACGTTTTAGGTAACCCCACATCCAGAAGTCGCAACATTCAGGTCAGAGGATCATGGCGGCTAAGCTGTTTGGAAATGACGACTGATAATACTGTCATGTTTAAAATCCATGTCGAGCTGCTGCTTCACTGGATTTGAAATGTGCGGAAGAGCGCTATCTTGGAAAAAATTGTGCTATCCACACAACTGCGCTGTTGAGTGCTGGAATGAGCTGGTTGTGCAAGAGATATTCATGACGTGTGTCACCGACTGTACAGGTGATAGTGCCAATCTCCTCGAAAAGAAAGAGTCGTCGATAAATTCTGCAGTTAACCAGCATCCTATAGTGACCTTTTGAGAATGAAGAGGAAATACTTGCGTTTGCAACATATTCTCTTGCCGATATTCTATTATTTCGATTGATAAAACCTTAGTTATGAAAGTGAGCTTCATCTATCTACAAAATGATGTTCCACCACCGTACATCGTCAACCTCCATTCGGGCAAGAAACTGCAGGGCGAAGCTTTTCATTTTGGCAGATCAGCAAGTATCCTGAACATGCATAATTTTAAATGGATAGCTTTGCAAGGTATTTCGTAAAAGTTTGACGAACCTTGCCGACGGTACGTCTAAAGTTTGGCAATTCTCCGTGCACTGCACGTTCCCAAAGTACTGCTTGATACTTCTTCCAATGCTGTAGCCACATCCTCCATTAATGTTGAAGAAATTGTCCATTTTTTAAACGCTTTAATGCCCGGAATTTCTTCAATGTAATTGCCACGCAATCATCTAGCAAAAAAAAAAAAAAAAAACTTCACAAGAAGAACCTGATCCTTCAATGATAGAGTCATGACTACTTTTTCAGGCATAAAATGACAGGAACTGCATGTTCTCCGTCTTTTTATCACACATGTAATGTGCGGTGCGCATGTCACGTCTTTTGAGAACCATAGTACTCTACTACATAAGATGATTGACGAATGTCAGCGAGTCATCGCTTATGCTCAGTTTATAGGGGAAAGTAAGGACTGAAGAGACATTTAGATGGCGCCCCTAGGTGAAATGTCGTATTCAGAAAAATAATGATTCAATATATATATATAAACCTTTTTCCTTTCATTTTTGTAGGTTTTAATACTTTTTTTTCTTTTTGAATTTCCATTATGGGAGTTTTATAGGAAGAGTACATTTAGTGGTTTTGTAAGTAAAATTAAATTTTGAATGTGGATCTGTGAATAGAGTTTGGGTCCTAATAATTTCGTTTCCATGATTTAAAACAGTGGTGCATAAATTTCGCGAGAGTTTGGTGATGTATGTTTCCATGAACTCAATTTTTAGATTATTGTGAATTACTGTGTTCCTACTGATTAGCATCCTTGTTTGTTTGGTTTAATTAACGTCGTACTAGGTGCAACAAGAGCTAGCTTAGCATCCTAAAATTCGCTTTATTTTACAGCAGTTATTTCTAATGACTAGTACTGCGCCATCTATCACTTCTTTTTTGAACAATTTGTTTTCGTTCGTAAAACAAATTCCCTGAGCTTCACGTACACTCAAATGAAATATCAGATTATTCTGACCAGTGATTCTTTTTACAGTTTTTTGAAAGAAAAGAAAAGTGCACCTTTAATTTTTATCACTTTTACAATAAAGTTTGGGAATATTATTTATTTCATATTTTTTTCTTACCAAAACATAACTTTCAATTACAAGATTAATTATACCCTCAATATTTGGAGTGACTGTATAGCGAATTTTGTTCGTTACATCTTTAAAACGTTAAAAAGAAGACTACAGTTGCAGAATAGATGGAATATTGAAAGTGAAATGCCAGTGTTTATCGACCTCATCATCTGTCCTATGTTAAAAATAAGAAGTTTACTGCTGAGTTAGCCGTCATTTGAGTCAGGTAGCGATAGGTAACCTTAAGCGTTCAACAAATTACAGTTGGACATGTAATCAAAGTGTCATATTGCATCCTAAAAGATAATTGAATTAACTTAGAATTATTGAATGTAAAATGAAACTTCTTCGGAACGGAAATCTTTCAAATATCAAAGTCCGAGCAAAATAAAATTGCTCTTAAAATTTATTGGATTGGTTAGTAAAAGACATTCAGGCTACACCGCTAAGTTTCAAAAATGAAATTGAGGAATGTCTTGTAATTTAGTAGTTGCATATTATAGCTCCTTTTCCCTCTTAAATGTCTTTATCTTTATTTGAATATTTTTCTTATAAGTATTTTATCATTTAAACAAAAAATTATAAGACGCTTCTAAATATAAATTAGGCAAATTTTCCAAATCAAATAAAATATTTTACTCCAAATGGAAATGAATGTTAGGAGGGAAGGCTTACTAAATACGTTATTCCAAATGATTTTTTATTAAATCTGAAATGATTTTCACATTCAAATTATTACATATCAAAATGTGAATATTTCTTCAAATTTCAGATTAATGGTTTTAAAAATTTCAAATTAATCATAACGAATAGTTTTATCAAATTTAAAATTTTTAAATATTTCGCCACCAACTCTGAATTCCTCGACAATTTTTACTTAAAGAAATTATTGACGGTTAAAATTAAAATTGTAATAATTTTTATAGCTCACAAATACGATCAAATGTTAAAAGAATAAGAGATTAAGTGAAAAGGGAAATGAATTTTTTTAATAAACTATTATTTATTGAATCAAAAGCGTCAATCTTTGGAAAATTCGAATTTGCTAAGAATAATAGACGTACTTCAGTTAAAAAAAAATTACAATTCGAATCAAAATCAGATACAGAATCACAGGGACAGAAAAAGAACAAAAATTTTATGATTGATGAAACAATTTTTTAAAATTTTATCATCAGAATAAAGCAGCTCGTCACTCAAATGTCACTAGTGAGAATAATCTCGAATTTTATCTCCTGAAACAGATGTACGCCATCTGCAATTTCTTGAGTTTTCCATAGATTGATTTAAATTTGTTCAATAGATCCGCAATTCTTTATTGATTTCAAATCCTTCACTTTGCATAGAAAGGTAAGATTAAGTCTCAAGGCACTTTCTATCTATATCGCTTTGAAATGGAGATGTGTGTAATTTTTATGTATTTATTATAATTAATGATAATTAATAGTTAAATCGGTCGTTTTACAATAGACAAACTAGGTATTATTGAGAAAATTTTCCTTTGATTCTTTAAAAATATTTTCAATTCAGTTATTTCATTTTGTAAATTTGCCATCGCCGAGGTCCCGTATCCTTCCGTGGCGTAAAAGTTTGAAGATGGAGGTGCCAGAGCTGAGGTATCGTCCTCATCACTTGACCGGGTTTCCAAATTACGAGGTCCTTCGGCAACTGGCGAAGCCTCTAAGTGCGATGTGAATAAACATTTAAGTCACTAAATTTTAAGTATTTTTACAATTGTGATTCTTTAAATCACATGGCAGCTAGTATACATTCTTTGTTTTATTATTAACCAAGTTTTAATATTCTTTACATCGTCACGAGCATTAGTTATTTTATGTTCAATAACATTTCTCGCATAATAAACCTCAAATACTTGTTTGATTCATTTAGTACTCTTTTGCAACTTAGAGTTGATTGATTGTTTCTTAACAATACACTCTGAAGATTGGCTATCAGCTATTGGCTACAGACCTTGTAATTTTGATCCTCGGTCAAGAGACGAGGACGACATCTGAGTTGCAACCTCCTTTTCCAAACTTCCTCTCCACAGCTTTTAGCTTCGACAGGCTTAACGTTTCTCACCCCATTACACGGCGGGTCCATAGTGGCATCAGGACTCGAACCCACAATTCGACATATACTACGCCGGCTGCTAGACTAGACTAGACTAGATTAGGTCACCACTGCCCTGTCATTTATTGAGTCTTCATTTTACAGATTAAAATTAGTTATTTTAAAATTCTCTTTATCAACTTAAGGCTGTGTCTTCTCTAAAATTGAAGGACCTAAATTCGAAACTCCTTTCTAGGTAGAAAGTTCTCTAACGTTAATTTTTATCTTCCCACTTCATAGTCATATAGAGTAGTGGCTCTAAAAGTTTGAAGTAGAGATAACTAAACTTAGATTTTTTTTTTCTTTTTGAGTAGAACACTTATAATACAGCACATAAGCTTTAATGCAAGAGTGGCAAATCTTTTTGAAATCGTGAGTAATGAAGAAAGTGAGAGTGAGTGAGTGAGTGAGTGAGTGAGAGAGAGAGAGAGAGAAGAAAATGACTCCGCTGTTTAGGAGAAAAATGGCAAGTAGTGGGCGCATTGTAGAAGCAGGGTTGACCACCCTTGCTTCGAAGCATTACTTTTATAAGCGTTTGAAAACCAATATTGTTGGATATGAACATATTTATTTAAAAATAAATTAAAATTTCAATACTCCTCGGTCTAGTTTATGTCATTTTTCATAGCAATTATATGTGCATTTAGTTTAGGATGCCTAAAAAATTAAATTGTCATTCGCGTTTGTGCTGATCATAAAAACCATAGAAAAAATTATTTACGCACTTCAATTACATTTTTCTTTTGCAGAAATTTTTAATCTCAAATATAATTTTGTTCGCAGAGCACTCAGTCTCTTCACAGAGTTCAAGTGTTCCACTGACCACATGACCACTGTAGCCTAGTGGTCATGGTCGCGAACTTGCTGCCGCCGTTGTTTCTGTCGAGTCGTGAGTTCGAGCCCTGATGCCACTAAAGACCTTCTGTGTAGAGGCTACACGTCTCCGTCCCAATATGGTCCTCGTCCCAAGTCCTGCCCTTGGCATGGTGGGAAAGTCTGAAACAGAGATGCCCTCTAAGGTGTCGTCCTCATCCCTCGACTGAGGTTCAAAATTACGAGGTCCATTGCCTATAGTCCTCGTATTCTAAGTGCGATGTAAATAAACAATCAATCCGTGGATTACATAATGATAACTTTTGATATGGAGAGCAGCATCACAATATTCATTTCTGCATAAATCATAGTAACGCTCTAGTGATATTACTACTTTTTTCATGAAGCGGCTGCAGAGATACAACCAGGTCACTCAGCTTAAATATTTTGAAAATCGTTTTTCATCTGAAAGAAGACAACGATTTATGTGATTATCTTCAAGTTGTCTACATTTTATGTTTTTCACTACTCATAACTATATTTTACGGGGACAAGTCGTTTGTAACAGGAATCACAATATGTTTCCCTTCAAAGAGTTCGGTGGTTGAGGTATCTAAGACGTCGCAAATCGCGAGCTCACGGTCTGTGTTATGTCGAGTCCTAGGGCTCTAATGTAACGAACTTCCACACTACATTGCCAATGTGTGGAAATTGAGATGTAAATGCTAGCTCAGATGTCGTCTCTTGGCCGAGGTTCAAAATGGTTAGATTTGTGTTGCCAATATCCTCATACAATTTTACTGAACAAATTTCTCAATTGTTTAAGGATTTTTTTTACACTTTTAAAGAATATTTAGATTATCCACTCTGTTTACAATTGTATCCTTTGTATATATGTATAGTATGATTTTATTTTGGTGTACGAATTCATGGACTCTTTTTTTTTTTTTCCTTCGAAACTATTTTCTACTTTGTTGTCTTCTGTTTTTAGAAGACTCGACAATCGACTTTCTTATATCAAGTGGGATCGCGCTTTCAACCCCCTTATTGAAGTTACCTTTATTTTGAATTTTTTTTTTGTGTGTGTTTAAATACTCTGTATTTTGTATTGTGTTATTTTTATTTTAATTTTTTTATTATTTTTTTATAAACTTATTTGATCTTGGTCATATCCATTCTCCTGGTTGGATATTGGATTAACCTTTTACCTTGTTTAGAAACTTTTCTGCGGTAAGTATTTGTGATGTTATGAATTTGTTTGTCTCTATATTGTACGTCAGTTTGTACTGTTTTTCGGCAGTACGTCGATTTCTCCGTTGATCTCTTTCAGTGCTTGGTATGTGTGTGGGGGGAGGTCCTTTTCTCGAGGAATAGTGGCCCTAAGCTCTATTAAGGTGAATCTGGTTCCCTCGGACGATTTAACAGCCTTCGTGGTACTTCTGGGTGAGATATCAATAAACAAGTAATGAATCAGTTCAAGCAGAATATTTTTACCTCAGTTTTTTTTTTAAATCGATTAATATCACCATAATTGTACAAAAAAGTGTTATTTTATCGCTTATACAATATAAATCGAAAGTTTGCTCCAAAGTTAAAATAGTTACAAAATGAAGTAATGTATTTTTTTTCACCTTCGTTCAAAGGCCAATAGAAATAAATATTGATAGAAATCCCCTTCAAAGTAATAAAAAAAATATTGTTTCTCTACGCAAATCTCCATTTATAATTTTCTAATGAGAAAACAGTTTTTTAATTTAATAATATTTGTTAATATGATTCATTGTATTTTCCCATCTTAACTATTATTTTTTAAAATTTGAATGGAACGCAAAATTCACTAACTTTTGTTTTCTTCTCTTTCCTTATGGAAGAACATCTTCACATTTGCATTTTAAAATTCTCACCACTGTTGTGAAATACAAGTTTATTTCTTTACTTATTAACGTTTCATTACAACAACACAGTGAATATTGTGAATACCTTTCTAAATTCCACTAAAAAATATTATTTTACTAGACTCAAATATTAAAAAAAATTTTTTTTGAATAAACCCATGTTTATACATTCAGTTTTTTTTAAATGCATTTCAAAAAATTACTTCATAAATATATATAATGTTTTAGAGCTTGGAGTTTCATAGATATTTTAATTATTTAAAGTACTTCAAAGAGGATGTTTTTGACACTTATTTAGACTAAGAATGCTAAACTGTTAAAGTAAAACACATTGGTGATTATTTTTGGAGAACGAAAATGGATTAGCAAGTCGAAGGACTAGAATTTTATTTTATCTCATTAGTCTACCTTTCCAAATTTGTCTTATTTGTAATACTTTTCTTCATACTTTTTTCATAGTAAATTTCAAACTGTACTTTCAATAACCTAAAATTTCGCAAAACTGCGATCATATGATGCATTTTGAAGCAGTATGGAATGTGCAGTTCTGTTCGAGATTCATGAAAGAATACCTTTTAAGAAAATCTCATTTTTTTTAAAAAAAAATTCAATAACGAACTGCAATCTTTTGTTTGTTTGTTTTAATTAATTTTTATGTGTATGAAATATTTCGTAGATTATAAGAAAAAAAGGAAACATCATTTTACTTGGTTAAAATCTTGATTTTATGTAAAATAATTACTGAATTAATTACCTTGTTGTTGTTTTTTTAATCGATTTCTTATGTATACTGTTTCAAATGTACATACATTTTGAGAACTCGAATAAATGAAATCATTCAAGTTTCCTCTGATTCTGTTGGGTGGCCGCGGTAACCGAATACTCCTAGTCGCAAGTTCAGAACTAGCGTCGAGTCGCGCGTTCAAGTCCTGATATCCGTAAGAGACACGTCATTAATCTCGAGCGAAAAATTTGACATCTGTAAAATTACTAATGTTATTTACTTTGTCTAACGATCGCTTAGTCGCATGAAACTTAATTTCAAATAATGATTACAATAAAATGAAACGCATTTGATCCGGACGTGATTTGAACACGCAACCATCTGATCTGGAGTCAGACGCGCTGCCGTTGCGCCACCGAGTCCCACTATTTCCGAATATTAAATTAAAATCTTTTTTGCTACATAGTTCATAAGTTATCTTTTTTGAATAATAATGGTTTAATGAGTGAAACGAAATAAAAATTAAATTAACTTTTATAGTAATGTTGCATAAGAGCATAAGTTAAACTTCAAGAATTTATAAAACATAATAAATTTGATTATGATAGGCCCCTGTGTGTATCATAATTATCAATCAAATATAAAAAAAAAGTACTTGTTGCACTGAAATAAATTCAGAAAATGTGTATAAAGTTTCGATAATGATGTAAATTCCAAATAACATCAAAAGGAATCAGATTGATTGATTGATTGTTCATGTGATTAACATTACATTTAGAAACAAGAGAGATATTGGAGACATATTTCGTCATTTTGAACCTTCCTCTCAGAACCACAAGGGTGACATTTTAAGATGGCATCCCACTCTCCTAACTTCCACATCCTTCCAACGTGAGGACTTAGAGCCTCGACAGATATAACACCCATTAGCTCCATTTAATTTCTCTTTACTTGTGCACCTTTGCAACATTACGATAAAATATGATTAAATAATTATTTCGTATCACCCGTTAAATGTTTAATTGTTATGGATAATTGAAAAAAAATGACTTTTGAATTTCTCGTTAAAAGTTTATATTTTATTTAAAATTGGTAATTGAAAGTAAAGGAACAGGTAGACTCGGTGGCGCAACGGTAGCGCGTCTGACTCCAGATCAGAAGGTTGCGTGTTCAAATCACGTCCGGGTCAAATGTTTTTTTTTTATTTTGTTTTATAAAAAAATTATTTGAAATTGTAATATTTTACGCGATGAAACAATCCGTGGACAAGGTAAACAACAATAAAAGTTAAGAGTTGTCAAATTTTTCATTTGAGGTTAAAAATACATCATTCATTATTTTTCATTAAATTATTTAATTATTAAATGTTTAAAAAAGTGTCTTAATCTCTTTGCGCTGCCACAAATACATATACATCCCTCGGCCATTTTCGATATTAATAATAGTATTTTTCCAAAACTGATTTGAATAAAAATAACTTTGTTTTCGATTTTTTTTTGTATTTGCATTTATCATTACTAGTACCATTTGGCTAAGTAATGTCAACTAGTGTGACACATATTTCCTTCCTCCCCTTGATTATTTACTATTTTTTCAACACATTATTTGTATTTGAATTCTAGTTGATTTATAATATATATATATATTGTTTTGTTATTGGGTAAAAATTGGTAATGAAAGCATTAAAATGGTGCTCACCCGATCGAAATAACAAAATTCTTTAAATTGGAATT
This sequence comes from Nephila pilipes, assembly GCA_019974015.1. Classification (NCBI taxonomy): domain Eukaryota; kingdom Metazoa; phylum Arthropoda; class Arachnida; order Araneae; family Nephilidae; genus Nephila; species Nephila pilipes. The sequence goes on from BMAW01006936.1 coordinate 255,831, forward strand.
TTGAGTTACATGTTAATATTTATTTAAACAGGCTAAACAATGCGTTCGATTATCTGCCTTTCATTACTACTGCTGGGTTTCGTATGTCCAGCGCTGTCCCACAGCTGTCCGGACGATCTTCCTGAATCGTGCGAATGCGAGGCAGAACTCGTGGACGACATAGTTGACCTCGAGCTCTCGTGCAGTGGCAGTTCCTTGTCCGAAGTGAAGCAGGCCCTACGCCTAATGGACAGCAGTAGCCGCTTGGAAGTGCAGCTGGACGATGTGGACATCGGCACGCTGGATTCCAGATTTTTTGAAGGATTTAACGTTGTTAAGCTGGACATTTCTCACTGCCAGTTAGACAGTCTGGCAGAGGAAGGAGCTAAGGCCCTGACTGGTCTGGAGGATACTCTGCAGGTAGGACAGAAGTTATCGAAAATTAATTCAATGAACTGCATTTTAGATTAAGGTATTATTTGTTTTTTCAGGAAGGCATGTTATTAACATTTTAGCTTAGAGTGCGGAACAGTAGTAGACTAATTTTAAAAGTTCAAAATTTTCAGTCTTTTGTTTTTTCTGACGGAGGCTAACTGAAGTTTTCACAAAAGGGGAGAAACTATAAATTGTTTTTTTTAATACATCAAAGCAAATCCTAAGGTATATATAAGAAAATGGAGTTTCTACAGTTAAATCTTTTCTACAGTTAATATCTTTTCTGCGAGTACTAACAACTTCTATATTTGTTGGAGTTGGTATCCACCAAGCCAAAAATAGGGAGAGCAGTTAATTTGATCACACATTTATTTACAGTCACTACGTGCCAATCACACATAAACAAATAATTATATTATTTACAAACTATACAAGGCTTCCAAATAGCCCATATTCTTACTTAACCCGTTTTTGCGGTCAGGAGAAATTACATCAAATTCAAGAAAATAACCCGCCTTACGCGGTCAAGATCCAAGAGCACTCTGAAAAATATTACCCATGAACCCGTGCTCTCTCACTTACACGAGACAAGGCACCTCCTGGCGGGATCCGAGTAATTTATTTCCAACAATATTCTAACAAAAAAATTCTCTTATCGGATCAAGGTACGAGTACCTCCCGCAATTTCTCCGACAGTATTGAGTCCTACTCTCACCAAATCTTCGAAACACGCCACAATACTTCCGCGCACATCACACTAACATTCTTCTTATCACCATAATTTATTATCATTATTTTCATCTCCAGTCAGCTGTCTAAGTCTCAGTGTTTCGTATATGTGATCATGACGCTTTTTGCACCTCAAAAAGTTTTCGTCATTCTTTTTCAGTCGTTGAAAGCATCTTTGCCTTTTTTGGAAAAGTTTCTCCGGAAGCAACCCAACGTTTTGATTTTTGCTTGATTTCTGGTGCATAACGATGAATCCAGTCTCCCCGATGGTGACGACTCGAGGCAAAATGAAGTCGACAACTCGACTCAGCAACAATCAAATTTTAATTTAGCTGCAAATGACTACCAAATTAAAATTAACTTATGATGCTATGTCAAATTTGTTTCGGCTCTGTTTAACAGATGGCAGCACTCAATGATAACAACAATTTATCTTAATGATGCTATCAGTCATCAAATACAAATACTTTTTGAATTATCCTTGTATCTGAAATTGAAAATGAAAAAGTCAAGTCTGTTTAATATTACATCTCTCATGAACATAATTTTTATTTAATGTTGCTAGGATGTTCATTAATTTCTTCGCTTGGGCAGATTAAGACATATAATTAAGGCTTGTTTGATATGTAAAAAACCAGGAAGAATTTTGAAGTTCATACACAAAAGTTAGATATTTTAAAAAATACTTTACATTTTTTGAAAGGGTATTCATAAAATGCTATTTGAATTTGATTATATTTTGATCAACAGAAAAAAAAAATCATGTTCTTGGTAATTAATGTGACTTTTTTGAATAAAAAAAATTGTGCGATTTTATAAAAGAGCAGAAAAACTTATTGCTACCTTATGAATTTATAAAAATTAGTGCAACGATTACATTTCATCATAGATAATTTAATGTGTTTTCAAGCTCCCAAGTGTTCTTGATATTTAAAATTATGTATATTTATTGACAGTTGAAAAGAAATATTATGTACCTTATAACTCCATGAATTTTTTTAGAGTCCTTATGCCCTTTTTCAAAGTTTTAGCATAACAGTTAGTATCAATCAATATAAAAAAGACGGAAGTAAATGAATTGAGACATGTATCAAGTATTTCTGAGAATCAGAGTCTGAGCATTTCAAGAATGCTCTTCGTATCTAGAATACAGAATAATCGAGTATATCCAAGTTTCTTATTATAAATTAAGACATCACATTCAAAAAGTAGTAATTTAGAATTCTTCAATCAAGTAAAATGAGTGATATTGCCGCGAGTGATAAACGATCCAACAATGACCACTTACTTAAATTCCAACGCACATGGCACACATTAATTATCAACCTAGATTACTCATATCCTGTCACAATTTAAAACAGTCTTATAAGATTTTTGGACTCGTAGATCAAGAAACTGTACAGGTCCGAATACTGATTAATATTGGATTTAGACAAAGATATTGACAATATTTGTTTCCGATTCTACAACTTCCAAAACACTCTCCAAAAACCATTGTTCCTATACCATTAATCCTTTATATCATTCAACAACATATATTTATTTTGACATCTATCGCTTTTCCTCTAGGAACTTGACATTTCAGCCAGTTTTACTGAAGACAACGTACCCACCAAGCTAGACCTAAGCCATCTGCGCCGCCTGAGCCAGCTGGACCTGTCCTTCAACGCTATCACGGAGCTGGGCAATGAATGGTTCGAAAACGAAATGCCCTCCCTCACCGACCTCATCCTCTCCAACAACGGAATCGAGAGCCTGGGCGATCGGGCCTTCGCCAACCTGCACAACCTCAGACTGTTGTGGCTTGATGGAAACAGATTCGGCCCCATCAAAAGAAGCATGTTGCCCAACCCCGCCAGCAGACTGCAGGACTTGCAACTCGAGTGAGTGGTCTAACATATCCTGATAACATTTTGTGTATATATATATAACACATCAATCAATAACTCCCGAGACTAACATTGAAAACAACATTTTTTTTGCAAAATTTTTTTTTATTCATCAACATAACACCTTTTGTTAATCACCTTTTAGGGTGATACAATCGTTCCAACGCTTTTCCAAATTCGCGGGCCCCCCCCCGTTTTTTTTTCCTTCGCAAGAAATTTTTTTTGTTGCGGGTAAATAGCGATAAACTGCTTTCTGAATCATCGACTCGTTGCTGTTTTTGTTCCATCGAAAGCAATCGCGGCACCCACTTGGAAAAAACCTTTTTCACTTCACTTCAAAAAACCTTTTTCAGTAAATACTCTTCCATATGATATCTGTGTCATCTCAGCAATCTCATGGAGCTTCACTTTACGATCTTTCATTATAATTTTTGTCACTTCACTCACATTTTCCGGTGTAACGGCTTCCACAGGTCTACCCGAGCGTTCCGCGTCATTTGTGTCGGTACGACCACGTTTAAACTCGGCAAACCACCGACAAATCGTTGCTTTTGATGGACAAGAGTCCGGGTAACATTTTTCAATCCATTGTTTCGCTTGCACGGTGTTTTTACCCATTAAAAAACAATGTTTTATCAGAACACGAAACTCGGTTTTTTCCATTTTTTAAACAAACTACAAAACGACTTTACTCCAACCTCGATAACTCAGCTGTTTCTGGTCCGATCGACTTAAAATTTTGACACGTTTCAAGCAAAGGTTAGTACTCTAGAAAGACCTGGTTACTGGTTTACTACGAGCGCCATCTCTGGGTTAATCTCGGGAGTTATTGATTGATGTGTTATATATATATATATATATATATATATATATTATCTTAGTATGTCCTTTTTCGTGCGATTTTCTTATAATTTTGGTTTGCATGTTATCAGGCACAATTACTAGCTTTTTAGCATCAACAAATTTATACAAAATTCCATTTCGATTGCAATAGTTTTCGTAATTTGAAATTCTTAATAGCTCTTTGATTGCTTTTACTTTATTAGCGTCGTTTCCAGCTGATTTTAATTTTGGTGTGATGTTATCAAATGAAATACAAAATACGTTTATGGGAGATGCTATTCATTTAACAGGGACTTTAATTGATTAAAAGGATTCATTTCTTCTTCGCCGAATTTATACTTTTGGCCTTTTTTCCAAGAGATCACTTAATGGCCTAGCAATAATGGAATATTTTGAAATAAACTTTCAAAAATATCCAGTAAGTCCTAAAAAACTATGTATTTGTTTTAAATTAGTTGGTTTTGGAATATTAAGAACAGATTTCGTTTTTAGAGTAGATGGAAAGTTTTTACCTTCTTCTATAACATGGCCTAAAAATTTGATTCGCTTCTTCAAAAAATGAGATTTCTTAAAATGTACCTCTAGTCCGTATTCGCTGGCAATGTATAGAACTCGTTTGATGCGTTCGACTTCTTTATAGGAGGAAGGCAAAATTATAATGTCGTCCATTTAAAGCAATACAACACCATCATTAATCAAAGATCGAAAAATGGTATTAATGTACCTTTGAAAAACGGCTGGAGAATTACAGAGTTCAAAAGGAACCTTGAGAAATTGATATTGGCTTTCATGGGTAACGAATGAGGTGTATTTTCTACTATCTTTGTTTACATCAACATGGAAGAATGCATTTTTATGATCCATAGTACTAAAGACACGCTATCCCTGCAATCTGTCTAATATATTCTCTATCAGTAGAAGGGAAAATCTGTCCTTAATAATTACTTTATTTAATCTCCGGTAATCGATACAAACACAAGGGGTTCTACTTTTCTTTCTCACTATTACAACTGGGCTACAATATTCTGAAGAGATAGGTTCTACAATCCCTTGTTCAAACCAGCTACATGAGTTTGAACAATTTCTTTCTCTGAAAATGGTTGTCTACGGGGCAGATGAAATATAGGCTTATTACTTTTTACCGAAATGTTTAATTCGACATTAGTTTTTTTTTAGTTTTGCGTGGTACGTAGTTCGAAATTAATTGCTGCACATAATCTTTATAAGTACTTGGCACATCAGTTTTAATGTTCAGTTCAATTTCATTAGAGGTTGCCTCAATTGGTAGCACGGATAATGTGTTAATTTCCTTCAAACAATGAAATTTATCTTTGATAGTAATTCCATTTTCATTAATTATCGTTTCACTTTGCGATGGAACATTAAGTCCAACGATCACATAATAAGACATAACATTATTTTCTACAACATATATATTTACATTACACTTAAAAGCATCAATTTGAATGCTCCCTAACAGCCAAATGGTTTTACTCTGCATTTACCAAATCCACTTAATGTAGAGCTCAATGGAGACAATTTCTTAACATTTAATTTATCAAACACTGATTTACGAAGCAATGTAGCTTGACTTCCGGTATAAATAAGTGAATTAACTTTTAAATTATTAATCAGAACTTCGTTTGAGTTTGAACATAACATTAAAGTAGGCTAATTTTGGTTTCTAATTTTCTTTAGAGCATTACGAAGCTTTATAGCCAAATGCCCCACATCCAAAACATTCAAGTCCTTTACCCGTATGAATACAAAATTGTGATATGTGGTTTGGATCCCTAGAATTAAAACATATTTTATTCTTATGACTTTCAAAATCATTATATTTCATTCTTTCAGTATCACCATTAAATTTCACTGTATTCACACCTTCGGTTCTAGAATTAAATCTATCACTATATTCAAATTTAGGTTTTACTTTATTGAAAGTATTAAATCTATAATTATGATCATATTTTGTTTTTATTTTATCGAAAGCATCTTTACTTTTTGCTAAATCACTTTCTATTACTTCATAAATTATTTTAGTTTTTCTATAAATTCTAATAAATCCTTTTATCTGTACAAAATGATTTTATTTTCTTGTTTATCACTAATCTCTTTTATGATATAATGCATCAAAGCTAAATCCTCTATTTTCCCTGAACTGCAAATTTCTTTGATTTTTAGAAAATATTCTGGAGTAGATTCAGAATCCTCATTTCTTCTGCTCAAAAGTTCATGCAAATTAGCTGAATTTATTTTGAATGAAAATTCATCAATCAAATCCTGTTTCAGTTTTCACCAGGAATTAATTTCTGGTTCTGTACGAACAAATAATGCAGCAGTTCTTCCTAGCGATATCTTAGAAACGATAATTTTTTATAAATCCGACAGAATAAACAATTCAGAAATATTCTTAAAGTAATCAATCGAATTTATGATATTTTCATGCGATTCTGTATTAAATTTAGAAATGGTACTTTCAATATCAGAATAATTAATACCAATGTTAAGAATAGCAGAGCTTTTGTTTATATTACTTCTATAATGATCTTCACAAACGTTATTTATATTATATTGCATACACAAATGATCTCTACTCTCATATTTCATGGAAAAATTGTTTTTGTTTTTCTTTTCTCTTGAGTTTTGAAGTGGATTTTGATCCCTTGTGTTTGAGTCGACAAGAACTTTGGCACAGCTTCCGACCAACTCTTCAAGGTCGCAAAGTAGATATAGAATTCTATTTGAAATTTCCTGTATCATGCCATCAAATAAAATATTTAACATATTGCATACAGTAATAAGTTCGGTGAGCGAAAATGAATCATTCAGGTTTGGTAATTTATTTTTAAATTGATCACTTTCGGTTTGAAAAACAAAGCTATGAATATTTCTTATTCTCTTTCGACTAAGCGATTTCTGTCAGAATCAAAATAAAGTTCTATTATATTCTTAGTTTTTCTACTCTACAGTTCTTCATTGCAATGTTTATTTCATTAATATCATTTAAGGTTTTCATTTTAAAATATAAAAATAAACAGTACGTACCATTTTTTTCTTTCAAAGCTGATGTAGAATTCTTCATATTATGTACTAAGCTAATTTATAAAATCCTTGGGCGTAACACTCATCATTGTAGCTTAAACTGTCTCATTATCAAAGAAGAATAGAATTTAATCGAATCAAAATTAAAGTAATATCGCTAGTTCATCGTTAGTTTATATCCCGCTTCTGATGAATTGTCATGAATGGCCGACGACAATAAATACGATTATTGAGTTCAACTATTTAATTAATATAAGAAGGAAATATTTACAATGTTAATATCAATTTATTCAACAAAGCACAATTTAAATGTTCATCATTAATGTAAACAAAATGCGTCCGAAAATAACATGAAAGTCTTTCGCCAAGCTTCAGCGTTTTTTCTCCTGCTCGTCTTCTTCAGTCTGACTCCTAACAACAGAATGATTGCTTGCTTCTACAGGCGTCTGCATGTGGCGTTAGTGGGCCTGGAACGTCTATCGGGCATCACATATATTTCAGAATCTTTTTGAAAATTCCGATAACACTGCTGCTAATTCCAAATCCAAGTTTCAAAGCTTAAAGTTAAACTTATACATACTCCAGCATAACCACACAGTGACTGCAAAACGGTGGTTATTAATGCACATGGAGAAAACTATTATCAACTCACACAGAACACAGTATAACCACACAACAACTGTGTAACGGTGGTTAACTTGTGGGAGATTATTCATGTACATGTAGAAAACTATAGTCAACTCAGTCAGACCACAGAATAAAGCTGTGTCGACAGTAGCGGACTTTGTCAACCACAAAAACTTCGCTGGTAGTGCTGACAAGCATCTCATACAATACTTAACGCCAACCTCATATGAATGATTTGCTGTTCGCCGAAACAGTGATAAATTCACAAGCCAAGTAGGGAAAAGTGGGGTAAAATCGGGTATCCATTTTTTTCCTTCGGAAAGTACTACAACCTGTCCGTTTACATATATAATAGGATCAATTTTTCATTATGACAAGCAATGTTCTGACAGTTTTCGACCGAGAGTGACATTTTCTTTCAATCTCTACGTGTTTTTCGAATAAGTGAAATAAAATGTTGATTGTAAAGCAACCCATTACACCAACTCTGCAGCTCCTGCTCTGCTTTATATTCAAGGTGAGTAACACAATATTTGATGAGAAGCTAAGTTTGCCACTTTCGTGGTGTCTGTAGTTTGCTCCCGTTTCAGTTACCCGTTTTCAGCCATCTTTACTGTGGCTAGTCTTGTGGGATAAAACCGGGTGCCCGAGGTGGAGTAACAAGACCATGGTGACAAACCTTCACCAGATCTAACAGCAATATATCTTTGATTCAAGTCTACTCAATGAAAATGTGGCCTCCTTCGACAAAATAGCAATAATAGATAAACCGTAATGGGATATTACAGATATTTTGACCTCACTCCTTTCCCACAAATCCAAATTACAAAATGAAGTTAGCAAGTATAAAAACCCATCAGCTAAGAAGAAGAAATTCCATCAAAAGAAAGCAGATCCAAAAGAAAAAATGAAAACCAAGACATCGGAATTAAGAATGAACAATAAAGGAAGAAGGGCGAGAAAAGGAAGATTGCAGAGGACTTATCTTCTGAAGAAGATATTGAAGAGTAGCTTCCTGTTGGAAATAAATTACTCGGATCCCGCCAGGAGGCGCCTTGTCTCGTGTAAGTGAGAGCGTACGGGTTCATGGGTAATATTTTCAGAGTGCTCTTGGATCTTGACCGCATAAGGCGGGTTATTTTCTAGAATTTGATGTAATTTCTCCTGACCGCAAAAGCGGGTTAAGTTATAATATGGGCTATTTGGAAGCCTTGTATAGTTTGTAAATAGTATAATTATTTGTTTATATGTGATTGGCACGTAGAGACTGTAAATAAATGTGTGATCAAACTAACTGCTCTCCCTATTTTTGGCTTGGTGGATACCATCTTAAATTCTTCCTTTGACCAACGATGAAAATAGAGGTAAACCTGCATACATTGCGACCGGTTCAAGCCTGACGTGCTAACTACACATTAATGGTTATTTTGCACCGTTTCAAAGATTATGTCCATTGGATTTGACCCTGAAGGCGAAAACAAACTTGTGTGTAAATAATGTAGCAGACTACTTCCTATATACGAATGCATTGATTTTTTCCGTATAAACTATTAATTTTGCTTTCATAAGGTTGAAAACTGACAAAAAAAATTTAAAGTAAAGTGTTTTTTTTAGTATGTTCTACATTTTCCCCCTGTGAATCGGATTTTATCCGTCCTTACCTCAAAAGTTGTAATTTTTTTTTCTATTAAACTCCAATTAGTGGCAGGAAATTTTATCAAACTAATAACAGTTTTCAGCACCCTTAGTATTTATGATTATTCCTACGCCTTTATTTGCTGCATTTTGAATGAAGAGATGGATCTATTCATCAACTAAGTTATGATATCTGGTCTTATCCTGTTTCCCCTCATTCACTCGAGAAATCTTGGATGTGGTTGCTGGTAGTAAGGCTCAAAGTGGCAATATAGACTTGAAGCTACCACTAATAAGTACTTGTAGAGAGGTCGGCTGTGTCGACATCCCAACTACATAAACTGGAAAAATTATCTTTAGTTTTTGCTCTGTGTGAGTTTAGTCTAAAATTCTTTTTGAAATATTTGATTTTTCGTGGCACAATAAAAACAATTAAACCAAATATTTCTTTCCATAGAAAAAAAATTATGCAAAGATTGTAATTGAAGTGAAATAATAGATAAATCTATTGAAATTAAAACAAGGGAAGAAAAGTTATACGAAAGGGAGTATCGTAAAGTTTTAATTATTTATTATATGCTAAAAACAACCAAAATATCTATATAAATTTATTCTGCATGTGATTTGATCCTTGTGTGCATTATGTTGTAAATATGTATTCATGTTAAATTTGTTTTCATGAAACTGTAAAATGAAGTAACCCCGAGTATCGTAAGTTTTATTTATTACCAAAAATAATTGAGCTAGAAACTTTATTTTTATTTATTATTCTTAAGACCTCTACATAGACACCCTCAATAGCTATATATTTCTCTCGGCGTTTTTTGACCTTTCGAAGGACGCACATTGTAATACTCAGCAGATTGAATTGTATATTTTCTATTTTGGGGGTTGCTTCAACCTACGACTTTTTGAAATCATACAAATCAATATGAATAGCCGTTATTTAAAGCATTATGTAGAGCATAATTAATATGCAGAATAATTTTTTATCAAAATATCTCGGTTATTTCTTAGTAATAGTTAAACTTTTACTGTACCCCCACGCATAAATTTTGTTTTTCTTGTTCTTTGACATTATTGACATATTAGTAAAATATCACTATTTTGAAAGAAAAAAAAATAATGTTGCCCATGCTCCTTTATATAAATTAAAGATTTCATAAATTTCATACTTTATCTGCTCGCGCTTTCCTGGAGGGGAAGTACTTTCCTGTATCTTAAATCACTTGAAATACGATCCATTCATTCATCCCGTGGGCATGTTAATGTTTAGATAATGCTCCGGGACAGGATAACAGAACAAATGTCTGAAGTTGTTGCATTCAACCCTCCCCTTTTCTTTTTCAGCAACAATGCCCTCACAGACGTTCCGGACGACTTTCTTACGAATATGCCTGAATTGCAAGATCTGTCCTTTAGGACCAACGGCATCACCCAAATGCGGGAAAGAACTTATCGACCCATCTGGTCGTACATAGAAACCATAGATATGAGAGGTAAGATTACTTGGCATTTTACTTTTACAGGTAACCCCCCGTACAGCAGCACGGTTGATGTTGCGTTAAGAAATGCAAAGAACTAATGCAAATAATTAATTAGGTACCAATATTTGAAGGGAAAAAAAAGAATTATACTAGAATGGACAAGACAGAGAAAAGGTTAACGTTGTTGTTTTTTTAATCACAGAATATTTAATTTTTTTTCCTTTAAAAAAATTTATTGACGTATCCGAATTCATACTGAAATGGCACTTGACAAAATCAAATGTGGAAAACAACATGATCTGAAAGTATAATACTTTATTGAACGAGATCAAGTTGTGGAGAAAATGATTTCGTGTAGATCGATTCGGATTATGCAGTGCAGCTTGTTCGACACTTTCTACATTTTCGAGTCCTCAATGGCTTACCTTCTTTAGGAAGATATGGGAAACATGACCCTGACGTACCCTTAAGACCTTCTTCATTCCACGGGGGTTTACTGTCTTTGGTAAACACGAGTGACGCTCCCACGACACCCTAGTGATCCCTTTCTATTTTCGACCTCCCTTGTCAATCGATTTTCATCTTATTTTCCATTTTTTTCAAACGTCTAGATCCCAGTTACACCTTGTTTGGCACAGCACAGCTAACATGTGTCTCTTGCGCAATTAAACTTCGTTATTACTCGCTTATTTCTACCTTTCCAGAAGTTCGTACCATTAATGTATCCCCCGTGTCTTTTGCCTATTACTTCGAGCACGAGGCCCTGGAACCCAATATAGGGTAGTGTTTCGAGCGGAAACAGCTTGTGATTTCTATGGAGTTGTCGTCCTCATCACTTAAACGCTGTTTATCGCTTATAATCCTCGTAGTATTGCTTCTCAGAGCGACGTTAATAAACCATCTGTCAATAGATTTCTATGCATGGTGAAATGGCGGCAAAATTCACGCTGAACTGCCATGATATACGTCATCGTTATTCTTGACAAAACAATCGAATGCAAAAAGGCGTAATTCTATCGTCCATGGCTTCAACTTCATGTTGCCGGGGCTGATGTACGTTAAATCTGTCGGGCCCCAAACTCCTTTCGTTGGCGGGGTGTGGAAGTTAAGAGAGGGGGTGACAGCTCAGGTGTAGTCCTCATCACTAATCCGAGGTTCAAAATTACGAGGTCTATCGCCAATAGCCCACGTGTTGCTTTTAGTGCGACAGTAATAAAACCAAAAACAAACCATAGCTTCAACTGAAAAAAAAAATGCAAAGGCTTCACGTGTCTGGATCTACCTATCACATATCTCTCATTTCACCTGGTGGTGAATTCCAGCTGTATCAAAACATTTGTCCTTTCTACCTCGCCCTGTAATTTTTAGAAGAAACATGTTTATCAAAGCACCTTTACTCAAGAGTATTACTTATTGAGTGAGGTTAAGCTCTATTAACCTTTTTTGCATGATATCTCCTTATCTCCTCTGAACTTTCTTCTGCATTATCTGGAATTCTATGCTCTGTTACTTCTTCTAAAAATACCTGTTAAGTTTTTTAAATCTAATTATCACATTTTGTGATAGAATAAAATTGTGTTCTTGGATTCTGAGTTGATCATAAAGGTTTTTCTCTTTTTATGAACAATATGATTGTTTCTTAACGCCGCGCCCTTAAAAGTCTATTGGTGGCGGATATTGCCATTTTGAGTCCCGATGAAAAGACGAGAACGACACCTGAACTGGCATCACTCTCTCCAAACTTTCAAACCCCGCCAACGGGAGGACTTGAGACTCTGACCAGATTCAACGCGCATCAGCCTTACTACACGACAGGTCTTAAGTGACATCAGGGTTCGAAGCCACGACTCAACGAAAACAACGCCGACAGTGAGTCCTGGACAATGACCACGCGGCTACCGTGTCCATACCTGTTTTATACACACCAGTTTATTATATGTTGAGCAGAGGTTACCTGTATTTTCCTCAAATGATTTATTTTGACGAGATCAATTGTGTAAATAATTATCATATATCATTCTCGCCCTTAAAGCTGAACATATTGAAAAAAGATTTAGAATATTTTCATTTGTTAATAAACGTATTATAGGATAAGTTAAATTTTGTACCAATGCGATAAATAGAATTTTTCTTTTGAGATATTATTTCATCCTACCAGATTTCAAAATTATTGCATCTTATAAGTTGTTTGCTAATGATCAATAGTTAATAATGATCTGCGTGTTGCGATTTTACTTTTTCTTCGTTTTCGAAAAGGCACTTTCTCTCATTGGAGTAAATAATTCCAAAAACAAATATAAATCTCCGAGTATATGATTTTAATTGATAGTATTTATCTTTCGAAAAATGTTTATAGAATTGAGTTTCATGCATTTCATCAGTTGCAGATCAATGACTTCCGAATGAAGGTCCAAAGGAAGCTTCTCAATAGTACACACAAATGGATTTTGAAATATGGGAATCGTTAGCATTCGCATAAAAAACCTAAACATGTTGTAACTGTAACTTTTCTTGTTGTAATTATTTCATGCGAAAATAATATTAACCTGCATGCCGTAGCTCGCAGACCTCTGGTTTGAAGAAAAGGTGTCAAACTCACTGCCCACAACGAGTGAGTAAGTTGTGGACCGTGAGTATGGAGCAAAAACCAAATATGGCTATGCTGCGTCAAACAAGGTATGACTGTGATCCAGACGTTTGAAAATATGGAAAAAAGATAAAAATTGGTCGACAAGAAGGACGGTCGAGAACTGAGAAGATCAGTAAGTAATCCCGGGGTTGCGTCATTCATGTTTTCCAAAGATAGTAAGCTCCATTTCGATGGGGCGTGACGAACTTCGCCATTTTGAATCTCAGTGATACCTGAGCTGGCACCCTACTCTCAAAACTTCCGCTTCACACCAACGGAAGATCTTTGAGCCTCGGTAGATAGAACGTGTATCAGCCCCGCTACACGGCGGATTTTTAGAGGCACCAGGGATCGAACCCCGACGCGACGGAAACTACACCGGCTACGAGCTCCTGACTATAACCGCGGCTGTGGAAAATGAGATGCGTCCACTCTTAAAAATTTTTTCAATGCTTTTTATCTCTTTACAAATATTTTTACTACTTTTTCAACGGGGGGGGCCCCCCCCCCCCCATCGTATCGTTTCTGAAAACTATCTTTGGCTTTTCAAAGGTTAATTTTTGTTGTAGAATACGGTATTAGATGTTGCCACGCTGCTCTGAAGAAGAAAAAATTGCTAAATTCAGTGAATAAAAACAACACTTTATTTAAACAAGCTGGTGCTTTTGACAACAATAAGAGAAACTGCAGTGATTGCAACTGTTTCCAGCGAGCATCTGTTTGACTACCGGCTAAAATTCGGGGAATTGTTTGACAACAGTTCCTAATATCATGAGAGTTTGGCTGCCTTAAACATACGACAGTCAAAGGAAAAAATATCTTTTTGACACTTGATGCAACAATCGCCATCGTGCTAATTCACCCAGATGAGAAGCCGAACTTGTTGTAAACGAATGCATTAACAAATGATTTTTGTCTAAATTGAAAAGTATTGTTAATTTATATTTGTTCTTTTACTATACGAGCACATTTTATTATATAAAATGAAATTTGAGCTCTTTGAAAGTAAATTATATTTTAATTAAATAAGTTGTCATATAAAGCGAAACTATGTTTATTGATTGATTGATATGTGAGAGATATGGAGCAACAAAGAGCCATGTTTACAAAGCCGTGCAAAGCCCATGATAATTGGATTCTATTTTAGCTCACCACTTGACAATGGAAAACTAAATGGGGCCAAAAAGCGATATAAATATGCCAAACTGAAAACTATGTAATAAGGCTGCCTTACGAGATATCAGTTATCACAGAGATTCCAGGCCTTTTATTTTCTCTTTCCAAAGAGTGGGCTAAAATAATATTTACCACTAACTGCCATTACAGTGAAATTTATTCTGATGGATATTATCCCTACTAGAAGTAAATAAAAATCAAGGAGAAATTATAAAGCTATTCATTATTATACATTTATCCATATTGACCTTGGTTATAAACTCTCAAAGTTTCAACAACACACAAAGACAAATAAAATGAGGCTGTGTACGATAAACCTGATGCAGTAGGCGCCATTTTGGCAATAAGGCTTTTCATACCAAATATCGTTGCCCTGCTAAGTCTAAATGCCGCAACTATTGGGCTCTTGGGGGGGGGGGAAATGGAGCTTAGCGTCATAGGCAAATACTGCATCTTGGCCGCAAATAAACCTGTTCTCAAAAGTGCTTTTTCTGTTTTTTTGCAGGTAACCCCTTGGAATGCGACTCCCACATCGAATGGATGTTCAAAGAATCCGCTGAGATATCTCTGAATGGTAGATGCGAAGGACCCAAGGACCGAGAAGGGTATGATCTACAGTCGCTCATCGACTCCAAGGGACAGTAATGCTCCCATTTGATTCAAGAAGGGAAGTTGTATTGTGGAAGGAAACGTTGTTCTGTCTTTAAAATAAATTGATAAGAAAGTCTTTTATTTTATTTAACCCAGTCTGGTTTCTATAAAATTACTGCTTTTTCTAATGTTTTGATTGATTGATTGTTTATTGATATCATACTTAAAACAAACGCAAAGGCTAATGGCGGCGGACCTCATAAATTTGAGTCCTGAGCTGGCACCTCCATCTAAATTGTTACACCATCCCAAAGAGAGAACTATGAACTTCGATAAATCTGAGGTGCATCAGC
The DNA here is from genome assembly GCA_019974015.1 of Nephila pilipes. NCBI lineage: Eukaryota > Metazoa > Arthropoda > Arachnida > Araneae > Nephilidae > Nephila > Nephila pilipes. Next base: position 271,249 of record BMAW01006936.1, read on the forward strand.
GACGGGTTCTACACAACGGGTTCTTGTGGCAATAGGGCTCGCATTCACGACTCGACGGAAACAATGCAAGCCACGAGTTCCTGACCCAGACGACTAGGCTATCGTGATCACTTTTTCTAATATTATTAGAACTGAATAATCTTGAGGGAATTTTTTTTTGTAATAAAGTAAATTAAAATATTTAATGTGTTAAGCTCTCTTTCTTCGATAGTTATTTAATTTCTCTAACAAATCGTAGAAAGTAATTGATTTAGAAGAGTGTTACAAGTTATCTTTTTATGGAACATATACATTACTATATTTTTCCATTTAAGCTTTGAACACTTAAACAAGCGCCGAGTTCCAATTTCAAATAAGCTTACAGTCATGAATCGACATTTCTTTAAATTCTAATTCTATTGAATACTGCATAAGAGAAAAAAATATATTAATATAAAGTAATTTCCATCCAATAACTTTAACTAATATAATTATGATAATTTCTATAACATTAAAATTTCACTTTTTTTTTTTTTTAATTTTCTAGTAGCTCAGTAGTCATGATCGCGAGAGCTTATGGACGGCGTTGTGCCTGTCAATACGTGGGATCGAGTCCTAAGACTACATAACACCTGTCGTGTAGCTGAGATGACAAACAATATATGTGTTCAGCCTCTATATACTCATGTTAGCGAAATGTGGAAGTTTGGAGGACGAAACGCTGGTGTCACTAGATCATTGTCATCCTCGTCACATGACTGAGGTTTAAAATGACGCAAACAGTCTTCGGGCTGCTTTTAAGAGTAACTTTACTAAATAATAAAGTGACCGCGGACTCGCGGCCGGTGGTTTTCGTCGAGTCGTAGGTTCGAGTCCTGATGCCACTAAAGACCCACCGTGTAGCCGGAGTTAATGCACGTTAAATCTGTCGGGGCCTTAAGTCCTCCCGTTGGCGTAGTGTGGAAGTTAGGAGAGAGGGGTACCAGCTCATGTGTCGTTTTCGTCACCTGACCAAGGTTTAAAATTAATTATGAGGTCCATCGCCAATAGTCCTCGTGTTGCATTTAGTGCGACCTTAATAAAAACTAAATTAAGAAACCTAAAAAAATATTCACATGAAACAGAATTAGTTCATTTCCTACTAATCATTAATTATCGTATACAAATAAAAAAAATGTATCAAACATAAAATTCATATTTCAAAGTATCGAATTAATACATATATCTTTTTTACATCAAATCATACTTCAAAGTATCCAACCTAATTTCAAACATCAATTGCCATGTAAAAATGTTTTAAAAAAGTTTTCATATCTATTGATATATAACGAATCTATGCTATTGTACTCAAAAGTAGTTTTCGTAGCAAATAATTATAGATTTCTGGCGCAAGAGCCAAATCTGGCTATGCAGTGGCAAACACGTGTTGAAATTTTGAAAGTATGTTTTACAAAAACCACAATAAGGAAAAATAATAAATGTCAGATAAAATATGAAGATTTTTTAATAGGATAAAAATCTTAAATTTGATATAAAAGTCAAATTTTGTATAAAAACATAAATAAGTTCTGGTTTTTTTTCCCCCGCAAGTTAAACATGTTTAATACAAACGAATTTTAAAAAATGCGATACGGTGATGAAATTAAGTCATGGACAAGCTATTAAATTATGAGGTACAGTATTTTGAACATGACAAAAAGAACAATCGGAAGTACTCTACAAAAAAAAGGATGCCATTGCGTAAAGCAATTCTGTCCAATGCGATGGCGAGTCCACTTAAATTCCGCTTTTTACATTGGAATAATTTTTGCAGAGATTTCTTGTCAGTTATCCGATTGTAAAATACATTCACATTTAAAAAAAAGTTTTCAATAGTTTTTTTTCATGGTAATATTCAATAACGTAATTCGATATTAAAGTCTTATTAAGAGCACAAATGGCAGCATGAGATGAGATGACAGAACGACTTTTTTTTGTTGTTATTGTTGCTGTTACCCTGGGATAATACGAATTAATGTTAGATATTCTTCAAAATGCAGAACAAAGTAATTTTTTATTTACTTTATACTGTTATTATTATTACTGATGTTTTTCTTTTCTTCCGAGTACGCAATTATTTTTTCAAAGATCAGCTAATGCATTTTTCAAACAAAATAGAACCTGCTTTTGCTTTTCAAACTACAGAATGGTGCTCAATGTATTTTTCGTAGAAATGCTTGTCTATTACCTGACTGCAAAGTGCGCTTTTGTGAAACAAATATATATATATATATATAAAAGGAAGAAAGTTGTTCAAAAAGTTATTTCAATTCATATTAAAGTTTTCTTCTTTCCACAGATGGCAGCACGAGGTGACTTAATAGGAACGTTCGAAAGAAAATTATCGATTCGAAAGTTGCCCAAATAATAATTTTTAAAAAAATTCTTCTAAGCAAGAACGTGAATGGTATATAATTTGAAGGATATCGAAATTAAATTTTCAATTAGTTTTAAAATGATAGAATATTTAAGAATCAATTACATTTAATTTTGTTCATTTTTTTAATATGCACTTAATTTATTGAATAATTATTTTAATAAGGTTATTTGTTTTAATATACATTCATTTATATATCATTCATATTTATATTAATTACATGAATTTCTTATTAATACATAACATACGTAAAACACGCACACGCACGCACACACACACACACACACACACACACACACACATATATATATATATATAATAACATATATACGGATTAAAACATGTAACACAAACTATTAAAAACTTATAAATGATTCGTTAAGTATTTATCACGAAATTAGGAGCTCACTGTCACAATAAGTAATATATGAGAGAGATATATGTCAGTTCCTTTCAGTTCTACTTTCTTTTATTAAAATAAAGATTGATCAATGCCTCGATGTCCCCTTAAGCAATAAATATTTTAAACTAAAAACTATTTGAGGCGCCACAAAATAATTTCTGTTCAACGGTAGTTTGTAATCTATATCATTCGACCGTGAGAGAATGATCTTGACAACAGGAAGTCAACGTAACGTTGGTTTATTACAATCGACTATCAAAAGGATCCAGTAATCAAATAAATATAATGGCACTTCAAACCATTATTTTAAACTGTTGGGATGTGTAGTGAACGGCAGTGAAGTTTATATCCCATTTGGACATCTTCATTGGTCATCTAGGTTCAGTTCGAATTGAGACTCGCCATTGAGGATTATTCTACTCCAAGAAGGGAGATTTTCAAGTCACATGGCGATCTCGGTAACCGAATGTTCATAGTGTGTCATGGCCGGTAACGTGTGGCTACTGTTGTCGAGTTGTCATAGACGCGAGCAAAAGGACGACGTCGTTTTCATCGAGTTGTGGGTTCGAATATTGATGCTACTAAGGATCCGTCGTATTGCTGGATTGATGCTCGTTAAATCTGTCGAGTTCCATAGTAAACACGTTTAGAGGTTGTGGAAGTTGGGAAAGTGGGGTGTGAACTCTGGTGTCAACCTCGACACTTGAACGAAACTCAGAATTACGAAGTTTATTGCTAATAGCCATTGTACTTCTTCCAAACGCGACTTAAATAAACTTAATCAATCAATACCCGGCGTTGTTTGAGTCGAGTAGTGGGTTCGAGTCCTGATGCCCCTTAAAATCAGTCATGTAGCTCAAAGTCCACGCGTTGGGACGGTATAAGAGTTTGAATTGCCAATTCAGGGTCATCCTCATCGCTTGACCAAGATCCAAAATGACGAGTTTCATTACCAATAGTCCTCGTGTTGCTTTTCAGTGCAACGTTAACAAAGAATCAATCAAAACCTTGTTATTTCATCCCATTTTCTCCCCTTTCTTGCATTTACAGAGTTTTTGTTCAACCCACAGATTCGCCCTGTATCGTTTGGGATGGTGTGTAAGCTGGGAGCGAGGAAGCCAGGTGTCGCCGCGTCACTTAATCGTGGTTTAAAATGAAGAGGTTCGTTGCCAACAGCCCTCGTGTTGCGTCTAAGAACGATGTTGATAAATGATGAATCAATCCATACTCTGGACTGTACTAGATACCAATTCATGTATCATTCTCATCAGTTTTACAAGGCCTTCTAGAGAAGATTCTAATGCGTCGACGTCTATTCAAACCAACCCAATCCCAAATTTAATAAAGGCAAGAAGTACCCCGGTACACATTAGTTTCAACCAAGCGAACATATTTTAATATTTGGATATTTTTTTTCTAATTGAAACAGTATTTTCACCTTCGGTCTTGTTCCTTAAAATTAAGCGAAAACCGTCTTATAAATAAATATGAGACTACAACTAGGGACGTGTGGTTTTCGAAAACTAATACCATAACCTTGATATTTGGAGAATTTTTTATCTCACACTTTTTTCCAGCGAAACCCGTCGCGAGTTGATGGCGTGTGCATAGCACGAACTCATCTCACAGTTGGACAAAGATTCCGTTGTAGTTTTCGCGCTGTTTTGCACCTTATCTGTGTTTCGCGAGGCGAGAATCTATTTCAGAGGAATCGAAGGCACAAAAGTCGTCTGTTATTCGAGATGGAGTCTTTCCAAACACCTCGTGCCAGGGCAGGGAACCAAAGTGTTGTCTCATCTTCTAATCAGACTGAAGTTCCGGGAATGGGGGTGACAGGGAACGGAAGTTCTCCTGGGATGACGGAGCTCGTTAGTTACTACATGTTCCTGTTCAATGTTTGGAAAGTTTTCAAAGTGTACACAGACTCGGCGTTCGATAAGAAAATTTAGTAAAGAAATAATACCTTTAACGCAGCGATATTTTCAACTAGGGGTACTCGAAAGGTTGTTAGGGGGTACGTGAAAAGAAAATAGTAAAAACATTCACCGATATGAAAAAGAACAAAAGAATTTTAAAAAGATTAAAAGGAATTTGGAAAAGCAGGTTGATGTTTTTATACTTATATTATCAGTTGTGACATTGAGCTCCCCATCAATAAAACCTTCGATGAAAGAGGGGTTGAAGGAATGTACATAAAAATAAATAATGAAGTAAATTAAATGCAGTTCCGTAATTGTACATTGTGTTTCTCCTCTTTTGAGTCTAATTTTTCAAAACTTTGTAATTAAATACAATCCTAAATACCTCACAAGTTTTTTCTTTTTTCCAATCATTGTGCTCATTTGTTTGCTTATTTCAAAAATAAAGATTGGTGGGTTGTATAAAATTTATGGCACTGAATCCTCATGGGATATTTTGGGTCAAACACATGGTTAAGATACTAAAATTTTTCTAGTTAAATCATTTTAAAATTCAATCTCAGGACAGAGAATAAAATAAGAGTTTAATAAAATTATATGAGTGGGTTAAACCAAAGCGCCAGTTCTAAAATGAAAGATATTTTATTGAAGACTTTCTCCAATCAAGTAAATTATAGAAAGTGTAAAAGATTTAAAATGTTTAAAGCGAACACAGAATCAAAAATAAAGAACTGTATAATGATAAAAAGCTATTTTATTTAATTCAAATTACACCTTTTTTGGAAACGTTTTCGGAAACTGTAATGGGTGAAACAGATTAGAGGGAGGGAGGGAGGTGTATTTGGATTGGGTACGCATAAGTGAATAAGCAAAGGTTGAGAACCGATGCTTTAAGGTAACTAAGACCTAAAAATGCTTCAAATTTTACTGTTAAAAAATAGGGGAAGCTGTATGAAGCAATATATATATATATATATACAAGACTTAAAAATCTTATTACAACTTTTTAATAGGTTTTTAATTGCTCATACATAATTACTATAAGTAAAAGTTATTTTCTTCACACATAAACAGACACTAGTAAACACATATCACAATGTTCAAATATGACTTCAACCGATTTTAATTTTAAAAAGTGAGGATAATCTAAATTTGGCATAAATTAAGCTTTTTAGTTTTCCTTGTCAAAGACGTCTCAGTTGACGTTTAAAGGTTTTATTGTTTTTCAATACTTTTGATGAGCTGGCAGAGAATGGAAGATAGAAATTACTCTAGAAGAATAAGTCATTATTTCCAAAACATGTAATAGCTGCGGTAGTTTAGCGGCCTTGGTCGCGAACACGCAGCTGGCGTTATTTCCGTCGAATCGGGGGTTCGAGCCTGTTGCCACGAAAGATCTACTGTGTGCGGGGTGGTGCATGTTAAATTTGTCAAGTTTAAGTCCTCCTGATAGTGTGGTGTGGAAATTTTTGGAGGAAGAGGCCAGTTCAGGTGTTTTTTCGCTGTTGATCGAGACTCAAAATGATGAGGTCTATTGCCAATAGCCCTCCTGTTGCTTCCCAGTTCGACGGTAATAACCGACCAATCCAAAACATGTTACTTTAGAAACGTAACACATATTGCCGAACATCTAATTGAAGGGTAGCCAGACAAGTCCATGAAATCAAAAATCATAGGCGAGATAAAGCGATGTAATTATTGGGTTGGAGGGAAAGTTCTGTCGTATTTTAAAGAAAATATTTGAATTCATTTATAAAAATATGTGTTTAATATTAATCAATTATATGTGCTCCGTTATTTGTTACAACCTGTTACCATCTTTCTGGTAACCTGTGAATTCCTGTTTGGTAGAAGTTCTCGTCCTTGGAGTTAAAATAGTCAGCAACTGCCTTAGAAACACTTTCAAAAGACTTGAATTTTTTTCCCGTTAGATAATTTTGCAGAGATATGAACAGGTAATAATCAGATGCTGCAATGTCAGGTGAATACGGTGGGTGACTAAGGACTTCCCATCCTAACGCATTCAGTTTTTGTTGTGTCACCATTGCAGTATGCGGTCGAGCATTATCGTGGTGGAACACTATTCCTTTTTTGGACACTAATGCTGGCCTTTTTCTTTGATAGCTGCATTCAATTTATCCAGCTGATTGCAGTACAGATCCGCGTTAATGGTTTTTCCCTGTTTCAGCAACTCGTAGTACACTGGATCTTTTCTGTCCCACCACAAACAAAGCAGTACTTTTCGTTGATGGATACTTGGTTTTGGAACTGTTGCTGATGAGGTTCCTGGTTTGCATTAAGATTTTTTCTCTTAATATTCTCGTAAAGAATCTACTTTTCATCTCCAGTAACCAGCCTGTCCAAAAACGGCTCCACGTTGTGTCTAATCAGATGTGATGAACACATTCTTACACGATCAGACAAATTCTTTTCCGTTAATTCATGTGGAACCCAAACACTTTGCTTTAACCCAAACCCAAGAGATTTAATGTGATCTCCAACAGTTGTATGATGAATGCCAAACTCTTCTGCAATTTCTCGACTTGTTAAATGTGGATTATTTTCCAACATGGATCGCAAAACATCATTATCGATCTTGGATGGACGTCCAGATCGATCACTTTCTTGGAGGCTCAGATCCCCGGAACGAAATTTGCTAAACCATCTTTGACAAGTACGATCATTTACAATATCTTTTCCAAATACCGCACATAAAGTTTTACATGCAACCGATGCGTTGCTTCCTTTTTGGAATTCATTTAAAATGCAGTGTCGTAAATGCACTTTATCTACCGACATACTTTTCACTTTAAATATCACAAGTAAATGATGAACGGTAAAAAAGGACTCCTTTTATATTATGTAGCATCTAAAAGAACAAAAAAAAAAAAAATCGGAATGACTCATTAGCCAGATGTATTTTTTTATTTAGAAGAAAAATTACCTGCCTATTTAAAATACGACAGAACTTTCCCTCCAACCCAATATTTCTCCTTTGTTAAGCCCCATGAATTTTGAATGATACCTTATTAGTAAGGAGTTGTCAAGTTGACAAAATTGTTTTAAGAAAGTAAATAGCATCTATGAAGCATTTATACATACAAGTTTCATTGTTGCATTCAATACTACTAAAAGAAATAAAAGTTCTCAATGATAGGGAGTTCGTTAAACACCGCATACTTCAAGTTAGTGACGTTTTATGTCCAGACAAAAAAAAAGGATTTTGAGTCTGTAAGCTTATCTCGAAAAATAGTGACTTCTATAACCAAAGCCATCATTAAAAATCAGATACCATAATTAGAGCCAAAGATCGGCTAGTTTAAATTTCGCTCCATAATTATGGATGAATGTTCTGAATTAAATGATACTGCTCATGCAGTATTATTTATGAGAGGTGTTGATGAAAAAACTTTGAAATTTCGGAGGAAGTGGCATGTATGCGATCGTTAGAAGGAACTACAATGGTACGTGATATTTTTCGTGAATTTCTGGATGGGCTATCAACTTTGAAAGTACTTAAAACAAACATATGTAATGCCGAATGAGTACCAAATAGGACAGAAAAAAATATGCATTTCTTGGACTCTTTAATTAAAATCCCTAAAACTTTGTTGTCTTTTTACATTGTTCCAGAGACACTACGATGCCCTTTGTAAATCTGCATTACTTATGCTTCATTTTATTGTGAGGCTTGTAAATTAGCCATGGAAGAAAAAAAAGTAAGCGCCCTTTAAAAACATTCTGTTTTTAAGATACTATCGTGTTGGAAAATATACAGCTACAGGGATACGTTTTTATTTACAAAAATCAATACTTGGCTTAGCCTTCTTCATCCTTAATTACAGCCTTAATTCTTTGTAGCAGGGTTCTCACTATTTTATAGCATTCGTCTTTGGGTTATTTTGTCTCATTTTTGCTGTTAGACGTTTTAATATGCCCTTTGAAGGAATTGGATACTCACCGAAATTGCATTTGAAAATATTCCAAAAGTGTTGTTTAGGGTCAAGATCAAGAGACTGTGGAGACTACTTCAAAAAATCTACACAATTGTCTCTAAGCCACTTAATCGTTGTAGTAGATTTATGGCATGTAGCAATATCCTGTTGGAATTTAATTCCATCAAAATTTGTGTCTCCAAAAATATAAAAAAAATGAAAACTACCATGTCGTTTCGGGTATATTTATGTACCAACCAGAGTTCATTGTTCCCTCATAGATAAATATTTCTTTCAACCATGCAGCCCCAGATCATAATACTGCTTCCTCCATGCTTAATAGTTGGTACCTAAAGGTATATTTTTGCTTATCTTTCGCCTCACACACGTCACAACGGATGTGCTAACCACCTTTAGTATTAAAATAACATTGACTAACATTTTAAAGTTATTTCAAAATATTTGTATACACATTGACACTACAGTGTTGCCTTCATAATAAATGAAAGTTAATTAACACGTTCCCCTGAAATTTAGATTCATCAGACAACAAAATATTGGTGTAATCTTCTTGTGTAAGATATTGATGTTTAAGAACCCATATAAGCCATACCTTTCTTTTTTTGGATAGACATGACTTCTTGACATAATGCAATATTTGATCCCTGCTTTGACCAGTTTTCTTGTAACGATTCCAGACACGATTTATTTTCTTGTCATCACCAATAAACTAACAGCCAGTTGAGAAGATGTTTGTTTGCGATCTCTCAAAGCAAGCCCTTTAAAACAATCCATCCCCTATGAGTAAGGTAATCCTTTCCCTTCCTATTCTGTTCGGTTTAAATATCAACGTGAAATTTCAAGACGTTTGATAATATATTGAACTGCACATATTGAACATTTAACAGCTTTTGTAACCTCAGTTTGGTTTTTGCCCGGTTTCATTCAAACCTGTATTTTTAAACGCTATTTTTTTCTCACTGAGTTTAATATTTTTCAGCAATTTCGAAAGTAAAAATGATGCACTTTTTGATTTCGGTCAAATTAACATAATTTTAGTGTATATATGCACTCTACTGGCAGAGACTAATACTTATTCCAAGAAAATAATAATTTCGCACTAGCGTCGTGATAATGTTTTGTTTGCCGCTGATTACAATGACGTTTATTTACATTGTTGTTTAAACTCGACAGTTATGTTCTAATAAAAACAAAATAAGTGATGACTGAATGCAATAACGTTTGCCTGCTCGTTTCCTACCGTTATTTAAACTCGACAGTCATGTTCTAATAAACAAGTTATTTGATTTCAAGTAACACACAATTTGTTTATTACAACATGACTGCCGAGTCTAGACAACAACGTAAATAAGCGTCGCTGCATTCAGTAGCGAACAGTAAGAAAAGTAGTTCGATATCAGTTGTAAAAAAGATAAGGATCCCTAATATTTTTCTTGGATGTACTATTTGATCACGTGGACTTAATCAGCAATTTCGAGATTTTCAATAGTCAATGCAATCTGAATACGTTAATGTGCAATATTACCCTTGAATTAGATGGTTTAGCGCAGAATGTGTTTTCGAGCAAGTTTGGCGGCTGAAATATGACTTTGAGTCATTCTTCCATAAGAAACAGTATTTTGTGGAGTTTGAAATGTTAGAAAATACAACATGGATTTCGAACTTTGCATTTTTCATAGATATCCTTTGTCACACGAACAACTTAAATGTCCAGATTTAAGGAAAAATCTATTTATCGACTTTGTCTTAGTCCATCTCAAAAGTCTTAAGCTTAAACTTGATGTGTTTGCTAGACAGCTAGTTAAGAACGACTTGTCTCATTTCCCGAGCTTAAATTCAACACCTTCAGTAAATAAAGACAAGAGTTATAAAGGTGGTCCTAGAAAACTGTATTTTGAGTTTGAACACAAATTTGAGGATTTCAATGCCAATCAAACAGAGCTTGATATTTTCTCCGCGCCTTTCAACATAACTTGTGAAGCAGAAGGCCGGATGTGCAATTGTAATAATTGAATTACAATATAACAATAATCTCGGTTGGTTGGTTGGTTGTATGAATTTTTGGCACTGAATTTCTCATAAGATGTACAGGACCAAACACAAGGCAAAAATGTTATCATTTTTCTGGATGAAACAATTTAAAATTGAAGCTCAGAGTGGTGCTTAATAAAATGGAGTAAAATCATTGTCATACAAGAAGCAAAAAATATTTGTTTGGTGATCTTCCCCAACCAAGTCAATTAAAGTAAAAGAATGTGATTTAAAAGGAACTGAGTTAAAAGCAGGGTATTCTGTCAAGAGTTGTTTTATAATCAAAGGACAAATACATTAATTACACTAGTAGAAGAATTTCTCCTTGAAAGAGGTGTCTATGTGTTAGTCTCGTGTGTTTAATTCACAAACGTACTAAAGTAAAGTCCAGTCTCTGCAAGGATGATGAATTCCAAAGAGAAATAATGAGTTTCACATGATTCAGTTTATTTCCAGATTCCATTGATCCTGTCAAGGGTCCTAGCTGATTTAATGCGTTTTATAATATCATAATAAGGAATGATGGGTGAGATTGTATTAGAGGCAAATTTAACAGCAATGTCCATTATTTCATTGCCTTTGATACCTAATACGTGGGAAGGTTTCCAACAAAATATAAATTGGATTTATTATAACATTAAGTTATGAATTTTCTTAAATATGTCAATGTTTAATAGATGAAAGAAATTATTTGACCGATTAAAAAGATTTTAATGTACTTATGAAATCTGTAAATAAAATAAAATTTTCATCGTGTCTACTTCACAAATTTCCCAACGTCTGTTAATAGTAGAAATCTCTATGGTTAAAACAGAACATGAAAAATGAAGTTGAAAATTGTAAATTGAATTATATATTAAATGACATGACCTAGAAACGTATGTATAACTTATAATCGTTAATGCATATGTGGTTAAAATCGTGTTGTTACCTTACAAAATCATTGAAAAGTTGTTTGTATATATTTAGCGCAATGTCCGATTTCTTAAAAATTTAAAAAGCATTTATAAATTTTACACTCTGTTCGTACCAGGACAAAAATTAGTTACGTTACTGAAGGGCTTTAGTTATTAATTTGTAGTTTAATTTTTATATATACTAGTACACATATGTCAAAATAAGTATTCGACATGCATGAAGTTTACAATATCTCGTCTTATTTTTTAAAAAAATGTGAAAAATCTCCTGAATTTATATGATATATTTTACCCTACAATAATTTCTTTTTTTATTTTTTAGTAAACATTATCCGAATTTTTTTCAAATGACGAAAAACAGAAATTAATACATAATTAAGAGACAAAAAAATAAGGATTCGGCAACCGAAATATTGTTCAAAATCCTTGGCTGTTTGCAAAAAAAAAAAAAAAAAAGCATTTAAATTATTCTAAAACACGTGTAGTTTGACATGATTAATTTGTGCCTCTTTTTTCTGTATTTTGTTCAAGAATTAATTAAATATTATATATATATAAAAAAGAAACTCAAATTGAGCTGAAAAATATTATAATTATTCATTTTCTTCGTGAAAAATTAGAAAACACTACTATTGAAATTATCTAAATGCCCAGAACAACCATCCATTATATATTTCAAAAGTTTAAATTAGATGTAATGGGAGGAAGTAAACATAAAATTGGCCGGCCAAAGAAACTATCTGAAGCTGATGAAAGATAAATTACATGAGAAATTAAAAAAAAAAGATCCTCAATATATATAAATTAGCAAAAATTACAGAAAATTACATGGACATTAATATAATTTCTTAAGCAATTCGAAATACTTTTTTTTTTTAAAAAAAAAATACGATTTCTATGCAAGGTCTGCTCGAAAGAAGCCATAAATCTCTAAACAAAGCAGGCTGGATAGGTTAGACTTTGCTTCAGACCATTTTAATAAAGATATAGATTTCTGGAAGAATATTACGTTAGGAGATGAATAAAAGTTCACACACAATAGATTCAAAGGCAAAATTTTAACGTATCGAAAACCAAGCGTGCAACTTAAGGAAAAAAATGTGGTGCCAAGAGTAAGCTATGGTGGTGGGGAAGTGATTCTATGGGGATGTATGGGAGCTCCAAAGACAGAAATTTGGAAGATGCAACGACCTAGTATTCATATATCAATATCCTGAAAGGAAATGGAAATTTAGATCAAGTGCAGAAAAATTGGGACTAACACAAACATTTAAATTTTATCTGGATAATGATTCAAAACTTTTGGTCTGAATACTGAACTTTGATTGCTATACATTTGTCAAAGAGTTACTGCACTTAATTTTTGGATTTAAATCTGATGAAATACTTTCGAATTCGGTGAAGGGAGTTTTCTCCGAAACTTCAGGAGATATTTTTCGACCCCGTGGAGGGGGAGAGTGCAGTTGGCGACCTTGATGCGGCAGCGTTATTTTGAACCCTGAGTCAGTGGGTCCGAAGAATGTTGACCGGTCGCTTTTCGCTGCTCTCTGAACAATAGACTGAAAAGACGTCTCATCTGGCTGATTAAGTAAGGCGTTTTAACTTCTGGCGCTCTTGAAGAAGAGAGTCGCTGCATTTCCCTCCTTCAGTATCATCGCGATTATACGAAGATAAACATTGGTTTGTACAGAAGATTGTTTTGATTTCTTTTTATCCATTACTGTAATTGATATACATCCCCTCCCTGATGAATTGAGTTTTACTTGGGACAGTTTTCTATTTGAGTCATCGACTGTCTCGTGTTGAGTGGCGGGTCTCATCACTCGTGCGCCAGAGCCGGAATATCACTAGTCATGATTTATGAGAGGTTGTCTTTAGTTAGACACACAGAGGTAAGTGTTTTGCTTCGAGGGCATATGCAACCAGAACTTATAGGCTGTGCTGTCATCTAGTGTTCAAGTGCTGAGTCACCATTTCGGCGGTGGACGAAACATCGAGAGATGTTATTCTACCCCGTGAGCTGTGGAGGGGGAGAGAGTAAGTTGTTGGCGAACTTGATACGGCAGCGTTGTTTCGAAACCTGAACCAGTGGGTCCGAAGAATGTTGACCGGTCACTTTTTGCTGTGCCTCTACCAACTAGGCTGAAAAGACGTCTGATTTGACAGTTAAGTAAGGCGTTTTAACTTCTGGCGTTGTTGTTGAAGAGAGTCACTGCAGAGTCATTTGGGAAACAGGTCACGTAAACGTCAGTTTTCATCCTAAATGGAAATGCATGCAGTTTTAATCGATGAATGATAAAAAAAAAAAAAAAAAAAAATGATCCTCATTTCACATTGGAGTTAGTCAAATCTACGTCATAACTTTTAAAAGATGTGATTCACCGCAGAAGAAAAAAACTTTAATATTAAGATGTAATGAAACTAAATACCTTAAAAGTTACTTGTCGAATGCTTCTTTTATTTTATCGTTACGGGTGCTAATGAATCAATAATATTTTAGTTCTTGTATAAAGTTATTGATTCTATGTGTGTTGATTATAGTATTAAGGAAATGTTGGAAGCTAAATTTTTGCAACTAAAATTGATTACTGTACATTAGCCCCCCCCCCTTTTTTTTTTTAAAAAAAAACTCTCTTTGTTCCATTGGGGACTTAATTTTTTTTATTTACTTAATTGTTAAATTAATGTAAATTAATTTTTTAAAAATTGGTAAATTATTTGTGCTTTTTTATATTACCTGTTTCAACTTGCATTTGATAACTATATATCTACAGTGAGTGTAGAAAACATTCCTACATTGATAATCATAACCTAAAAAAAACCTCTCTGCCAAAAATATATAGTTAAATTATACAATAAGTCTTTAGATATGTATTATAGAATACAAATTGCTTCTTTTCATGTAAAATTTACAGATAAAATTACTTATAAAAATATGAGATATAAATGATGTTAAATTTTGAGATGTAGAAAATATTTATATAATGAACATAATCTCACATGCTTAGCAAGAATTTTATACCTTGTAGAATATCTTTTAACTTGAATAATTACTCTGAGTTTTCTTTGCATAAATTCATCCAAATTTGATGTCACTGAACTAGAAAAGTAGTCCCATTCTTGTTTCAGAGAGTATCTCAAATCATGTATATTGGAAACTGTCATGGATCTAACATTCTGGTCAAGAATTTCTCATATGTGTTCTATTGGATTGAAGTCTAGTGACCGAGAAGAAAAACTCACAAATTTAGAAATGTTATATAAAAATTGTAGTCGTATATTTAGAGGTGTATTCTAGAAATAATTTTCATGCTTACAAAATGTAACAATCATGAAGACTTTTTTTGTCGCTTTGGACTGTAAATTATTTTTCAAAGTGACTATATAAAGCTGGTGATTTATGCTTACATCAATTGGGACTAAATCACCAACTTCTGAGGTATTTATGCAGCTTCAAACAAGCAATCTCTTACCTCTATATTTTATTTCGTTGGAAGTAAATTCCTTGGATGCACTTTTGTATTTCATCTTCCCCACACCATCCATCAATTGCTCGATCAAGATTGTTGGACTTACTTTCGACAAAAGGAAATTTTTTCTTCCAGAACTCTGGGCTTTTGTTTACGTATTTTAGAGCTAAGTAATTTCGTAACTTCCAAATCCTCTCTTTCAAAGTATTTTTTTCTCTAATTTGGAAACCTTGCTACTTACATACACTTTGAGTTGTATCTACAGATAAGGTTATGGTATTAGCTGTATCTACAGGTCTGGGGTTTTTTGAAATTCTTCAGTGAGCTTAGGAGTATTTATTTTCAAAATTTCTTTAATGAACGAGTGAGAAATAGTAATTCGACAAAGGTAAGTAGAGAGGGTAGTTAAGTAATATTTTAGAAGCTATAAACTTCTGAATAATTAAGAGCAATGATGTGCGAGTTCTGCTACCATAATAATAAGACTTCATTGTACGTTTTATAAAACGCTCTAATCAATTTTATTTCAATATAACAGATTTCATTAGATTTACAACTCGTATCGAAAATTTCGCCTTGTCTATTAAATTTAAATTTCACCATATCATCCTGTGACTCAAGATGAGTGATGTCACTTATCAACAAAATTTCCCTGATAAAATCACAAAATCACATAAATTTTCTTTTGTTTCATTGTACGAATACTTTTTATACACCTAAAAATCACTAAGCTTTAGTTTTCTTTATATTTGAAAAACAATTTGATATTTATTTAGTTTTTCACCCCATATTCATATGTGCAAAACTATGTTTTGTTAGATGCTACCCTTTGAATTAATTTTATTTAAATTAACATAATACAACAATAGAGCTTCTTTTAAAACGAATACTTTCTACTCTCATTGTAAATACCTTTTTGTAAATTTGTTAATTGAAATAAATACTGATTGCAGGACTGGGGTGGTTATCTTCTCGGGGACTTGCTTTTGCAGCCCTTGTTGATGAGCTCAGTCCCCTTGGGTAAGAAAAAATAATCTATTTTTAGCCGAGTAATAAATGATTGCAGGAAGATGTACCAAGCACAGTAACACCAAGTTATTACCTTGGTATTTCAAAGTCGACCTATTAATAAACTCCCAAAGATTTTTTTCCCTTGCGTACGCTCCTTGCCACTTCCATTATCATCATATTAAAGAAAAGAGCGATTGTTCTCAGTCTGTTTTGAAACAAATTCGTCTTTCAAAAGCACTTGTCTGGAAGTGACGGGGACAGATTTCACAACAAAATTAAAGGTGGGGGTGGTCACAAAGTCCTGTTGCAACACCCTGGGCCATGCAGTCTGCAGAACAGAAACCTTTGCCAGACTCGAACGGAATTATCGCCCAATGAGAAAGGGGCTGGCACAGAGCCACTGTTCGCATCTTCAGACGACTACCCCAGACTGCGCGGCTTTTTTCTGCGCGAAGGTTGGAGAGATATTAATAAAAGGACCATCTCTTAGGAAATAGATATTTAAAAAACCCTCTTATTTAA
This sequence comes from Nephila pilipes, assembly GCA_019974015.1. Classification (NCBI taxonomy): domain Eukaryota; kingdom Metazoa; phylum Arthropoda; class Arachnida; order Araneae; family Nephilidae; genus Nephila; species Nephila pilipes. Next base: position 287,873 of record BMAW01006936.1, read on the forward strand.
ACACTGTGTCGTTTTAAGATAACTCCATTAAATATCTGGCACTCTCCTTGCACTTGCGAGGGTTTTCCATTCTTTACGATGGCAGCACTCGGCGATTGAACCTTATTTGGCCTAATTACCGTGACAGAGAGGCCCACTAATGCTACTTTTTATTGAGTGACGCGTTTAGAGTAAATTTGTTGCTTATTTGTGGCTTGCTTCGGTAAGTTAAGAGTGAAAGAGCTCGACTTCGGAACTATGAAAAGTGTTTAAAATGGTAGATAATGGCTTTGATGATTCTGCAAAGGGATTTGTGAGCAATCATAGATTGCATTTTGCAAAAGATCCAAGAAATTATGTTTGGAAATGAAAAAAGGATTGAAATTTAGTGCCTGTTTACTGGTTGTGAAACGAAAATGATAATAAAGTGCTTTGAAACGTAACTACAATGGTACCTCGGTATATGTCCAATATGAAATAGTTTCAACATGATGATTGATTGATTTTGATAGTTTTATGAACGCCGCATTCAGAAGTAACATGAAGGATATTTGATCGTGATTCTTAAACTCGATCAAGGGACAAGAAATGATAACCTGATTGGCACTCCACTCTCAAAACTTCCTCACCATCCCCGCTCAGTGGCTTACCTTCGTTAGGTAAGCACAGACATCATAACTCTGAGGTACCCTTTTTCGTTCCCATGGGGTTTATTGTCTTAGATAAACATGGGTGATGCACCCCTGGAAAAGCCAAGCAATCCTTCTTTATTTTCGGTCTTTCTTGTTAACCAATTTCTCTATTTTCTTTCTTTTTCTAGCTTACAGATACAAATGGTTAGGCACTTTTTTGATTGATTGATTGTTTATTTATGTCTCACTTAGAAGCAACATGATGGCTATTGGCAATGTACCTCATCATTTTGAACCTCAATCAAATGACAAGCACGACACCCGAGCTGGCAACTCTCTTTCCAAACATCCACACCATTCCAGGACACTGAGTCTCAACAAATTTAGCATCCATCAGCCAGGGGTCTCTTTTTTTCATCAGGACTGGAACACACGACTCGACGGAAAAAACGCTGGCTGTGCTTTTGCTACTATAATCACTCGACTACCACAGCCGAGTCAAACTTGATAAGGAAACTTTCCGTTTGAGAGAGAAATTTTTTATTTGGAATACGACTCGCGTAAGTCAAAAGGGCGTATTTACGATTCGGTCGACTGAAATCGGTTTTTTGAGGCTGTGCCTGTAGTGGAGGACATAAGCCCATTGGTCTGGAATTGAGTGATTGTAATGTCGAGAAGTTAATAAAGAGTCGCAGTGTAGAGCACAGGACAAGAGCTCCAGGAATAACTGATGACTAATGATTTGTAGGAGCTTGTGAAAGAGGAGAAAAAGAATAAGACAGATATTAATACTAATATTCTACTCTTTACTCCTTGCTCGATTTGCATATTTGCCCCAATTAGTTGTTTTTCGGTTTTGAGGTAATGCCAAGGTAAGCGAACCATGCAGCCTGCTACAGACGAGTTCTCTCCTTTTCTGGATATCCTTCTGAAGTTAAGCGGTATTTCCTACCTCAACTGAAGTAACCGCGATTGCCAATTGGCAGATTCTTTTCACTCTTTTCCTCTAAGACTTAACAGGTTTCTCGAGGGCTCTTCAGAATAGGAGACAAGACGGCCAACAATTCCCTCCAATATCTTCAAGTGTGTGTCCAAAATTCCATTGTCAAAAAGCAAAACAAAAAAAAAACTAAGTCTATTTTATAAATGAATTGAGTCTCTAAACTGATTAGTCGTTCTTTAAACCTATTCACGGTGAAGTTTTAAAAACTGTTTAGTGCTCATAGATGGCAGTGACTGTTGCAAGGTTGAACGCGAATTATTTTGGCCAGTGATTTCCGATACAGACAATAAAAATATCTCTGTAGAGCTTCTATCAATAGAATAACCAAAGGAGATACGGGGTTATGAGAGAAACCGTGGGGCTCCCAAAATGTAAAACTGAAAAGAGATTCAAATTTATTTCATTGGAGAACTAATATTCTTTTGGAGAAGAGGGAGCTTCAGTAGAATGGAAATCTATTTCTGTAAATTCCAAATAAATCAAAACAATTTATCTTGTCCCTGCAAAAACAAATTTTAAAGGAAGATAAGTCTATTTAAAATGCTGAAAACTTAAGCTACATGTTTCAGTTATTTTTATAGGAATAATATTAATGATAACAGCAGTGCATAAGTAAAATAAACCAGGGAAAACTACAGTGAATAAAAGTGTAAATTAAAGTAAAAAAACGTAAGGTTTCAGAAATAAGGATAGATTGAAAGGTCGGTTTTATCCCCTTTTTTTAGAGCAACAAAGGCCATAATCCCCTTTAAAATATTTCTAGAAAGAGGGATATTGTCGAGTATCTCATCAATAGAAATGTATCTATAAGTTATTTTCAAGGATGTCCAAATTTAATTTATAAAAGCAATCAATATATTGATTATTATTTAAGTTTACATAAGATTATTTAAAAATAATAACTTTGCTGTAGAAAATTTGTCTGCTTATATTAATTTATCGTGTTGAAATGAAATAAGCAAATCAACAGTAACAGCTGCAATTTACTACATTATGTATATAAGGATTAATTAATATCCAGAGAGAGAGAGAGAGAATACAATTTTACCCATATATCTTGGTTATTTCTTAGTAATAATTCAAACTTTACGATAGCCATCGTATATTTATTGCTAATTTCCTTTGTAATCCGAATAAATGTGTTGACCAATCCCACCAGTATTCTAAAGTGAGATTTCAAATACAAAAAAGCTGGGGATCCCCGTTTTACTTCGAATATCTGTGTAGCAATTAAACTTTTGAGAGTAACGTGTAGCCATTTCAGCACTTATTAATGAAAAATACAAGTGATTTCCTGAAAAATATCGCAGTGGCGCAAACGTGATAGACTTTTGCTCCGTAATGCACAAATCTCATTGATCTGTCGATCAAAATGCGTGACATCATTATCTCAGAAGAGAGAAAATCATTCCGTACTAGAGTAGTAGCGAAATTGCTCTATTGAAGGGGGAGAAGGACTGAGAGGAAAACCCACAGGAAATGAAGAGCACATCGGGAGAGAAGCAAACACTACGAAATAATTTGGAAAAAAAAAATATTGTGATGAATATACAGGAATATACTGTCAAAGTGGAAATTGCAATAAAACAACTTTAAGCGCATTTCCATTGTTTACAAAGTAGACGCTTTTGCCTTCTGTAAATATGTTCTACACATGATTTGTTTGAACGTAAGTTTATAAATCTTTATTTCACTTCATTTCTTTTCTCATTCTCCAGTTAAGATTGATTTTAGATATTCGAATAATATCAAAATAAAAATCTACAATAATTATCAGGTAAGGCGACGTTCTCGTAATGTTAAAGAACAGGATCCGAAATTGGAACACTTTTACGGATAAAACAGTGCTCACATATTAATTTTATATTCACTATCTTTTAGCGAACAATTTATTTTATAATACTACTTCTTTCTAACTGAATCAATCCCTTTTTTTTCTGGTGTAAAATGTGTTCCATGTTTCGTCTCCTATGCTAACGCTAACACATCGGCTGATAAGTTCCCTATTTGACTCACATATGACGCCCAAAATACAGAATTAATATTATTTAGTAAGTACTAACCTTCAAAAGGTAACTGTAAAAATTTTATGACGATCTGATGTTTGGTTCAAAAGTGACAGTGGGTTTAGTGAAACAACTATCTTTTATTTTCAAAACAATGGGAGGGGGAAAGAATTTCGTGTGTTGATAAAACATTACTTTTTGATGGGAAAAAACACCTTTTAAACGAAAACATTTCTTGACAAGTGTTATCCGGACTCTATACCAGGAAAATCGACCATTATTGACTGATTTGCTGAATTTAAACGCGGTCGTACGAACACAGATGAGGCGCCACACTCTGGTCGCCCCCAAGAGGTGGCTATACCGGAAAACATCAAAAAAGTTCCCAAAATCGTTTTGACAAGCCATAAAGTGAAGCTGCAGGAGATAGCTAGCATTCTAAATATATCAAAGGATCGTGTAGACTTTATTTTGCATGAACATTTGCCTATGAGAAAGTCGCATGCCGCATGTGCTAACAGTTGACCAAAAACAACAACGAGTCGATGATTCCGAATGCTGTTTGAAGCTATTTTGGCGAAATAAGAAAGACCTTTTGCATCGATACGTTACGATGGACGAAACTTGGATCCACTATTATACGTCAGAGTCAAATCGGCAGACGCTGAGTGGACAGCAGCCCGTGAACCTCGCCCAAAGCGACGAAAAAGAGTGCTGTCAAAGTTATAGCGTCTGTATTTAGGGATGAGTACAGGATTTTGTTTATCGATCACCTTGAAATAGGCAAGACAGTCAATAGCGATGGCTACATGGTCCAACTGGATGGTTTGAACGAGGAAATTTCGAAGAAACGGTCCCATATGCACAGAAAGAAAGTGATCTTTCACCATGACAATGGACCATATCACAAGTCTTTGGCTACGATGGCAAAATTGCACGAATTACACTTCGAATTGCTTCCACACAAACCCTATTCTTCAGATTTGACTCCCAGAGACTATTACCTGTTCAACAGACCTAAAAAAATGCTCTCCAAAAAAGATTTGGCTCGAATGGAGAGGTGATCGCCGAAACAAAAGACTATTTTGAGGTCAAAGATAAATCGTTCTTCAAAAAAGGCATCGAGATGTTAGAGAAGCACTGGAATGATTGTATCGCTCTTGATGGAGATTATGTTGATGAATAAAATCAAATTTGACTGAAAAAGTTGTATTTTCTTCACGAGACCGGGAACTTATCAGCCGATGTATTAAATGGCTTTTAAACTAAGTATTCACGAGAAAAATTGCGTATTTTTGGAAAGTACATAAATACTGCATCATAAACGGGTGCATGCTTTACAACGTCGCAAATTTACATGAAAATTCTAACAATTTTCTATCTGGAAATGTGTTCGAAGTTCCGATCAGGTTCTTTGACATTAAATGAAGACAGCTTTAATAAGGTGTTAGGTTACATCATTAATCCGTACGTCGTTTTATCCGGACAGTGTATTTAAAACATTTATAATGAATAATCACAAATAAGAGTTAGGAGTGGAAGATTGCAGGCAGAGAAATTTTGTTCCGAGACTAATGGCTATGACAACCTAATTCTTATTTTTCATTTTGTAGAACTTATATTATTCTTTTGTTCGGAAGACGTCACTAAAAATGCCAAAACTTAGTGCAATTAAAGACTATTTGAATTTAGAGATAAAATACTTTGAAGGCAACAGCAATGATATCAAATGAATATGTTATGAACATTTGAGCCAATTCACATCGCCAATTAATTGATCAAAAAAGTTACGCTAAAGAAAGATAAGAAATTATAAGTAGTTTTTTTAAGGGTTAAGGTTGTTTCTAACGTTTCACTGGGAAGCAACAGGAGGAATATTTGTGACAGATTTCACCTGAGTTGATACTTCCTTCTCCAAACTTCCACACCACGCCAATGGGATGATTTGGGAAATCGACGAGACTCCTAAGCATTAGCATGTATCAACTTCGCCACTCGGAGGGTTCTCAGTATATCAGAGCTCGAACCCACGACTCGACGAAAACAACACCAGGCACGAGTCAGCGATTTTAATCACTAGGCTACCTCAACCCCTCGTTTCTTCAAGCCAATGAATGTGTCAAGCGCGGTCGGTGAAGATGAACCTAGCCCGTCTTGTTTTAAGAACTGTTTTTCGACTTAATACTTTATAATCTAAGCAATGTATTGATTTGAATTCTCTCTTGAGCAATTATTTACCATTTTTTTATTAGACTTATTTAAAAAATACAATTTCTTTTTACAGACCAGTGTATTTAGTTATGCTCCTTGGCTCATTTTATATGTTATTTTGTTTAATGCAGAAATTCACCAATTCGGACGACTTAAAGTTCCAATTAGTTAGACTGAATTAATAAAGCTCTATTACATTTAAAGAAAAGGAAATAATTTTTCTACATCCTCCTCCTTTGACACCCTTTTCAGCTGTTAGCGTTACAATGTTTGGCTATTATTAGCCACCCAATGGGCTATTGTTTTCGGTGGATCAATATGGCCACCGAAAACAATAGCCCACTGATCACTTTTCAATTTTTTATCGTTCAATTTAATTACATTTAGTTTAAATATATTCAATTTAATAATTTATCGTTTCCTTTAATATTAATATGGGAAAAGCTTACTATTGTCCCTTTCTCGATATTTCATCGTTTTCCTTATCATAACTTTCTTAATTTTTATATTTAATTGAGTAATTTAATTATAATTATAAAAAAAAACCGCATCTTGAGTGACTAAATATATTCTTTGAAAAACTTTGCATAGAACTTTTGATTACTATTATTATTATTGTATTATATCCAGGGGACTATCATTCGCTGCTATGGCTTGGCACGTTCCTTCATATTCCGGGAAATATTTCCATTTCCCCTCCCCCTTCCCCCATTTGTTTAAACGTTAGACCACAGTTACACTTTGTTTGGCGCAGCTTAGCCACATCTAGCTCTTGAGCTATTAAACTCTACCATCACTCACACTCCCTCACGGAATCAAATATGACTAGTTATGATCATCTGTTGGTTCCCATCTGATATCCCTAGGCGGATGTCAAGTTGGCACGCCTTTGCTTTTAAATATTGTGGGTGCTGGAAGAATAAAACCATTCCGAGAAGGAAAAAAAAAAAAAAAAAAACGCTATTTAGGAAACAAATTTCTCTGCCCCGTGAAATCTGTGTGGGTTTTTTTTAAATGTAAAATACAAATTATATGCTTTTCTTTCATCCCTGTGTATATTACATTTGAAATTATTCTCGTCTTATACACAAACTTCTCTCGTTAAGTGAGAGTGCTCCCGAGTACCTTTCTTTCGTTCATCATATTTTAATCGATTGTCCAGTATTTTATAATCATTGTTCCACCTATTTAGTTCATCAGTTTTAAACTTGTGTGACTGAGAGGGCAAAACCCCTACCGCAATTAGTTTGCTTTTTTTATGTATAGAATGGACTTTTTATGTATTATTAAAAATGTTGTTGCTGCGGTAGCCTAGTGATCATGGTCGCAGAATTGCGACCCGCAGTTTTCATCGAGTCGTGGGGTTCGAATCTTGAAGCCTCTAAGAGCCCATCGTGCAGCCGGGGCTAATGCACATTAAACCGGTCGAGGTTCAAAGTCCTCCCATTGAGGTTATGTGGAAGTTTAGTGAAGCTAGCTCAGGTGTCATCCTCGTCACTTGACCGAGATTCAAAATTACTTGGTCTGTTGCCCACAGTTTTCTTGTTGATTTTAATGCGACGATAATAAAATCAAATCAATCCAATATTTAAAATTTTTATCATGACATGCATATATATGTAATGGACCCGCGTTATCCCCTACTTTTCAGATTTCTCTCTCTCTTTTCCACAAACTTTATATTTAATACCGTACCAAATCTCACCAACCAACTTTCATGCGTTTATTAACTGCAGTTGTCACCATCGCTTCGCAAAATCGCGAGTGTTGAACTGGGTTCCTAAACCATAATTAATTGTAATCTAAGCAAAATTTCAGGAATTCCCAATTTTCCTGAGTACATAAGCTGATTCTGACCATTCTGTTTTTCGCTCTCTTTTCGCTTTGCCTCTGACTAAGTAATACGCGCCGCTCTGCAATCCTTTTTCGTTACTTCTTCGCCTTAATTACAAAGGCGCTCTTTTAGTATGGAATAAAAGAATTCTGTATGGATTACGCCCTTATTATCATTAGATGGCCTGTTTTTTTATTTTATATTAACGCTCTTTTTCGAAAAACTTTTATAACATTTTAAGCAAATATTTGGTGCATCTTAGCCAGACTTCGTCCTTGCACCGTAAGCCTCTACAGTCACTCAATCATCCATTGTCAATGCTGGGTTTCGTAAGGTGAAAATCTATGGTGTAGTCAATTGAAAAAGTTTTGGATTGAATCTCCAACAGCACCACAAGGACAGTAGGGTGTGCTTTGAATTTTACATAGATTCAAATAAAATAAGAAAGGGCTATGGTGGATCAAGAAATATGTTAGGCATTCTGTTAATGCAATTTTAATGTTATGTAAATATAGGTAGAATCTGTTTAGAATGATTTCCAGTGCTAAAATTATTTCAAGAATCTGCTCTCAGAGATTGTATTTCAGAAAGGAGTGTGGGGTTTCACTGAAAGTTGCCAGTGTGATAAGCTTATTTTTTTAATGAATGTTTACGAAGTGTTTGATATATATATATATATATATATATATATATATATATATTATAGTGATGAATAATATTAAAATACTTAGCAAGGCGAAACATTCAAAGAAATCACTTCTATACAACCATGTGCCGCTTTAATTTAGTGGTCATGGTCGCGAGATTATAGCTGATGTTGTTTCCTTGGAATCGTGGATTTAAGTCCTGACGCCACAGAAGACCCATCGTGTAGCGAGGATAATGCACGTTAAATCTGTCTGGGGGCCATGGTGTGAAAATATGATCAGCTGTTGTCCTCGTCATTTGACCAAGGTTCAAAAGGAAGAGGTCAATTGCCAATAGCCTTCGTGTTGGTTCTAAGTATACTTTTAATAAACAATCAGTCAAAATCAATTACTATTACGTACCTTACAAGTATAAAAAGTGACATATTCTTTCCATATTGCTCAAGTAATTTCAAAACGTCCATCGTGCATTACACAATAAAAATTAAAAAAAAAATATCCAGTTTAACTTCCTTCAGTAATACCCTTCCTTTCTGGGGATCTTTCTCTGTTTTCCCTTCACTGTTTAACAGTTTTTTTTAAATATTTCCACCCTTAGTTCCATTGATGCAATATTCTTTAAAAAGTTTTAATACGTTTTATTTACAGCAAAATCTCTCTTCACATAGATAAAAAGTTGATTTTTTTGCAGATAAGTGCTCTCAAAGTATTATATTTATGGAATAAAATTATTCTCAATTTTGTGTATTGCAATATTTGTGTTTGTATTTTGCAAATATATATATGTGTGTGTGTGTGTTTTATTTTTATTTATTTATTTGTGAGTTTTAAAAGTTGTTAAAAATACACTAGATGAACATTTGTTCACGAATGGAATATTTCAATATAGTTCGTTAGAGTATAAATATGTTTTCAGTCGTATATTGCTGTGAAAGAAAGATAAGCATCAAATTTCTTAAATTTACAATTTTTTTTCTGTATAAAATGTAAATGTGAGTCGGTGTTTGCATGTAAGATGTATAAATCCTTTATCTGTTTTTCCCGCACGCCTTAGGGACGCCCTATTCATGCCTTTACTGGTTTCCCCATATGGCAATTTGATTACTGAGTTACTTTTTCTATTTTGCCCGTATCTTTTCTATTTTTATTATTAATTTAGCGTATTATGTGAGTAAGTAAATGGGATTGTAGTAATTGTTAAAGAAAATAATTCTATATTTTTATACGCGCACGCGCAACTGTTCAATTCAACTTCCTTGTTAGGCGCTCATGTAGGATGAAAAGACAGTTTCTAAGGAAATCATATATATTTGCAAAAAAAATTGTTTTAAATGCTTAAAATGTAGATGGAAATATCATTTTTATTAATATTTTTCTGCTTAAAAAAAGGTAAAATGAACAAAAATTTACAACAAAAAAACTGCAAATTTCTTCTTTCGAATTTGTGAAAAAAAAAATGAAACAGATAAGGGGGGTAAAATATTTGAAGATATATTCCTTTCATTCTGAATATCTCTCAAAATGTATAACCTCATTAAGTTTGTAAAACACTTATATGCAAAATATCTTACAAACGTCCAGCAAGTTCATGAAGCAAATATTTTATTGCGGTTCTGTAGACTTTCCACCTAACGAAAACCCGTATCCACAATAAAGAGCAATGTATAAGAAATGTAAAATGATAATAATAACAGAAGATTTTTAAGCAATTATCTCTGAATTAATCAAAATAGTAGAGAGGATATCGAATAAGATTCAGCTAGAGTTGATCTTTGGTTTATAGGGGATTATTTTGATTAATCTGTAATCAATTTTCAAGAAATTCCTCAACTTAAAGTTTTTCCTAGGCACGTGAAGATATACTTTTCGTTCCTGATGGCAAACTATGATCCTATGGTGATAATAATAATACAATCGGACTCCATTAACAAGTGGCCAGAAACACGCTAGTATGATTTACGCGCGATTTTGCTGTAGCTTCCTGTAAAAGCAATCGCTTGTGATGTCACTTCTGGACATTGTGGGGTTATAATTCTTACTTTTCTTCTAAAAAAATTCAGATTAATCTTTTGTTTTTATGATGTTACAACTTCCGTTTAAGATCAGATATTAACACCCATTTTTTCTTTCTTTTTATTTCATATATATGAATCACCATTTTTCGGAGAGCGAGATGCTGTAAATTTTTTATAAGAGGTTATTTTCAATACCTCGTTCACTCGTTACTAAAACGTTCTCTCCATTCGCAATTAAACTACATTTAGTTTTTCCTATAAAACCTTTTTTCTATCAAAATCAATTTTTTTACAATTACACACGGGCTGCATCCCCACATCGAGTTCGCCACTCAAAAACTGACACAAAATTTTTACTCTCAACGAAATTGGGCAGCCACATTAAAACTCAAACCTCCGAACACTTCAAGCCATCCTTCAAAGTTAATGAACTCAAGAAAATAGACTCTTTTCAAAATTCTTCAAGATCAGAATTCTTAAAACAATATACTCTTCTCACAACATGAACTCTCTCCAAATTTCACCTCCAACATGAAAATAACCTTTCTGTAAGTTTTTATCAGTCTCCGGATTCGAGCTAAAAGAGGGCTTCACCTGAAGAACAGGGAGCGTCATGATATCTTGTCAGTGAGATTAGCTGTACGTGTTTGTACGTATTTGTACCATATCAGTACAACCATTTGTATTGATCAAGTTTTCAGATTTATAAAGTTTTTTCATGTACAAAAATTTCCGTAATATTTAAAAATAATGTCTGAAGGATATAGTCAACAAAAGGCTAAAACGTCCGAGGGAAAATTCAGTGTTATCCTTTGATGAACGAATTCGAAAAGGGGCAAGACAAGCAGAAATTCCCTAAGAACTTTATCTGCATGAGTCTATAGGACGTGGATGTTGGTTAAAAGGTGATAATGAAATTCTTCAAATTGTTGATAGTGATAAAGGAATTGTGAGTAAACAGGATAAGACAGTGAGAATACCCATCTTGCAAAAATTTGATTTTTTTTAAAATTTTTCGCTTAATTTATATTATTACTGTTACTCGCTGTTCACTTAACCTGCGACTTTGTTACCGTGACCACCAACTACCGTGTGTTAATGGGACCAGACTGTAGTAATAATATTAATAAGATCATGGAACAAAGGAGCGATGGAAATATTGCAAAACAAATTCCTTCAAGAGCTCATTTGTTTCATATAGTAATTCTATTCATTTTTAAAGTAAAGATCGGTTTACTTATTCTCGTGAAATCGTGGGGGCTGTAAAAATAATAACATTCTGAGAAAAGATGATTATTATTGAGAGAATGAATTTCTCTACTCTGTGAAATCTGTGGTTTTTTGATGCAAAGTTCAGATTATTTTTCATTCACGTTCGTATTATATCTGAAATTATTCTGCTTTTCTTGGCGGGTGAAGTGTTCAAAACATTAGCAAATGATTTTAATCCTTTAATGAATTCACGCACTCCAACCACTATAGAAAGATACGTCAGTCAACAATGACTATATTGTTTAAATGAAATCTAGTGTTGTGTATTTTCAGATTATTGTATATATTCGGAAGTACAAGCTGAATTGTAAATAGTACACATAAATAGAATTCAACCAGACAAATCAGAAAAATCAGACAAATTATTTAAAAAAGAGGGTGGTTCCAGTTCTCTTCTATCTTTACGGCGGTGGGGGAGAGGACCACAATATACAGAATAATATAATGAAATCTAGAGCACTAACACACGGATGAAGAAATCAAATTGTATTTATTTTTTACAAGATGAAATTATCTGCGGTATCTTAATGATCATGGTCGTATGCTCGCGGCCGGCGTTATTTCTGTCTAGCTGGGAATTCATCCTGATGCCTCCCACGGAATTTTCTTTTTTTTTAGTAGGTACGGGAATGATAACCATGAGGCATAGTAATTTTTTTCCTTCTGATGGGGTTTACTGTCTTTGGCAAACATGGGTAGCATGCTTCCGGGATATCCTAACGATCGATCTTCCTTGTCAACCGATTTTCATCTTTTTCCCATTTTTTAAACATCCAGATCACAAATACACTTTGTTTGGCGTAGAATAGCCATATTTAGTTCATGCGTCATTTAACTCCACAATCTCTCTCTCGAGCCTGATGCCACTAAAGACGCCACTAAATTTCCTGATGCCACTAAATTTCAAATATCTCACAACTTTTTGGAGACAACCTCGCAATGATGTTTTTTTTTTTTTTTTTTTTTTTTTTTTTTTTTGCGATTATTAAGCTACGAGGGTCGTTCAGTAAGTCTTCAGAAATTCCAAAAGGTGGAAGCATCGAAAATAATTTGCGTTCAGTAAGCATCATGGGTAACTAGATAGCTGTCTAAATCTCAGTTACTCTTATTCGTGATCAAGATGCCTTTCGCACCTCAACAATTCTTAGTCACCATTCTTCCGGCCGATGAGACCAACTTCGCTTTTTTTGGAAAAACTTCACCGGAAACAATCCAACATTTCGATTTTTGCTTGATTTGCTTGATTTTTTTGCTTGATTGATAATATTGAATCCGAGTCTCATTGACGGTGACTACTCGACGCAAAATGAAGTCGACAACTGGACGCGGCAGCAATCAAATTTTAATTTGGGAGCTAATGACTACCAAATCAAAACTAATTAATGAATCAAGACAAAATTTGTTCCGCCTCCATTTGACAGATGGCAGCACCTAACACTAACAACAATTTACCTTAATACTGTCATCTGTCTTCAAATACAAGTACTTTTTGAACCTCCCTTATACTAAACGTAAAAAAAGACTTCCAACATTGAAAACTTTTATTGTGTCGCAGTTTTAACGTTAAAATTTCTTGAAAAACATCAGCACTAAATACAAAAAGTGTTTCAGAAAACTAAAGCAATTTTTTTAAAAATATTTTAAAAACTACTTTAAAAATTATTTTTCAGTCATTTAACGATATCGACAGCTTCTATTTTCTCTCCACCACTAGATTTCTATCATAAGTAATAAAGGCTACGGTAGCCGAGAAGTCACGGTCGCGAGTTCACGATCAGATCTTGGGTTTGAATATTGATTAACAACTTGTCATGTAAAGAGGCTAACGTACGTTAAATATGTCGATGCACCAAGGTCTCAGGTTGGGAAGTATGAAGAGTGTAAGGCCAGTTCGGGTGTCATCCTCATCACTTGACCGAGATCCAAAATTAGGAGGTCTGTTGCCGATAGCATTGTAGCTTCTAACTGATGTTAAACTATCGATCAATCAGTTCACCCCATTAGAGGGGGAACTCAACTAAAATAATAATCTAAACATTTTCAATGAATGCTAGATTTAATATATCTTCGACAGCTTGATATTTTTCCTCCACTTTTGAGTATTGTGTTTCTACTCTGTGATGGGGGTGGTCAGTTGACCTTTAGTGATATGGAGGATTCGAACCCTCGATAATAAAAAATTCGTTCGCTCGTTCCAGTGCTCTTAATTACTAATCCAAAAGAGAATCCCTATCTGGTCAGTTATTAAGGACTTGTAACTTCTGTTGCAGTTCTTGAAGAGAGCTGCTACATGTTCTTTAAAAGAACAATGACAGAAGATGTAGATATAAACAACCTGTTCTAAACTTTTTGAATGAAAAATGGTAGCCATAGATAACAAAACCACATCTATACTCTTTTATCTAAGATCTTATATCATTTATATTCAATTTCAGAGTTAATTTTAAATGAGGACTTTTTTTTTCATATTTTATGCGCCATCTTGAAACTGAAACAATCTGATTGGCCCAGAACGGAGAAAATAAATTATTGCTTTCATATCTCCTCGTCGTTTTTCGAAAAGTTCACTTTCTCATAAATAAACATAAATGAAACACTTTCAATAGACCTAAATGAAACACCTTTAGTTGTCTGACTCGTTTTCGACTAGCAGTGTGCCAAGTTCTTAGTGAACATCTCAATATTCTCTCTTTATATGTATGTCTTTATTCTAGGGTAGTTTTCTATTGGAATAAATTCAGACAGACCTACTGACATGTAGATTAAAATAAAATACTGAGAAATTTGAAAAAAAGGTTAATGTGATTCTTTAATTGACTTTTAATATAATTTTTGTTTTGACTGATTTTTTATTGACTGCGCGCTTAGAAGCGATTCGAGGGCTATAGGTTGCGGTCCTCGTTATTTTGAACCTCGGGCAAGTGACGAGGACAACAGCTCAGCTGACACCTTCCTCAACAGACTTCCACACCATGCTAAAGGTAGAACTTAGAGCCTCGACAGGTTAAACGTGCATCAGCCTTGCCTTACGACAAGTCTTTTGGAACATCAGAACTCCAACTTACGACACAATGGAAACAACGCCCGCGAAGAGTTCACGACCATGACCACTATAATGTTTGTTAAAGTATCTGCTATTTTTTTTTCCTTACAAAGTATCGTTTGAATGCCTTTTACATGATTTAGGTCAAGTTCAAACGTAAATTGGTAAATTTTCTAACCTTTCCTGTTTAATGACTATTTTATTGGAGATTTCTTAAAAAGGCGTTTTGAATGTGTGTGAAACAAAAAATATGTATCCTCATTAAAATTGCTTTTCAAAGCACCTGTGTCTTTAGATGTCATTGAATAATTTAATGTAACTAGAAAAAGATCCTACTTGCTAATTGAATTATTTTTCCTTGTAATATATGCTTTAAAAAAGATTTCATATCTACTTCCTTTTCTACAAAGTATCATTTGAGTCTCTGAATACTAACTGAATAGCAGGAAAAGTAAGAAGGAAGATTTATGGAATTATCAAAGGACTTTTTAAAGTATTGAATTTACATCCTATTATTTCCCATACATTCCGATCCTCTCTATTAGGAAAACATTTATTAAAAATTTACTAATGTAATTTTAATAAATGTTTTCTTAATAGAGAGGATCGATATTATATTTAAAAGAGACGTTAATGACAATATTGATAAAAAATAATGAAAAAAAAAAAAAAAAAATGAAGGCTTAACCCTACTGAGCATAGTGTAGCTATTTGACTACACATATTCTTTCTCAAATATCAGCTTCAATAAATGTTTCCAAACAGCAACAACATGCATCAAATAAGATAAAAATATCGATTTGTGTTTTTAGCTCTTGAAATTCACAATAGACAGCGGTAGAAGTTATATTTTGAGAAATGTGTTTGTTGCTTCCGAAATACAAGTTCGAAGCAGAAAACGTCATACTAAAATAACAAATTTCATCAAAGTAATAGTTTTTTCCATGTTGAAAAAATTGGTACTAAAAAGCAATTGTTTTTATTTACATTTTTGGTGTATTTGGTTTTATTTGATTTTACAGTTAATTATACAATGGGTTAAGTTTATTAGTAGCCATTTGGTGATACCATGCTTCGAAAACAAACAATTTATAATTTCTACACGTTGTACTCTTAGCTGTACAAATGCATAATATGGTTGAATTTGCGATTTGATAGGATTTTAAATTTCCTAACTTCTATTTATTATAATTTATAATATACAAAATGATGGATACAGTTCATTTTACTGGCGTTGATGGAAAAAAGAAAATATTAACAGGAGACTTTTGGATTGCTTTGTCAGGTGGTAGTGAAGAATATGATGATAGTGATTTGGATCCCACGTTAGACCCTTATACACTTATTTGAAACTTAGATAATATTGATTGCTCTGATGCTGATCTGTCTTATTAAGATGATGATATTCTTATGTTACAGCAAAATATTATATAATAAACACATGGGGGAATTTGATCTCTTAGATAGCTAGATTGGAAGGTACAAAATAGGTATGTGAAGTAAAACGAGGTATTTTTGTATCTTTTATCATTTAGTTGACCTTGCTGTCATAAATGCTTGGTCATTATCCAAACGTGTAAATGAACAAATCGGAAGCACATGTTTTATATCACAGCTCATACTTAATGTTTATATCACAGCTCATCTTATATAAATATATTTGTAATAAATAGGCGCAAAACAAAATGCTAGTTGATGCGTGTTGATGCATGATGTAGCTAATTGGTATTATTGTAAATAACGAATATAAGCATCGTCGTTTTCAGATATGTGTACATTGTGTTAAGCTTACATAATTTTCTTTTTCAAAAAATTAGATATATTTCTTAAATGCCTGCATTTCAGTTTTTCTGCCTATATTGGAGGTGTAAGGAAAGCCAAATATAAGGTAAAATAAGATAAGTTAATGAGCAATTTTGTACCCTTTAAACAACCATCAAATTTAAAGCAAAAAAAAAAAAAAATCTTATTTTTTTAGTGTTTTTTTATTAAACGATTTAGAATTTTATTAACATTAAAAAAAAATTCAATGAATTTTGAGTCAATTTTATCAAAATTGTGCGACGAGTAAAGGGTTACTAAACTGTCAATCAATCAAATAATACATCCGTTAAAAACAGGTGATTAAAAACTTATATTTATGTGTTACACAATGCTTTGTAAGAAGCACACTACGCTTCAACTTTCAGCTAGAACTGATTCTGGCTCACTTTGTGGACTTTAGAAAATAATCCATTTCTAAAGTGATGCGACTGTTTATTAACGTCGTACTGAGAAGCAGCTCGAGAGTTATCGGCAACCAATCTCGTCATTTTGAATCTTGGTCAAGTGAGGAGGATAACACATGAGCTGGCACCTCCGTCTCGAAATTTCAAACACCAAGCCATAGAGACTTCGACAAACTTAACGTGTATTAGACCCTCTACACAGTGGCATCAAACTTTAGTGGCATCAGGGTTTGAACCCACAACTGGACAAAAACAATGCCGGTAAGTGTCCGCGACAATGAACACTAAGCTATCTCGGTCATTACTAGAGGAGGAAAATAACATTCCAATAAAAGGACAGTGGAATAATATATAAACTTAAACATTGTGTCTTGTTATTAATGCTATGATTTAATATTTATAACTCTTCTGTACTTATTTTTGAGTAATTAACTCAATAGATTTATATGATACAAAATCTCACGGAGAGAAAAAGATAGCAACAATTATATATTATTGGAAATCGGCATGTCTGTGTTTTAAAAATAAGAAAGATTGCTGTTAAAAAGCAAGTAATTTTTCAACATCCTTATTCCCATGAAAACAGCATAAAATATTTTTTTATAGCATAGACAAAAATGAATGATTCGAAATTAATATATTTTGAAATATTGCTTTTTCTTTAGGGGATCGTATTAACTGAAATGGTTTCACAATAAGATTGTTTTCACCGATTTCGAAACCTATTATGAGCTCATTTTACCAAACTCTCAATCTGTTTTAGAGAAGTGTTGCAAATATAAGTTGAGTTGAGTTGAGATTAGTTTTTTATTAACGTCACATTAGAAGCAACATGAGGGTTATTGGCGACGGACCTCATAATTTTGAACCTCGGTCAAGTGACGAGAACGATACCCGAGCTGGCACCCCCTCTCCTAACTTCCCCACTACGCCAACGGGATGACTTTGGACCCCCGACAGATTTAACGTGCATCAACCCCAGTGGGTCTTTGGTAGCCAATGATCGAACCCACTACTGAATGAAAACCGCCGGTCATGAATCCGAAACCAGGACCACTAGGCTACCGCGGCCACCAAATATAAGTTGAACAAATGTTTAAATTTCATGAAAAAACAAGGCACGGAAAGAACTAATATAAGCAAACAAAAATATTTCAATTAAACTTTTTACTATGGACTGAAAAGTACAAAAATAATTTTTTTATGTAAAATAATATATATAATTTACAAAAGTTTAAGGCATTTAACTAAGATACCTAGGTAAGTACTGATAAATTAAATAAAATAGCTATTTACTAATCTAAATCAAAATAAGTATTAATGCTCTTCAAACTTTTAAAAATTATACATTATTTTACATTTAAAAAATCCTTTTTGTACCTTTTTAGTCCCTCTTGAAATAAAAGCTTGGTTTAAAAAAAACTGTTTTTTACTCATATTTATTTCATTCTTTCTAGTCTGGAAATTTAAGACAAAAAACCAACATTGTGTGTGCAAAATTTATACTCAATTGGGCTTTGTTAAGTGCAAGGCTACGGAAACCAAGATCTCCTAAATCCGTCATTATTGGGAATACCATAGTATTATATTGTCATGCAAAATTGTGTATGCAAAATTTCAACTCGAGTGGAGGATTGAAATAGGATTAAAATTCGAGTACAAATTTTGAACTCTAGAAAGACACACATATAAACCCAGCAAGTTGTATAAAAAAAATCTTGTAAAAATAAGAGGAAACTGAGAGCAGATGTGTCTTTTAATACTTACTTTTGCATAACACGAAGAAAAGGTTTCTTTTGAGAATTAATTAATTCAATTAATTTTTTTTTAATTAACTCATCCACCATGTCTACTCAAAATTGTTTTAATGAGTTAGAAATGTTAGAGATTGAACATGAATTGAGTAATAAATTAGATCTAAAAGCAGTTATTTGCGATTTTGCAGAAAAAAACTTCGAAAGAGGTATTAGTTTAATTTAGGTTCAGACGTTAGGTTAGGTGTATATTATTATACTAGTTTTCTTCATTTCTTTAAAAATGTATTTAAATTATTTTTTGAAAATAGTAGATAAACTGTTTATAATTTGTAAGTTCGTAGTTGTAGCCCGTTAAAAATGTAAATTTTATTTTTTAATAAAACAATATTCCGCAAATATATACAAGTATTATTTTTTTAATTCAATTACATGTAATTTTTCTAGTTCACATAGTTCTTTTATAATTAAATTTTTTTCAAAAATTTCAAAGGGTTTTATTTATTTATTGAAGCTTGGGGGTCGGCATGTCTTGGATTTGTTTACGGAGGCAAAGACGCTAGGGATGCTGACGAGTTCCGGAAAATAAAAGTTGATACTCAATATTTCGGAGGTATGTAAGTAAGAAACAACAAGTAGCAAAATGCAAAAATAGGTGAGTGTAAATTACCCGTAGATTAACTTTTGTTGTTTGCATAAAGGTAGAAAAATGAAATCCAGGGCGAAGCTTGGTTGATCATTTTAGGACTGACCGCGCCTATGGATGCTTCATTTCGGCAATTGAGTTGACCACCATACCATAGAAGGCTTAAAAAAAAAGAAATATGTTTAATAAAATATTTCTAGCATAATATTAAAAATTTTCTAATGTTATTATGGGATATGTATTTTTCTATTTTTTATTGGGAAGTATTATGAATAATATTTGTCAAGCTTATTGAAAGAATTTTAATTGCTATTTTTTGGAATTACATTTTTCAACGGTAGGAAAACTGATCACCGATCCGACATCTGAAAATCCTGGAAGAATTTGGAATTCCAATAAAATAAACGAGATTGTTTGGTTTTCACCAAATGTTGGTTATTTCCCATGACTAATGGAAAGATGAATCTCTTTTTCCCCAGTAATCGAATGTCGGAGAACGGGTCTCTCCCTCCCACAATCGAACAGACGAGACATTTCCGGTCTTTATGAGGGGGTTGAGGGCTATTTCCGCTGATAAAAATCGGTTTTACGCAGTTCCAATTTCCATCTTAACACTGTCTGAATTGGATCAGTTTCAAATAAATTCCCATCCATCAATCATTCTATTTAGTTATGCAGGATTGACCGAGCAGCATTGGTGGAACTAGAAAGAAAGGAAGGCGGGGGGGGGAGTCAGGAAGTTCCTGAGAACCCCATCAATTATCTTCATTTCTGAGACTTTCTTTTGTTAGTTTTGGAAATCCGTTTCAGGACTCGGGCCTTCGAGTGTGAACTTATGTAAAATTCAAATTATAACTTGTCTCCATTTTTTTTGTGTGTAAAAAAAACCGCAGATTGTCTTCACTTTACTGTTTGCGTTTTTATTTTTGTACGGCTCCTTTTTACATCAATGCGAATATCGATTTTTACATTTTGATACGGGATACATGTCAGAATATTTAATGAATTATAATATTTCATATATTTATATTTAATATAATGTAATATTTCACGTATTTATATTCGAAAATGAAAAATTACATTTTTACTGAATATTTTCGTAAATTTTCTTAAAAGCACAATTCTTTAAAAGAACATCTGGTTGTAACTACATGGGAGAGAAAACTTGTATATAATACTGGATTGTTCTATAATTTGAAAAAAAGAGTTCTTCAAATTCAAGAGTTGTTATTTGAACTTTGAGAGTCGATAATCTTAAACGAATCAATTAACTGGCATGTTGTATTACACGTAACCATAATATAGATTTGTTTTATTCTAAATTAATTTATCTCTAGAGGTACACGGGGACTGTTGGTGACGGCTCTGGAATTGTTGAACCATGGTCAAGCGAAGAGGATGACATCTGAATTAAAAATACATTCTTCTAGCTCCCTGCCATGCGGAAATGTTGAGAACCATTTTCATTTAATATGCAACGGCCGCAATTATTGTGTCCGATGATTCTTCAGTGGAGTTATGAATCGATTAAGTTATGAATTCAAGTTATGAATTGACTAAATTATGAATTCAAGTTATGAACCGATTAAGCGCGAAGTTCGTGATTATGACCCCGAGCTTATTGTTACTTGCACTCGCATTCGAATAGGAGAGCAGTGAGATCATATTTTTCTGGCATTATTACGAACGAAAAAAGACGTGTTCTTATTTTTCTCCACTTGATTACTCTGATCGTCAATTTCCATCTATGGTTTGATTTTAAAAAGAGAAAGTATTCATCTATTTTCTTCTTTTTTAATTAATAGCTGAGAGGTCTTTTTTTATGTTGCTACATCATTTATTATGATTATGTTATATTAAATCAATTCTAGTTCCAGGGAACCCACGTTCATTTTCCGGAGTAAGAGATGAAGAGAATTACATCTTCCAGATATCTTTAATAATCTTCTTCTCTAAGCAATTGAAAGGACAGAGGACAAATAACATATTTGGGAGAGATTTACTAAGTTGTCTCATGTAAAAGATATTGTTAAGTCGTTGACACTGATATCAATATGCCATAAGTGTGTCTAGATTTAGGCTTTGATTTAGTAGTACAGTAGACCCTTGTGCTAAGTGGGCCTTTTTAACTCAGATCTCCAAATAATCCAGATATATATATATATATATATATATATATATATATATATATATAT
>BMAW01006936.1:309437-335043 GCA_019974015.1 Nephila pilipes
TATATATATATATATATATATATATATATATATATAATTTAAGAAGTGATTCTCAGATTTTCATAATAACTTTTATTTGTCTCATCCACGTATTTGAAAAATTACTTTGTTTTCTGAAATCATCTAACCGCTACGAAGATATGAAAGGAAAGTGGGGGAAGAGAGACTTCATACAAATATTCTGAGGAAAATCGACAAAATCTTATTTACACCTCTTATCATCAGTGATGAATGATAAACGATGCTACATTGTCTAAATGAAAAATATGAATACCACAACTTTATGCACCCTTCCCAATCGATCAACAAAGTAGACGTCTTTATTTTCTGTAACATGATTCGTACTCGATTTGTTCAACATAAAGAAGATTATTTTCTATAAGTATGGTTTATTTTATTAATATGTGCTAACATGTTGTTACTTTCAGACAATGGCGTCAACAAAAATTCGTGGGCATAAAGTAAAGGATACCTTATAATACACATTATGATTATCATAAATGCCTTTAGTATTTTTTTAAGCCTTTACTTTTCTTGTAATGTATATTTACATTGTTAAGATATATTAATTTAATATTTCATCGTCTGCTTTTATTTTAATATCCGAACAGAATATTACTATATACATTAATAATTTATAATTTGTTCTTATTTTTAATATTTAATTTAATAACTAATTTTTATGGCAGAGTCGTTTGCTTAGACCGGGTCATTCCAAACCAAAAGGCTTTGCGAGCCACTTAGGAGACGTATTTTATTCCAGGAGGCCACATAATATATGTGGGTGCGTGTAATGAATTCAATTTATCACTATTTTTTTTTTCTTTTCATTTTGGTTCTTTTAAATGTCCTTAATATGATTTAAATGTCCTTAATATGAGTAGGAATGAGAATTTTTATTCTTTTGAATGAACTGTTCTTACCTATTCTTGTTTATTTTTTAAAAACTGTTCTTAAACGAGATCTTTGAATCACTTGTTCTTCAGATTCCTCGACTCAAACCTATCAAAGGTATTCGAATGAATTAAACGGTATATAAAATTGCTGCAATATAATTACTTTACACATTTGGTGGGCAATATGTCTCTGAATAATTCAGAACACTATATCATAGATATCTGGTGGGTCAACACTGGTGTTCTCACCCTTTTAGATGCACTGGTTCGAAAAAACAGATTCTTCTTTCCCCATACCTACTTCTGAGTCGCACGCATGAACTCTGGACATTTTCAAAGTAAATAAATTAGGAGAGGGACCTTACATCTCATGTACATTACAAACATTACCATCTCTGGATCAGCATGCCGAAGTCATAAGTAGAAATTACATAAAATTATGCAAGCTACTTTGAATTCGGCATTCGATGGGTCAGCGTGTTTGTTGCTCATGGCCGCCAAGTCGAGACGCAGCGCTGCAAGCATTTTCACCCAGTGTTTTTCATGACTGACGGTTTTTATTTCAGTACAGTGTTTTTCGTTTTCTAGCGGATTATTTTTATCACATTTGTACAATATTACAACTTTATATATACTGTGTACAATAAAATATTCTCGAAGTCCAGCAGATGTTTTTGTAACTAGAATAGCTTGTCACACTCTTAGTTTTAACTATCATTGAACGGCATTCATTTTTCTTTGGTGCTGTGATTCATATCAGTATAAGAATATTCAATAAAAAGAATGTTGAAAGTTTGAATTTAATTTTGCACTGGCCAGAATGAGGCGAAATACTTTATCGGATATTTATATTGCCTACATAGTTGAGAATGTGCTTAAACTCATTAAATACATGTTTTAATTACTTGAATTTTTTTCTGAGTAAATTTATCTTTGGTATCCCTGCTAAAATTTTATGGGTGTGTTCGATAATCCGTCACAACTGTGGTTCTGAACGTGCCGTATTAAAGAACACTTAATGTACAATTTTTTTTTTTTTTTTAAAGAAAGTTTCTTTAAAAATTTCCTTTTACTTCTTTTTAATCAAAATTTAGTTTTTAAAAATAAGTTTGCCTTCTTCTGATTCCTCACCCCACCCCTTTATATATCAGGACTCAAAATTCTTTAAAGATTTTTCGTGGATTATTTTTGAATAAATTCGCTATTTAAGAGTAATTATCTATTAAAATATCAATTAAGTTCTATTATATACTCGCATTTTAAATTGTTTATTTCGTAACTAGGCCAGAAGTGAATTAAAACTTAATTAAAATAACGAGCTGCGATTGTAATATCATTTGAGTAAATAAATCAGGTAAATCAAAATACCATTATGTTCTGACATACATTATCACTTATAAATATAATTAAAATTTCATATAATTATAATCATTACCCTAACTATCACTATAAAATGAAAGTGAAAACCCTTCCCAAGCAATTTTCTGCCAACACCCCTGCAAATCAACTTAAAAATAAAAGTCAGGTAGTTGTTTATCAGCTCATTTCGCTACCAGAAAATGCTATTAGTCGAATTAAAGATCTGTTTGTCTCTTTAATGGAAGGAAGATGTTGAAAGGCGAAATAACAGAGAAAAACTAGCAAACGACAAAATGTCCTTCACCCATTTTGCTGAAAACGAAAGAACATCTTCTCCGTTAAGATAGTTTCAAAAATCTATTCTTAAAAATAAAAATTAAAAAATCTCGCTATTTTTTTTATTTATTTGTCTTAAAGATCTTATGAGTGCCAAAACTCAACGAAAAAAGTTGTTTCCGCATTTTGATAGATATTTGTTGTCCCGTGTTCTTTTACGAAGAAAAAGCTCTAATAATCGAATCATTTCTCAATTATACTTAATAAAGTAACTTAGTTTTATCTGGAGCACAGAGTTCGATTTTACTCTAGTTTCTTATTTGAAGAAGTATTTGGACTTGCTCCCATCATAGACATTATTCTGTCAAGACATATTTTTTCCTTCTCACAACTCACCCCTTACACATATACATTTTGGTAAAGAGCTTGCAGATCCCTCTGTCTTGATATCTGAACATTTGTATTAAGTGAGAAGTGAAAATTTTAAATTTTCTACAGTCGTTTGATTTTATTTAACAATCGGAAATATTCTTTTTCGTATTTAATTCAAACTGGACAGTATCAGAGTTGAAATTATTTTCGGTTTTTTTAATTAACTGATGTCCACTTTTTTTCAAATGTTTAATATTGTCGTTTTCTACTTTCCCTGTGGTTCTCAACCCATAGTCCGCGACACATTGATGCTTCATCAAACAACTTCGAGAGTTTAGCGAAATAAACAAATACACAATTAAAAATCGTTGAAAAAGAAAAATCAGTATGAAATGTTCAATAATTTTTGTATTGAATTATAATCAGAGCAAACGCAAATGAGAGAGAGAGAGAAGCATTTTAGAATATGTATATGGTATCGTTAACTTAATACACACCTAATTGTTTTGAAAAATGCACCGAAAGGACCGAGTTGCATAGAAAAAACTAGCAATTGAACCACTGATTGCCAGGGGAAAGGTGCATTCGGAATTATTTGTCATCTCTTTTAAAGATGAATATTCAAATCTAGCTAAAAGAAAAAGAGCACGCAATTATTTCCTCGTCATATCTTTGTGTGGCAGGATTTTCAGCGGTGGTAATGACTGAAACGAAGAACGAAAAATTCGTCACTATGTTTCATCCGAAATCTACAAAAATCACATATTGCGTTAAATTTGAGAGTTTTCTTATTTGAAGTACTGTAGTTTTAAGTGATTCTTAAATAAATATGTTTTCATCTCAATCAGTATTAATATTTTATTCTCTTACTTAAAAAAAAAAAACACATTGAAGCAAGGATGACCAACTCTACCCCCGCAATACCATTTCGCGCTTTCCCCTTACAATAATGGAGTTATTTTTGTAACAAATGTCATATTTCAATGTGCTCTAGATCTAAAAAAAAAACGGTCCTCAAAATGTCTTTTTTTTATTGACGAAATCATAAGACGATTATATTTGTGAGCAAAGTTGTAACTGGGACCTAAACGGTTGAAAAAATGGGAGGAAGGCAAAAATTGTTTGACATGAAGGAGTATCGAAAATAGAGAAGAATCGCTAGGATATTCTGGGGGGGGGGCGTGTTTACCAAAGACAGTAAGCCCCATGGGAAAGAAAAAGTTCACAAGGATATTTCGTGTGAGTGATGCGCATACTTACCGAAAAAACATAAGCCGATGCGTCGGTTCACGCGAAAATTTAAGAATGCAAGCTACATAAAATAAAACTTAAAAGATCAGTTATTAGTTTTTCATCATAAGCTATTTAAAGGCACTATAATTTCTTCGAAGCTTACCTAAACAAAACGTTTATGAACTGTTATATACAATACCGAAGCCAAAGTGCCCGTTTCGCAACGAATCGATACATTAAAAGAAGAAACAAACTCGAGAAGGTTTCTTCTACGGATTAGTAATGTTATCTATGAATCAAAATATAAATTAGAATAAATAATATGCTATAATCAGAAACGTGAACCTTGAAGATGTGATGCCCGCACCACATATAAGTAAATCACGATGCACTCAAAAACTTCACGCAATATAGGGTGCATTCAAAACTGCTAAATGTTAAAGTTTATGTTATACTGTACAAGCTTACAAAAAATTCCGTAGTTTAACATTTCCCGATTATATAGAGAACCAAGGGTATGTTCCAAAGGTATATTTGTGGGGAATCTCACATTATGCTATTCATTTAAATCAGAATTAATCAATTTTTCTAGGTATAAAATTTTTCAAGCAGTCAGACGAGAGAAATTAAGTTATGGAATCAGATTTTTTGTTATAATTTGTTGATTTAGCAGTTTAAACACGAAATGCTTTTTTTTTTAAACGAATTCTTACTTTAAAGCTCCTGCATACACGAAAGAGACATGTGAGACAATAGGCAAAATAAAAAAAAATTCTAAATTATATATATACGGTACAATAAATGTCGATATATATATTGGGGCCACGGTAACTTAATGGTCATAGTCGCGGATTCGCGGCCGCCATTGTTTTTGTCGATCGTCTGTTCAAACCCTGATGCCACTAAAACTAATGCGCTGTTGAGGCTCCAATATCTGTCGAGGTGCCAAAGCCCTCCAGTTGGTGTGGATTGGAAATTTGGAGAGGGGAATGCCAGCTCAGGTATTATTCTTGTCAATTGACCAAGGTTCAATATTTCGAGGCAGTTATCAATAGCTGTGGTGATCAGCTACAATATTTGGGTCCAATACTGTATTCCAAAACCGAATTAGAATTTTTATTCCATTTCAGGTTTTATTACTCGCTATTTTACTGGCCAGGATCCCTTTGTTTGTTATTTAAATCGTTTTAATTTGAAAAACACAAATTTATGTTCCTGTAGTTCTGTTAGAGATGCTGACCACTTGCTTTTTCTTGCCCTTTTTCTCTTGCTGAAAGTTTTCAATAAAATTGCCCTATTGTGGAAACAAAACCTATTTAACAGAAGTATGTGTGTGTAAAGCCTAATTTGCATTCCAAGTTTAAATCCTGTATTCTTACGGCTCGTAAAATTACTCAACAAATTTTATGATCGTTTAAATTTTTAATTACATTTCTGGAGATTTTAATTTTTCAACTGTGCGCTTGTAATCGTATGTCTTGTGTATATATTTTTGTCTAGCACTTTATTTTTAAGTCACGAGTTTGTGGATGCATTTTAAAAGTGCCATTTTTCCTGTTATATGTCTTATTTCTGAAAGAAAATTTTACCGTTAAACTCTTTTTTCCTGTCACGTGCACTTCATGCTCTGTAAACACATTGTAAGTTTTTATTTATCTTTAAATTTCGCCCTTATGTCATATCTCGTTATTTGTACCAACCTGTACTGTTATATCATACCCTTTATTCTTGAAAGTTTTCCTTTGCCAATAAATGCTGTGTAGAAAGGCATTTGCATGTGAGTCGTTCAATCAAAAATCTACATGAATCTCAAATATCATGAACATATAATGCCATCTTGTGCCAAAATATTAGTTTTTGAAGTGTTCCAAGGCTTTGATACGTTTGCCCAAAGGCCGGGAGTGAACCAAAAAACTCTCTGTCATGCCAACGTGCCAGCCGAAAGGTAAGAAAGTTTCATGCTGGCATGTAAAATACGTGACAGCAGGTCCCAAAACCACAGCCAATACACCATGTGTTTAAATAGAAAAATAAAAGTTCTGTATAAAGTTTTGCAAAGAACAGATTTAGCTACCACAAGGTGCACTCTTTTTATAAATACTATTAAATTACTCAATTAAACATAAGAATTAAAGTGAACGATGAAATATCGAGAAATGGACTATAGTAAACTTTACCGATATTAAAATTAAAGGAAACGATAAATCATTAAATTAAATATATTTAAACTAAATGTAATTAAAATTAATCAAACGCTAAATTATGAAATTAAATATATTTAAACTAAATGTAGTTAAAATTTAAGAAAAAAAAGCGATAAAAAATTGAAAAGTGGTACGCCAAAGCGCCCTACCAAAAATAGTCCCTTAAGTGTAATTGGGTGGTTAATAACAATCAGATGAGAGATCCACACTTAAACTGGCATTTTCTCCTCACCATGCAAACTTGAGGAGTTCAAGTCCTGGCGTATTTGTGATCCATTAAACCTTCTACACGAAAAGTCTTTAGTGGAATCAGGACTCGGAGAAGCAAAAGAAACATTGCTGGCCTCAAGTTCTATGCCATATCCCCTTGGGGACAGATGCTAGTTCAGAAGAATTTAACGCTTTAATGAAAAATGTGCACGAAGGAGCTCAAAAAGTATCCGTTTTCAGAATGGAAAACGGGAATGGAGTAACTCACTGTAATATTAGTGATCGTTATACCTTTTTTCTAAGAAATCCTTGAATATGACCCCTTCACAACCGAAATAATCGTCACCATAGTTGTTCCGAATGTTGAGACTGTCTTCGCTATCCTTGAAGCAGATTCATTGGAAGCAACCCATTGATTTTATTGATGCTTGAATTTCAGTGCATAAAGATGAATCCAAGTCTGGCTATGCACGCCTGATCACGACTGGTGACAATCGACGCGGCAACAATCAAATTTTGATTTGGCAGCAAATGGCTTCCAAATAAACGCTTATTTTTTGAATCAATATCATATTTGTTTTGGATAGCAACACACTGTGGTAACATCAGTTTAACAACGCAATCTGCTTTCAAACACAGGTACTTTTTGAAACAATTCTGTAAATCCGAACCACTTAAGAAAATCTTAATTACACTATTCGAATGTCAACATTACGGAAGAAACAAAATTACAACTTCCCCGTCGACTCATTACAAAATAATTAACCGCTCTAACAAGAAAATTTAACCTTCATCCACTTCAACGGCGTCAACTTTAATTGTTGTTTCCCAGTATGACTGCATACTCCAAAAAAAGATGAAATCTTCTAAAACTTCCTTTTCCGAAGTTTTTTCCCCACGCTATATCGTTTCGTTTTCAGTTCAAAAGTTGCAGATAACGATTTATAAATATAGCGTCTAGCCCCGAGAACCACCACAAAATTATCTCCTTCCTGGTGTCTCCTAGAAGGAACTATTAGAGTGCGACCACTTCTAAAAGAGACTGTTCGCTCACACTCAGCATATTTTTTTCATTCTATCCATATCCATCTGGTCGTCAAGGTCTCATTTAATGGCCCTTCTGAAGTGCCATCATCCCAGATAATTCCTCTGTTGGAAGTGGAAAAATATGGCAAATTACCTCCCTCAAGTCCCCTCGCTTGAATGCGCAGATCGCTGCCGGAAGATATCAATGACGATGGAGTCGCAGACATTAATGTCGTATTAAACAAAATACTGCCCATGTAGGAGGTTGTTAAAGGGAAATATAAATTGAAAAGTACATTCAGTCGCCGTTTTCATTGACAGTGGTTTTGGTTTCGGGTTTTTTCTTTTGGCTCTGGGGTGATTGAGATTTCAACGCAATCGGAAGTTTCCCCTGAATTTCTTCAAACGTGAATTATGTAATTCACAGTAATCAGATTTCTATTTGGGGTGAGAATATTTCGAGAAAAAAAAAAAAAAAAAAAAAAATCTCTTTGTCATATTTATAGCGATTTTTAACCTTGTATAGGTCTCCAGAAAGATCTCTGTTTCTTACATTTTTTGGAATATTTTTAACCAGCGGCTCCCAAAATGACGGTACGACACCCCTTCACAAGGACGCAATGGAATACTGAATAAGCTTTCATAATTATTTTTCAGTAATCAGCGTGTTCAATAATACAACAATTTGAGAGATTTATTATTCTTACACTACAATTTTTTTCTGGTTGCATACATGGCAACCTCCTAAGGGGCTATTGTCTCAGACTACGACAAAATGGTTGCCCCAGAACTTTTTAAAATAAAGTGTTTTCTGAATATTTTTTCTAATGAGCGAATGAATGAATGAGAGTTAAGGAATGAGTGAGCAAATAAATTAGTAAATGAGTGAATGAATGAAAGGATGAATGAATTAGTGAGTGAATGGATAAGTGAATGAGTGAATAAGTTGGCAAATGAATGAGAGAGTGAATGAATTAGTGAGTGAATGAATGAATTTACGAGGGAGTAAATAAATGAATGAGTAAGAGAATGAATGAATTTACGAGGAAGTAAATGAATGAATGAGTAAGAGAATGAATGAATTAAAGAATAAATCAATCGATCGAATAAATTTTTATTCCATTGCTATATTAACTTTTGCTTTTAATTCTACTAGTTAATTGAATGTAATTTAATAACTTTTATTTAAAGTAAGCACCTTTGGTGGCTAAATCTGTCTACAAAAATTTACATGGAACAATTTTTTATTTAATTTATTTTTGTCTCTTACTCACAAGATTAGTTATGCTTGGACCTAAGATAGTTTGCAGAGGGAAATCTTTTGTTCAAAAAGGGTGCCGAGAGCTTGGGAGCCCCTGCTTTTAACAATGAAATAAGTCAACCTAATTTTAATAATCAATCGTTGACTTTGCTAACATATTGTTTTAAGTCCGGCTGTTTCTTAGGTCCTCCAAGGTCCTTTGTTCTCCAAGGTCCTAACAAATTTTATGCGACCAGACTAAGAACTAAATACAATGGGGGATCTCTCTCTAAGGAAACAGGCAATTCAGTAACACGCAAGTCTATTTTACATGCAGTTTTACTATAGTTCCCTCGACAAGCAATCGTTTTTAATGTCACTTCTAAATATTGAGTCGTCAGTATTCTTATATTTCTTTTTATGAAATTCATATTAATCTTTTGTTCGGATGACGTCACGACTTCCTTTTAAATAGCTGACATTAATACGCTTTTTCTTTCTATTTTACATCGGGAATTACTATTTATAGGGAAGTGAAATGTTTTAGTTCGGATTATTTTTCGTGAGAAGATACCGCTGTCAATGAGATTAGCCGTACATTCAACCGTATTGTGTAGGTCAAATTTTAAGAGTAATATTTTTTGCATAAATGTTTTCTGTAATAATTAAAAATAATGCCAAAAGAGTTAAACATCAACAATTGGCCAGAAAACTTTATCTGGCCGAATCTAAAATGGATGATTAAAAAACGGATAAATTTCGTTAATTTGTTGATATCGTTGATAACGATAAAGAATGGCCGGAAAAAGTGTTAGGGCAGCGGAAAACCCTTTTCTTGGCAAATATCTGTTTGAAGTTGACTTTTCGGATCAGTTTACAGACTCTATTTTCTAATATGTATACCTAAATTTTGCACTTATTTTTTTCAAATTCTATTTATAGTTCTTCTCCTTTCGTGAAAACTTCAATTAGCTTCCATTCAAAGAAAATAGAAAGACTGAAAATTTTGTACTTTTAAATTAGCCTACTACTGTTCCACGTTCTCGGCTAAACACATTAATAACATGCTTTCCTGAAAAATAAATAATATCTGAATCTAAAAAACAATTCATCAAATAAATTTTCAAGAACTTTTGGTCTACCTGCAGAGTCCTGCAGACTGGTCAGGGCCTTACCTTCTTCCTCTGCTAGGCTGTCTAGCTGGCTGTGGGAAATGTCCAGCTTAAGGACTTTAAATCCTTCGAAGAACTTGGAATCCAGCGTGCTGATGTCCACCTCGTCCAGCTGCACTTCCAAGCGACTACTGCTGCCCATTAGTGAAGAGCCTGCTTCACTTCACTATAATAATGATGTAACTCGCGTTTCACTTAAACCGTGGTTTAGTAACCATGGACCCCGAGTACCACTTGTTAATGGATTTAAACTGTAGTTATTTTTATTTGCATAAATTACCCTGTAACAAACTCTGTGGTTAAGAAGAACATAAAAGCAAGCTTCTCTCTACACTTGAATAGCCAAGAGAATGGTCATGGTTGCGAACTCGGGGGGCAGACATTATTCTCGTCGAGTCTCGAATTCGAGCCCTCAGTGTAGCTCAACTGATGCCCTGTTGAGTCTCTAAATCCTCCCGTTAGCGTAGAGTATAAGTTTGGAGAGAGGGTGCCAGCACAGCTGTTACCCTTATCCCTTGACCGAGGTTCAAAATTACGAAGTTCTTAATCTATAGCCCTCGTTTACTTTAAGTACGACGTTAACAAACAGTCATTCATTCAAATCTATTGCTGAGAAGTATTATAAAAGTAAACCTCTCTCTATACTTCATCAGATGATTGTTTGGTTGATTTTATTACTGTAAGAGTCGAATGGCTGAATTTCAAGAGCCAAACACTTGTTAATGCACTTGTAACTAAGTGTACCATATGAATACTTGTTATAAATGTACATCTGACATGTAGATGTAAAAGAAAAGGAGCAAAAATAGGCAAATATTGGTTGACACGGAAAAGGTCGAAAGCAGAGAAAGATTGCTAAGGCATTATGAAGGCGAGTCCCCGTTTTCTCTAAAATGATTATGCCTTAGGGTAGAGAAATATATGGATGAATTGCTTAGTTACGTCGCACTAAGAAGCAACACGAATGCTAATGGTGACGGGCCGCATCCTTTTGAGGATCAGGACGACACCTGAGCTGGCCACTTCCTCTCCAAATTTCCACACAATGTCAATGAGTGGACTTGGGGTCTCTAAAGATTTATGTTCATCAGCCTCGCGTCACGGCGAGTTCTTTAATGGTATCAGGACCTGAACTAACGACATGACGAAAGCAACGCAGGCAATGATCTAGAGACTATGACCGCTTAGCTGTGCTACCTTATTTTGTTAAGCCCGACTGTCTCTTAGATTAATTACTTAGTTTTCAGATCTGTAAACATTTCCAAGGGGATTGTAGTCTTTGTTGCGCTATATCCCGTAAAAACTGTCAATCAATCAATTGGGCTTTTGAACATATTCTTTGAGACCTGACTATAAGAACTATATAAAAAACGTAGAACTATATAAACGTAGTCGAATCTCCATATTTCGAATTTCTGCACATTTTGGAACTTTGAATTTTTACTGTAAAAATAATTTTCTGTGGAACGAACAAAATTTCTATGTACCGAACACAATTTTTCGCGTTTAAAAATTATATTTACACAGTGCGGCACAAAATATTCATGAATTTTGCGTTCTCAAAAAGAATTATAATTCAATGAGGGGAGAAATCTGCTTTGCCCCAGTTCTTAAAACAAAGGATATTCATGAAAGATTGGAAGTCTCTCATCAGATGTTACACTTACACAGGCACATATTTTAAAAGTAAAACTCCCTTTGACATTTTTATCTCTTTTTAATTCTCTTTACTTTTAAATAATAAATTGTACATGACTGTTTTTAGTAAGAAAATGATGAAACTTTTTCAATATGTTTCCCCTGTACATAGAAAAAAATTTTCAAATCTGAATTCCGTTTAGAGAGGGAATTGCCGTCCTCGCCACTTTGACTCGCCTCTTCAAAAACTACAGGTTCCGTCTGCAATAGCCCTCGAGCTGCTTCTAACGTCTATGTTAAAAAACAATCAATCACACATTTTTTACCCGTCAGGGGCTTAACCTTCTTTAGGTTAGTACGGGCATCATGATCCCGAGATACTCTAGTAAGTTTTTCTTTCCCATAGGAATTATTAGGTCTGCACTATTAACGCGTCTCCGGGATATCCTAGCCAACTATTTAGACCTTTCTTCTTATCAACCAGTTTTTTTCCTTTCCCACTCCATTTCCCACAAAAACATCTGGGTCACAGATACGGATTGTTTGGTAGCCGTATTTTGCTACGCTGAGGAAACAAAATTTTATAAATTAAAAAATAATAAATTATTTCATATTTTAAAAAAAAAAGGTTTTTCTACTTTTTAGTCCAATTTTAAATAAAAGTTTTATTCAAAAATATTTTTTCTTACATTTATTTAATTCTTTTCAGATTGGAAATTTAAAACTAAAAATCAATTTAAAAAATCAGTCAGTGAGCAAAATTTCATGGAAGGATGTTAATAATTGCAAGACCCCTCTAAATTTGTCACTGCTTGTACATAACATAACATTGTTATGTCATCGAAGTAATATATATGGAACCATCAACAAGTCTTCAGGCAACGAAGAAACTGGAATTTAATGCAGGTGAAGGATGGCTGACAGGATTCCTAAAAACGTATTTCACAATGTTAAAATAAAAGGAAAAGTAGCATCAGCTGACGAAAATGATGAAAAAGCTTTCTGTATAAACTAGCAACAGATAAGCAATATTCTAGAATAACACCATTTTCTTACTCATGATCCTGACATAGAGCGAGCATTTAAATTTCAACGTAATCTTAAGTTTTGAGTAGCAGCATATCAAGAATTATATAAGCAACTTGAGAAACCAAAAACATCCTCTAGTAACAGATTTTGTAACAACAAAAAAAAAACCAACGTTAATAACAAACGAAATTCTCTAAATGAATCAAAGCCGACCGTTGTGCTAGACACATCTACGATGATAGCATTTTTGATCCAGTTCGTAATAAACGTGCACGCTTGTTATCAAGTAGAGATAAACATTTGTTAGTCAGTAGTTTTTATTCCTAATTTCGATTTGAATTTTTATATGTTGTATGTACCTATAGATTGAATTTTCAATGTACATTAATTTCTTAACTTTTTTTTTTTTAATAAAAATGGATTATTTTTGTTATATAAATATGTAATATGGATTTATTATTATTATTATTTTGAGTTTTTTCATCTCACACGATTTTTTAAAGTAGTGGAACATATCCCTAAATTTATCATATGTCGCATGTACTTCTTACACGATTTTTTGCACGGCTTTCTAAGGAACCTATTTACTAAGTGAAAAAAGAGCTGGATGTATACATACCTATGAATATTGCAAGTTAAATAGAAGCTTGTAAAAATGGGGGGGAAATTTAAGCGATTTTGTAGAAAAATTGAACAGTCAGAGGGTTTATCAGCCTAAAATTTCAGAATAATTACCGATTATATATATTCATCACCATCGCATTACTCAGCGGAAAAACCTATGAGAATACAAGAGGCATTAGAGCAATTTTGAGGATGTTTCTTTTGAAGAGAAATATGTCAACATTCCACTGGAAATACCAAATGACGACCAAAGTCCCGTTTCTATGTAACCACATCCGCCTATCTTCCTTTTACCACTCCCTTTAAAAGTCTAAACATTCGGATCTTTCAACAACTGCGCTCTGATAGTATACATTGCTTTGAATATCTTTTACTTACGAATGAAAGTGCGCATGCATGGAACTTTCCTTCACTGTTATGCGATTGTGACTGAATCATATCTATCAGTTATTAGTCATCCGCGTGCATTGACTTTAGCTAGGGCTTACTGTCGAGATTTAATTATTGATGAGAAATATTAAATCTCGAGATATATCTAGATAAAATTTATTCTGCATAATACTTATTAATTATGTTGTATAAATTACAGCTATTCATGTTAAATTTTTTAGATACAGGAAGCCATAGATCGAAGTCTCCGTAGTACGGAGAAGAGAGATATAGAGTTCAGTCTGTTGAGTTCTGTAATAACTGCCTTCAAGAGAAATTCGTAATGCTGGAAGGTAACTTTTTATTAATGTCTTAAGAATAACAAAATTAAGTTTCTATCTCGATTATTTTAGAACAATCAAAACTTTATGACAACCCGTAGTAATAATTAAAAATCTACTATAGTAGAGGTAACTTAAATCTACAGCTTCCTAAAACCAAGCAAATCAACACGAATGGCTATAATTTACATCATTATATATATGAGAATCAATTAATATTCAGAATAGATTTTATCCAGATATCTCAGTTATTTCTTTGTAATAATTAAACTTAAACTATACCTTTACGTATTAGTGAGCAATTCCTTTGACCAAATTCGATGTTTTTAATCAATAAATTATTTTGTGTAAAAATGTAGTAGTTTTCAGCAAGGAAGAATTCGTAAATAGCATTCCATCGTAAGATATAAGAGATTAAAAGCTATCGAACGCAGAATCAGCCTCATTCAATGATGCCGATCTTTGATTTCCACCAGTATTCATTCACGTTCAGTCAAAAATAAAATATTATTCCGAGAATACCATTCATTTTTAATCTGATAAATACTCGGTTCGGATTCTTTTCAATCAGTCAATGATTTGATATTTTATGAACTATTCAGTCGGAGGTTCCAATAATATTTACAAATCATCGCGCTTATCAAAAAGTAGAAAAGTTCAGTTTCATTATAAACTTCGAAATGTTTATCTCGTGATGAAAAAAATATTCACTATCATTGTGCTGGAATTAAAATATAAAAGTAAAATAGAATTTTCTGGGATTTTTTTTGTGTGTGAAAAAATAAGCGCAATTTGAACGGATTATTTTTGCATATGAAGATATTTAAATGGTTATTAAAATAAATTTAAAAATAAAACATTTAACTTCTTAATAATATATTAAGCAAACATCAATAAAAATTATTAACAATCTTCAGGGTTACTGCAAGAGCAATTATGTGATGAATTTTGTGTTCTCTATTCATCACGGTCGGTTATATTCGAGTCCTGGATACCCTAAAGACTTGTCGTAATGGGGTTGCTGCACGCGAAATCTGTTCCGATTCAAATTGATCGCATTGGTATCGCAGAAAACTTCTCAGGGACTTACCTAATTTAGTATGTACCAGAATCACGATCCTTAGGTACCTTAGAGATCTTTTTCTTTCCCATGAGGTTTATTACCTTTGGTAAACACAGGTGTCGTGCCCCCGAGGTACCCAATAGATACTTTTCAATTTTCAACCCTTGTTTATTATCAAGCAAATTTTATCGGTTTCTTCCAACATTTTTTCATCTAGATCTAGATCACAGTTGCACACTGTTGGCGTCGAATATCTATACGTGTCTGTGCGAGACTGTGATTTAGATCTTAACTCTTGCGCTATAACTCTCAACTTTCACTTAAATGAAACTTTAACATTCATATTATATACACGAAATTTTAGAACCGTTGTTAGGACTTGTAATCCACGTGTCACGAATTCGGGTTTTTTCTTGGCTTGCTTCTAAGTGAGACATTTTTAATGTACAATACAATCGAAAATTGTGTCTCGTCTTTCCAAAAATCATCATGTAAAGGAGATGATGCTTGTTAAACCTATTGGGCCTCTCTCAGTGGCCCGGTGTGGAAGTAAGGAGAGTGAAGTGACATCTCAGCCATCATTTTCGTCACTTGACCGTAGTTTAAAATGACGAGATCCATCGTATTACTTCTGAGTGCAATGTTATTAAGACAACCCCTCCACATACGAAATATTAAAAGTTGTTGTTACATATGGCTCAAAAGGAACTCAATCCATAAGCATCTGGCCACTCGCACAAACATCAAAAATGAATTACAAATACACTTAAAGTGCAGACAAAAAAAATCATCATTAAAAAGACAAAATTCAAAGATCAGAATATCTATATAATCCTTATTAAAAAAAAATTCAAAAATTAAAACATCTATAAAAACTCTAAAAAGTCTTAGAGGGGGGAGCATTCGAATGTTCAGGACATATGATCCCCGGTTTAACTTAGACGTGATGTTTGCTAAAGTAGGCAAACATCACATCTAAGTTGTAATATGAGGTCAAGGCCCGGGCCAAACGAGTAAGTGTTCGCTATTCATAGTATCTGTTTTACAGATAGGACATAAACCATTAGTCAATATGTCTATTCTCTTTAGATGTTCTTCTAGGCAGTTATGTCTAGTTTTTAATCTAAAATTGGCCACCGCCTCTTTGCGTGGTCTATGACCGAATTCTTTCCAGTCATTTGCAATATTTTCCCAAAATTTTTCTCTGGGTTTATTAGACAGATCCATTTTGTAGTTTAACGTGATTTTCTCGCGTATGCATCTTTTAAGGGAATCCAATGGAATAGTAATCTTTTCCATATGTGATTTTGTGCCTCTCTTAGCCAGTAGGTCCACTCTTTCGTTACCATCTATGTCCACAAATGATGGTATCCACTGCAATTCTACAATTTTGCCGTTCATAATTAGTTCCCGTATAACTTGTTTTATTTTACTCATGATTTTATTTTACTCACGAACAGCCTTTTCAAAAGATCCCATTCTGGATTGCAGATTGATTACAGCCAAAAAAATTACGTGGACTTCAGCATCGAAGTTAGTTAAGTATTTAACCATTGGGGTATATTGTGAGAACAATCTGCAGTGCAAACCTGCTCCCCTGGCATCATTCATCTTAGATCCATCAGTATAGACTCGGATCCATTCTGGCCCAGGAAAAATTATTGTAACATAAAATATTATAAATACTTTGTGGAATAAAGTTATTGAAATTTAAATTTTTTTTATTAAAGTTAAAATTATCGACTTAAAGTTATTACTTTCATTGAGTTTTTTTTTTCTGCCAGAATTTTTCATTACAAATATATTTTTTAGTATTTTAAAAAGCTTTTACATTAGGAAAAATATGCAATGTTATATACGAGCTTTATTTAATAAGGAAAACGATAAACACCTATATAATCTTTTGAGATTGTATCATATTTGCTAAGAATATTATAGTGAAATTATACCTATTTATGTTGCAATCAAATCTCGCTATAGTGGACCGGAATACAATGAACTCTATGTTACACTAACTTTTTCAGAGACTCAACTGAGCATCTATTTTAATAATGTTACTTTAAACGCTTATAGTGAAATCCTAAGAAATTAATGTCCACTTACAGTGAAATAAAATTTCCTTTCCACAGATTTTTTTTTTTTTTTCATCTTCTCAAAGGTAATTTTACACATGTGTATCAGGATCATCAAGAAAGACAACATTCCAAGTTTCTGTCTCAAATCTAACTATTTCTGTCTTTCCCTCCATTTCTAGGAATCAGTCACCGATCCATACTCATATTCTTCACTCTCCGTGCTGTGTATAAAAATCCACTGGACTACTTCACAAACTCCATTCTTCAAAACATTCATCGAAAAACTAGAACAATAGTGGAGCAGACCCTAGAGACATCGTCTGATACCTCCTTCCTTTCTACCCGCAGAGGCTGTTTTTATATCCATAGAACTTCTTCGGATTGAAAAGGCGATCTGCCATTTCTGCAGCATCATGGAAAAAAATTGATGAAAATGACGTAAAGAGAAAAGCATTTTCTACTGAGAATAAAAAAAAAGTAATCTAACGTATAGAAGATAGACCCAATAAATTAACTATAATGAACAATTATCTGTATCCAAATCTACAATTTTCAACGTTTGGAAAAATCGCAAAGTGATCATCATTGATCACGGACGGAGCTAAGAATAAACGTCGGGCTGAAAAAAAGGGAATGTTAAAGGTCTTTTAAAACGGTTCACCACATTCAGCGAAATATATATATATATATATATATATATATATATATATATATATTATTATTATTATTATTATTATTATTAAAAAAGTTATTATTTTCTACAAAATTGGATATTGAGAACCTTCGGTATAGTTAATTCCTTATAGGGTTCGCTAAAGCTCACTATAATGGGGTTTGACTGTATTACAAAGCTTTTAATTCCCCCTTCCCTCTATATTTTAATATATATGATTGTTGAATTTCATTCCACTGTTTGATAAGGAAATATCTTGCAATGAAGGGGTGGGCTACCCACAGCCATTCGACTTGTGACCTCGTTATTGGGTCATATGAACATTCTGACACGAGTCATTCGTATCATACGTATTACTATTGGAATATCCCAGAACATTTACTCAACTA
The DNA here is from genome assembly GCA_019974015.1 of Nephila pilipes. Lineage (NCBI taxonomy): Eukaryota > Metazoa > Arthropoda > Arachnida > Araneae > Nephilidae > Nephila > Nephila pilipes. The sequence continues at coordinate 327,627 of BMAW01006936.1, forward strand.
TAGTTAAAATATTTCTTCTATATTCTGGTTCAAAAAAAATTTATAAAGTTGAGCTCGTTTGAAAATATGCGGGCCGTCTTCAGCGAATGGGTGATACACAATACATATTTAACCAGAAAAATCTACGGGAGACCTCAGGGTGGCGCGAGGGAGCATTGCTAAAGTGGGGAATTGCATGAGCAAGTAGTAACCAGTCTATCTGCGGTAAGTCTTAACATATTCGGCCTATAAATGTATGGGTGAAGAAAAACTTACTTCTCGGTGTCTTTTGATCGTTAAAAATTCAGCACCGGCGTTGAGTTATGACTGCAAGATAGCTTTTTAAACGATATTTCATTCAAATACTTTCATTCAGTGAAATATCATTTCCCTTTATTTATCGCAGAATGTTCTCGACTCTTCTAATGGGGCTCGGTAGGATTAATCGCCTACCGAGAAGTGAAAAAGTAGTAGTAGCTTTCAACATCTGCTAATTATCCAGCGTGAATTCCCTCCTCGATTCGATCGAATTTCCTTCTCTCCGTCTACAGTTTTGATCTTCCGAATTCATTTGGGCAAGTAGAAGACATCTCGCACCAGTAGATTCATCATTCTTGAAATGCAACTAACCACAGTTCTCTGTGGTCGTTTGCTAGATACTCGAATCTCACTTGCACTAATGCAATCAAAGTAACTCGACAGCTGTTCTTTGTCACCGTATTCTATACCAGCTTGATAACTTTCTGATGTGATCTGTATCCCTTCAGTTATCCATTAGCGATTATTTTTGTAAATATTTGAACTTCATTCCTAGTTTTCATTTTATTTGAGTGAATGATATATATATATATATATATATTATTGACAAATAAATGTTGATGTTTTAAAATATTAAATTGTCCTGGATAATTTGCAACTAATGATCACAGTTATTTAAAGTTTAAAGTGCTTCAGCATCTTCACCAAGCGCGTTCACGGTCTAACACCGAGGCTTTCAATCTTTGTCCGCGTAATAAGGGTTGCTCCTTGAAGCCAGTTCAAATGTTCCTCGAGAAAATCAAATAAACTCATAACACCATTTGTATGGGATTATTATAATCAAATCCGAATAACAGTGAATAGCACAAAAGCATTATTATATTCCTCATACCTAACGAGACAGGTTTTTCAACGATGATTAATTCTTAAAGTAATAATAATAATAAATAAATAAATAATTTAAAAAATAAATAATAAAAAAATTTCTGTGCAAAGTTTTGAAAAGAACAGATTTAACCACCCAAGGTGTGCTTTTTTTAATAATTATTGTCAAATTACTCAATTAAATATAAAAATTAAAGTAAACGATGAAATATCAAGAAATGGACAATAGTAAACTTTTCCTGTATTAAAATTAAAGGAAACGATTATTACGAAAATAATTGAACATATTTAAGCTAAATGTGAGAAAAATTAAGGTAAACGAAAAATTATTAAATTGAATATATTAAAGCTTAATGATTGAATCAAAAGATAAATTATTAAATTGAATATATCAGCTACATGTAATTAAAATTAAAGTAAACGATGCATATTATTAAAGTGAATATATTTAAGTTAAACGTAATTAAAATTGAAACAAACGATAACAAATTGAAAAGTGATCTGGTACGCCAAAAGTGATCCAACTAAAACGATAGGCCCTTGGTGGCCAAAAAAAAAAGAAAAAGAAAGAAATGCGATGATACTGAGGAATTCAGAAGTGGCAATGCGCGCAAGTTTATGATTTATATTCGTGTCCCAATATTGCAGAAAATCGCGAAGGTCACCGAGCTCACGCATTTAATTCAATTTGAAAATATTTTCAGTGTTATAATTTTAAGAGATTTTTAAATAAATATGTTTAAATCACAAATAATATCGGTATACTTTTAAAAAAAAATAAAAGTAAGAATTTGAAGCAGTGGTGACCAACCATTCACCTACGAGAGAGTATAGCAAAGTTTTAATTGTTACTAAGAAAAAAACCACGCTATCCGGATAAAATTTATTCATTTATTCTGCATATTAATTTGATTTTATGTATATTTTCTGATTGATTCGTTTAGTTTGAGCAAGATGTAGGTTGTTGAAATAACCCGAACTCTATATATATATATATATATCATAAAGTTTCAAAATAATAATAATAATTGAGTTAAAAACTTAATTTTTATTTGTTATTCTTCTCTACGTAGTCATCATCCAGTGTTATGCATTTCTCCAAACGTTTTTTGTCCTTTCGAAAGCTGCCATTGTAAAATTCAGCAGATTGAACTTTTAACTCCTCTGCATTTCCGATTACTACAATCTAAGGCTTCCTGAAACCAAATAAATCAACATGAATAGCTGTAATTTACAACATTATGTACATAAGAATAAATTAATACATAGAATAAATTTTATCCAGATATATCTCGGCTATTTCTTTGCAATAATTTAACTTCAACAATACTCCTACCTACTATAGACTCGTAATATTACTTCGTTTTTTCGCTCTCTTCAATAACGGAATTATTTTTGCAAGAAATATCCTTTTTTTTCCCATTGCGACCTTGATTTCAAAATGATTAGCCACCCCTGTTGTAACGCGTTGAAATGTGTTTCGCGCATTATAAATTTGAGAGTTTTGTGTTCCCGAAGACTTAGTACCATTGGTCTTAAAGACAGCACGTAACCTCAAAGTTACATTTATATCTAAGTTCCGACCGATTTAAGACGAGAAACGCCCCTTACGATTCCACATTCAAAGAACGTGAATCTGGTTCGATACATTCTTTCAGTGGAACACAAACAATGCGAAGAAGGATTCTCGCTCTTCTTGGAAACGGACGCCCGACCAGTAGGGTGACACCACCCATGCACCCGATACCGTCTTGAGAGATGAGCAAATCCCCGAAACATGACCCATTGTTCTCAGCCGCTCCTTGTAATTGCCCCGCTTCCCTCGTTTCAAGAGGGGTCTGAAAGGGAGAGTGGTTTGTGCCCCCCTCCCCTTCTGCCTCTTTCCACCCAATCGTATCTCATCTCTCCGACAACGCACTTCGTTGACAGAAAAAAACTCCGGTAGACATCTATGACTGCGGCACTGATAGGCATCTATCAGCAAACTAGGGTTGCCGTAATCTGTAGTTTATCGCTCATATTGGCTCTATTGAAATGACTGTGAATGTAAAATAATTAATTTTGCTCCCTTATTACAGCGCGAGTTGGCAAATTTACTGAATTTTCTGTTGCCAGTAATTCGAAAAAATTTTCTAACAAATTACCTGAAAATCCTCTGTTCTTGAATATAAAATAAGAAATCGTAATAATAAAGCTTTTTATTTAATTCATATATACTTTGACAAAATGAAAATAAATTGAATTATGACCTTAAAAAATACAAATAAATTCAACAGTTTCATGGCAAATTGCAAGTAATACCTATTCATGAATAATTTTTCGTTATGAAAACTGTTATAAAATGTATAATTAAACACGTAATCTATTTGTCAACATTTATTAAACTATGAGTTCGTGAAAGATACATAATTGATCAATACTTTGACCTTTTAAACGTGATCTTTGTACACAAAAAATTAACACCAATGTAAAAGCTCTTTCAGATTCCACAATTGATAATAATTATTAAACAAAAATGTTATCTATTTAAAAATATTTTTATTCTACATTTCCCTATTGAAAATACATCGGGTCTTTTTCAGCGATTTTATTAATTCTATATATCCACAAGTGGATTATCATTAGGCTTACCATATGTCTGCGATTAGTCCGGACAATCCTAGTTTCTTAATGCTGTCTGGGGTAATGACTGGGGTTGCAAAAATGTCCTGGAGTTTGAGAATTTTATGACTAGCTAGGATTTTTTAATAATTTTAAACCTATATGTTCACAAGTTGTTAATGAGATTCTAAAAGATTCTATAAATATTGATGACACTTATTTGATGAACGCACATTGTCGAACCAGATAATTCAGAACCAAAGGGTAGGTGGTAGTTGAAATTCTGAAAAAATACCATATATTATTGAAGAGAAGTGGAAAGTAATTTTTAAGGCGTTTCAAAAAACTAATATTTTTCTTGTTGTAATATTTCTAAAATGATCGAATTTGCGATGCCTATGCTTGAGATATCTGCTGCAGAAGAGTTTTTTCAATTACGGCGAATATTTGGTCTACAGAAATGGTGCAGACCTTCACTATTTACTGTAAAACATCTGCTAAATGTTAAAATTAATTCAAAACTTTCTTGTAGGGATTTTTACGATGTAATTAAAACAAACAAGCCATTTTCCTGAAAAAAGGAGTCAAGTCTAGGGGGAAATGCAACTGAATAAATACAGTTTAATATTTCAGTAGATTGAAAAGACTTTATTTCAATAATATATCCTGGGTTGGAAATCCAAAAATAAGGTAAGCCTAATTATCATATTTTTAACTTTCATTGTGATTAATACGTTGTTTTTCCTTCATGGATAACGTTATAACAAATGTCGAAGGAAAAGTGTTATAGTAATAATTTACCGAATTACCAGTAACAATTTCAGGCTAAAATTCTCAATTTACCGATTAGCTGGTTTATTAGCACTCCAATCCTTAACTCGAATTAATGAATTGATGTAGAAATCTTATTTAGTTGGATTGTTCAATTTAGTTCAAATTTATGAAATAGAATTACACATGTTTCTGTCGGCAATAGCTGGAGCAAAATAAACTATTCAGCATTAAACAACTAATCATTAATTTGAAAAATAACCAACTTGCTTTTCTTTAAATATCCTGTATTTTCTGAAAGATTACTGATTGTTCAACAATTTCGATTATTTTGCATTACCTACGCTTCTGTATCGAAAGATGAACCGTAGCAATACATAGTCGAAATATATAATGAAAAATTTCTCTAATTGCGTAAATTACTTGTCGTTGCACATACACATCACACCAGGTTTTTTCAATAGAATTTTTATTTTTCCTATCACGAAATTTAAGTGTTTTTGGTTTTTTTTTCTCTCTCAAATATATAAAAGAAAATCAGCTTTTTATTTTGTTAAAAAAATAGTATCCGTCAATTTGGGCTTTTAGATAGTACCCAATTTCATTTTAATTTTATTAAGATAAAACCTTACATTCAACAAGTGACAGTTTGGAAAAAAATTTGATATTGAAGTCAGAGTCCAAGAGTAGTGGCTCCAAACGATTCATTTATTTGGGGCAAGCATAGATAGTTTTTGATACATTTTTAAAACAGAGTGAAAGAAATATAATGAAAGTTTAAATAAACAATATTTTTTATCAACATCTAACTGACAATCTTTTCAAGATTATAATTTAACATTATGTTTTTGTTAAATTTATGAATGATATTCAGTTAATCTTTTTACAGAATTCCATAATTAATACATTAGTTCTCCATGTAGTAATTATACCTACATTTAAAAAAAAATATGTCTTTTTGTTTATATAAATATTCTACAACTCTTTGAAATGGTATCAAAAAGCACTGAATAGAAATGAACTTTAAGTCTATAATTATGTGATTCAATCGACTTTTAAATAGGACCGGTGACTGTAACGGAGCGAATCCTTTTTTCTTAAAATACTTTATAGATATAAAAAAAATATCTCTTCTTTAAGAACATAAACTTTTTTTTATTGATATATTGAATCGATTTAGAGTGACACTTTCACTTATTTCCTTCCGCCATATTTTATGTCTTATATTACGAAAAGGTCTCAATGATAATCATTTCATTGAGACTTTCTTTTTATTTAAGAAATCTGTTGTAAGTTTTATTACTCTTTCCCCTTCAAGGCTCTTTCTTATGTTTGTATAACATACATTTGAATAAACGCACGCTTCATTATTTGTGTATTAATGTTTCTGTTTTTATTACTGACCAAATTGCTTTCACAGTAGATCCTGTCGCATGTTTTGTGTTCAGCCGTTTGATATCGTTGCATGTACCTAATTTCAATGATGGAAGATTGCAACATAAAACTGGTTCAAAAATCGTAGATCAATTTAATTCACCGAGGGGGGGGGGGCCCTTATGAGGTCAATGAGAGCCGCATTACAGTCTTTCATATACATTATAAAGATCTACACCACAGTTACACAGTATTACAAACGAAAACTCAAACTTAATTTTATTAAATATCGTTACATATTCTAAACATGTCTTACGCTTTATGTAAAGCATACATACATATGAAAATAAAATTAAAAGAACGGAAGTATAAAACACGACTATTTCGAAATTTTAATAAAAACAAAATATATGATAGAGAGAAATGCATTAGTAAAAAGAACAACTTTAAACGAAGTCATCTAGTCAAATGCGGAGATTTGAAGTAAAATTGGTTAAAATCATTCGCAGTAGTTTTGAGGTGAGATTTTCGGTCAACTGTTAATGATATTTCGCCTTCGCGAATTTCTTTGTGTAATGCAATGATTAACTGTATTAGGTTGTACCAAACTTTGTCAAGAAAATTAGCTTTAAGAGTGGATATTTTGATTCTGACTCGAATTGCGAAATTCACCTGTAGAAGTAAATTTGTGTTGCAGTTACAATGCATAGTTCGAATTCCATCTTTTTCAATTACAATGCTCCAACCGCATTTCCGTAGCCATGGTCGTGGACTCACGGCCGGCTTAATCATCGTAGAGTCGTGGGTTCGAGCCCTGATTCCAATAAAACCCTCTCGTCTAACGGGACTGATGCAAGTTAAATTTGGTTGAGGTCCCAAGTCCTCACGTTGGCATAGTGTGACAGTTTGAAGAGGGAGTTGCCGTCCTCATTACTTGACCGAGAATCAAAATTACGAGATTTCTTGCCAATAACCCTCGTTCCCCACTCCATCCTTCTCTGTGCGATGTTAATAAATAATCACTCTCCCAACACATTTTCAACAAGGATTACTTCAAGAATTGGAAATATATTTTAATAATATCACAAATGTATCATGTAGATCAAAGGGGGTAATTATACTTCAAAATGAATATCAGAGTTTTCCCGTAGAGTTGTTTGGAAATAAGGATAGTGAGCGATCACATCACACACATAACACATTAATCAATAACTCCCGAGACTAACCCAGAAATGGCGCTCGTAGTAAACCAGTAACCAGGTCTTTCTAGAGTACTAACCTATGCTTGAAACGTGTCAAAATTTTAAGTCGATCGGACCAGAAACAGCTGAGTTATCGAGGTTGGAGTAAAGTCGTTTTGTAGTTTGTTTAAAAAATGGAAAAAACCGAGTTTCGTGTTCTGATAAAACATTGTTTTTTAATGGGTAAAAACACCGTGCAAGCGAAACAATGGATTGAAAAATGTTACCCGGACTCTTGTCCATCAAAAGCAACGATTTGTCGGTGGTTTGCCGAGTTTAAACGTGGTCGTACTGACACAAATGACGCG